>CM035168.1:39738586-40338586 GCA_020205615.1 Panax quinquefolius | reverse complement strand
TCTAGTAATCAAACACCGACAGGATAGCCTCCTGATGGAGGAACCAGACAACATACATTCACATACAACGTGTCTCACCATTTATACAAAATGATGACATTTGCGAAGCACTAATATCACAGATAGATATTTAGCAGTACAGTAAATAAAGATGCATTCGTACACATTCATCAGAAATGTAAATGCAACATTCACACACAAGCATATAACAATTTTGAAAAACTTGTAATAGCAGCTTAAGCCCTCTTCTTTGGAGTCCCAATGAGAGTAAGCCACCATCGACGTCGGGATTTTTGAGTGTCCCTTTTCGTTACTTGTTCTTTGGTGTTCTCATGTTAATGTGAGATTTGTTTGAAAAAATAAGTGAAAAAGGTCCAACATGTATAATGTCGACGATTTGACTTTAAGAGTCGCCAGTTGGTGTATTTAACTGGTTGCACCAACGCAACCAAAAAAGGTTTGCACATTGACCCAGTGATTTGACACTGCTAGACGGGTCTCTGAAACTGAGATTTATTTTGGGTCCGGGGGCTTGATTATGCGGATGGAAGGTGTTAGGCACCCCCCAACATCCGTGTTACCACGGTGACCGCCACTCTTCAATGAAATTGTTATATGAATGTGTGTGTTTATGTGTGTGTGTGGATCAATGTGCATTTATTTGAAAGTAGTGCGAGGCCTCGTTCGCACCTATATACAAAGGGTTTGAATTTATAGAAAAATTAAGTTTTAACCACGATATAGTAATGACGTATTGTAAAATAGGTTTTTCAAACCTTGTGCTCAATAGGAATTGAGACCTTTTCATACTTCCATTTAATTATTAAATGTTCTGCTTGTTTGCTTTTGTTTTTGAGATGCGTAGCATTCTCGAGAAAATAATATACAGCAGTGTCGAACTCCTCATGGCATGATAACTGTTAGCTTTGTATTATTCATGAACGCAATCAAATTGCAAAAATAAGCGGAAACGTGTAAAAATCAGAGTTTAAAAATTTTACAAACCATATACCCGGATCACCCTTTATGCACAATTATTAATTAAACTAAAAAGATAATGAATAAGAATCATACCCTTGAAGATCGAGCTTCCTCAGGTACAAGTTCACCTCCAATCCTTTTCGCGTTCAACTTGAATCCACCGGGTTGGGTTCCTTCCTTTGATCAACGTTAGCCACCCAAATGTTTGGCCTCTGAGGTGATCCACCAAGAAAGAAGAAATCCGAAGATGGGTGGTTGGCTAAACCCTAGTTTTCTATCTCTATAGAAAAGGAGCGTACTCTCCAACCATTGGAAATATCACGTAGTCTTAATATTTGGTATAAGACTCCTCTTATAAAGATATCAAGTAATCCTATTAAAATAAGGTATTATTTAATTAAACCCTTTTAATTAAAGGGGCTCCCTAATCTTATTAGGGATAATTAATTAAACTCCTTTAACTAATTTTCCTTCCTAATCCAATTAGGAATAAATGAGAAATACTTATATTAAATTAATTCCTAAACTCTTTTAGAAATTAAAATAATAATAATAATTGTAATAATATTAATAAGACTCCTCTTATTAATTTATATTTAATATTTCTAAAATATTAAATAATAAATATTAAGCTATTTAATTTATTCTATCACCATAGATTAAATTAAATATACATAACATATTATTACGATTATGCCATTAACTTCTTAAATAATTATTCTTCCTTTTATGGTGTGACCCTTTAGGTTCTCCATATTAAACCGGTTGTGAATAAATCAATTAGAACAATTCTAATCTTATTTAAATAAATAAATTAAACAATTAATTTATTTAAATAAATAATATTTATTCTACAATAGGGATAAGCCTCCCAATGATCAACGACTTTCCGGATAATATAGATTTCAACATTAATCATAAAAGAACCTTTGAGTAAATAGTTACTGAAATACTGATTCAATCGTTCCACCATATAATGTCCCAATTAAATATAAGACATGCAATTCTTGTCAAGTCTTATTTTATTTAATTATATGTATTTCGACTCTTAAATGCACAACTCCAAATAATGCAAATTAGAAACTCCTTTCTAATTTCATTACGCCTTAACCACCAGGACTCTTTGGGTTGTCATTTATCGAATCACATAGGACATTTCTCTTCTTTTAATAGAAGTGGTAGATTCTTTATTGATCATACATTATCTCCATGTACAACTTATTATACCCAAGCATACCCTTTGATATACCCTAAGGGTCTTAAGGAATAAGTCAAAGTATAACTCATCATACACAAGATACTATGATGATCTCAAGTCCAAGGATCACTTGTACTACTATCACTATAGGAATTCCTATTGACAGGCAAGTAAAACTCCATTAGGTATTCCTTAGCGAGCCACGTTAAGTGAACTTATTCTCTAATAAGCACCTACATACTTGCTTTAGTGTCTCCACACAAATGATCATGAGATCAATCATCCTCATCCAATGAGCAAGCAACGTATGTACCAATCTATCCGGATTCACTAATCCCCAATTTAGTAATCCAATGATTGGGAACTATTTTAGTTTTAAGCTTTCTAAGAATTTAGATCTCATTAGAATGATCATCATCATTATTCTAAAAGCATTGCTTAAAACTATGGGTTTATCACATATTATAAAAGCGACATCATGTAGATAATTAAAAGCCTTTAATAAATTAATACTTTTTATTAATAAATGAATAAGATTGTTACAAAGTATATGCTTTATCATCAAACATGATTGGCTTGTGTGCATATTACTTTCAATCTCCCACTTGCACTAAAGCCAATCGCCATCAGATCTTATACTCTTCTTCTTCTCTAAGTGACGATTATCCTGCTGTTGGATAAGCTTTAGTTAATGGATATGTAATGTTGTTCTTGAGAGTCCACCATCTCTATAGTGATTTCCCATCTTTCAATGATTCTTATAATCAAATGAAAGTGCCACAACACATGTTTAGATTCAAGATGAGACTTAGGAACTATTCCTAGTTACGTAATAAACTTTTAATCCAAACAATCAACTTGCGACTTCATTTATAGCTATTTACTTTGTCTTTATCACTAAACCAAAGAACTCTTTCTTTGTTTGGAACCTTTCGATTCAACGCACCAATCGATCATGGTAACACTTTACCTTAAAGTGAATTTTACGTCGTCTTGGTGCATCGAAAAACTTGAGTGCATTAAGCCCTCTAGTTTTAATTAAGACCCACCATGAATATGATCACATCCTTAGTCTTGGGTTAAGAACTTTAAGATGTTTTTTCACCGACTCGTAGTGAACTTCTCCATAATATGACCGATCAACATCGGTCTCGTACATTTCATTGCATACATGATTGTCACTCATGCGATCTCTCTTTTCAGGAGTCTGTGGGGATTATAAAGAGAGATACACTCCATAGCTCATCAACATGAGACATCTCTTGGAGTTTGCCATGCTAAACGACTTTAGCATCAAATGAATATCGTTCCTTGGGTTAAGTCGAGCATCCTCTTATATCTATCTATATAGATTTTATCCCCAATTAAGATACTCTTCCCAAACCATTCATGGAGGAATGTTTAGACAACTTTATCTTTACTGATTGTAGCATTGGTATGTCATTCCTTATCCGTAGTATATCATCATATAGTACTAGGAATGTCACGATGCTCCCAATGACCCTTTTGTACACACTAGAACTCTTACCTCATCGTATGTAACTGGATCATCATCTTCTATGATGTGTACCTCATCATCATCATCTATGATGAATCCATACCTCCTAGGTATCTTGATACTATTCGATTTACGATTAGGTTGTGGTACAATAGGTCTATCTATAGTTCCTCTTATTTGACTTATAGTGTTTTTGTGGTTCTTTAACTCTTGAAGATCTATTATCCTCCCACTAGCCCCTTGATAATAAACACATTTATCTTAGAAGGCGTGTGTTTCACAACAAACACCTTTTGCTAAGTAGGATTATAGAACATATACCTAAACTTACTTTATGATGTCCCGTAAATTGTACTTGTCAAATCTTGTCCCAAGCTTATCATTTGAAACCTTTTCACATAAGTTGGACAACCACTTATCTTAACATACTTAAGATTAGGAATCCTCCCCATCCATAACTTTTATGGAGTCTTGGTGCTGATTTTTGAGGTTACCTTTTAAATAGATATCGCGACCATTTCTAGGACATTATCTCGGAAGGATATTGGAATGTCGGTAAAATCATTATGGACCGCACCATGTCCAACAAAGTACGATTTTTCATTCAGATACATCAATCAATTATTGCGTATCAGGATGTGTCCATTATGAGAAAACCATTTGAGATGATCTAGAAACTTATTGCACAAGTATTTATTCCTTGATCTAATCAAAGAATCTTAATACTTTGCCAATTTGTTTCATTTCTGAATTCTTTGAACCTTTCAAATAATTCACACTTATATTTCGGAAAATACATAGATTCAACTCTTTGAATGATCATCTCCTTTTCATATACTAGTTTGTTCAATTTGCAAAATTATTTTCACGTAAGTCAAGTATACAAAATCCATTAAGTAATATTTCTGTTCTTTACAAAACATTATTATTATAAATAGAACAACAATTGTTCTTAATTATAATATCAAATTTCATTGTCCAACAATAAAATGGAAATAATATTTTTAACAAGAACTGGAATACAATAACAACTTATTGACTTAATAGATTTGCCCGTAGGGATTGCTAAACTATAAGTTTCTATAGCTAATGCAGCAACCTTTGCTTCATTTTCCACACATAGGATTACTTATCTTTGTTTAACTTTCTACTTCTGCTTGGTCCCTTCATAAATCTATATTTATGATAACCAAAGTCGGTATCCAATACCAAAGTAGAACCTTGACTTAAAGAAAAAATTATTTTAAATCATGAACAAATTTGTATTTGTAACCAAAACTTCACTAAGCTTCTTTGGTTAGCCTCTGCAAGATGCTTCTCAGCTTTTCTTTCCGGTGTCGGGCTTATAGCGGTGGAAGCAAACTCCTTTGCTATCCGTGTCGATTTTGTTCTTATTATCCTTTGTTTTTGCCTTTCTATATACCTTCTTTGAATCGTTCTTCTTTTCGAAGATCCTTTGGCCCCTACCAAGTAAGACATGGTCTTTCTTGGTTGGAAAGTGACTCTCATCATTTTTCAACATGTTAAGCAAATCAACGAAGCTGATATCTAGCTTTTTTATATGAAAAATTCACAACAATTGTGAAAGGAGTCCGGGAGTGAGTGCAAGATCAAATCTTGGCTCAACTCTCCATCCATGACAAAACCAGTTGTCTAATTGATCAATCAAATTGATTATGTTAAGAACTTTTTATGCATCTTATAGTGCCATTGGCCATTCTAGATCGGAAGAGCTCCTTAGATATCTTATATCTAATAGTCCTACTTTCCTCACCATCAACTACTTGATGTGCGGGAATATAGTAGGAGCATCCATAGTTTCATCTTGTGTGAAGCTCGTTACTCATGGATGCGAGCATGATGCGTTGAGCCAATGTGCATCATCTTGCCACTTTCTAAAAGTAGTAATCTCTTCCTCGGAGGCATTATGCGCAACCATTGCGAGGATAGGCGTATTAAGGACATAAGATAGCTTTTTCAACTATGAGAACTATTCTCAAATTCCTTAACCAATCCGTTTAATTGATGCAGTTAATTTAGCATTTAATATGCTTCGCGATGATAGTAATTTTAGACATTGTAAAATTACGTAAATGAATTTGTAATTAACAACATTTTAACATACATTCTTTTATTAATTACCAAAATAAATTAGGTCTTGTTTTAAATTGGTATCTCCCACTATTTTTTTCTTCAAACAATATTACCTCAATATATATAGTTCGGCAAAATCTAATTAAAGATCTGCTAGTGAGAATAAGGATCCCATTTCAAATGTATATAGCCTTGTGGTGACACAACAAACTATATATAAATAAATAGGTAGACAACTTTTGTCAATTACATCAACTATGCAACTCCTTTCTATTGCCTCTTAGATTATTTTGATCAAGTGGTGGCACATCCGAATCAAAATTATCCAAGTTAAGTCCGACCTAGCACTCCATATATTCAAAAAAGAAAAATATCATCCTTGTGGTGACACAACAAAACAATATTGTTCAATTTTCTTTATAAGCATCAAATGTGATAAATTAACATCTTAAATACTTAATACTTGCCTTGTGGTGACACAACAAACTCATATTAAATATTTAATACTCTATGAATTTTATCATGCTAGAAAGCTGACGTTCGATATTCCAAATATCTTTGAGCGCTTAGGACTTAATATAAAAAATTGAGGGGTTTGTTATTAATTTGTCTCATCTTGTTTAAGCGGCATGCATATATATATATAAAATACGCGTCGTATTAATGAACACGCGAAGCATGTTTGCATAATATATAATATATATAGTATAAGCATGCATATATAGAATACTATATTCTACTTTTGATTGATTATGGACTTTTATTCTAGTTTGGTTCACTAGAGCCACCAAGTGAACCAAAAGGTCAAACCCTGAGGGTGCGAGAAATAATATTTAAATATAACTATTACATTTAAACCCGCTCCATTACAAACGGGTCTTCAAGCGCTCCTTGTTCCTTGATCTCCAATTTTTAAAATTAATTCTAACTATTCCTATTACAAAACTATTTAAAATAAATAGAAACCTTGATCGTGATCGAGGGAAGTACATAGGAGTGAATAGAATTTAATTTAAGAAAAATTAGAGAAGCAGTACATGAGACCCCATTTAATAAAACCCATACATTCATGCATCCAACTAAAATAAAATCCAATCACATTGGTCGATAGTCCATAATCAATCTCATTTATTATCATACACATCACCATATTCATCAATAAATAACATTCATCTTATGAATAATAAACATTTAATATATATATTGATATCATTTAATGGGCAAATTTAGTTAGTATAAAATCTAATTTTTGAATCAAAATAAACTCCTTTATTTTAATCCAAATTTAAATCAAAATAAAACTATTTTATTTTAATTTATCCAATTTTGAATAAAATAAACTATTTTATTTTAATCAAAATCTTTAATCAAAATAAACTCCTTTATTTTAATTAATTACGAATCCAATTCCATGTAAAAAAAAACTTTATTAAAGGAAACACGGATTATCTTTCCTATTCATAAATAAACTCCTTTATTTTGAATAATATGAAATCTTATTTCATATCTAAATAAACTCTTTTATTTAAGAAAAGACAAGTGATTCTTTTTCCTATTCACAAATAAACTCTTTTATTTTGAATAATATGAAATCTTATTTCATATCTAAATAAACTCCTTTATTTAAGGAAACATGAAATCCAATTTCAACTCCAATTAGTTATCATGGAATCCAATTCCAACTCTAATTAGTTAGCATGAAATTCAATTTTAAAATTAAAATAATTTTTTTTTTTTAAGATTAAAATAAACTTTTTATTTTAAAATTAAAATAAACTTTTATTTTAATTATAAAATTATTAATATATATAATAATATATATATATATAAATACAAAACTATTATATATATATATAATAGAATTTGTGATTTGTGCCACCATAAAATAACAACAAAAGCAATCACGAATACATATAATACATGTGAATAGCCTTTGAAAGGGAAAAAAATTATTAGCCACGGAAATCATGTTACTTTAAAACCAAATCAAGAGGATATATATATATATATATATATATATATATATATATATATATAATAATAATAATAAAAAGTTACTATATATATATATAAACCTGGATGGATGTTGGGCCACGAAATTTCAAAGATTTCCAAAATTTATTTCCAATGATGATTCACGAAAATTTATTTTTTTTTTTTTTAAAAAAATTTTTATCTGATAAAATTATGCCCAATTAAATTGTTCTAAACACATATCAATATACATATCAAATTAAACAATTAATAATTAGCATAAAGGTTTGGCTCTGATGCCACTTTTAGGTTTGTATTATTCATGAAACGCAATCAAATTGCAAAAAATAAGCGGAAATGTGTAAAAATTAGAGTTTAAAATTTTACAAACCATATACGGGATCACCCTTTATGCATGAATTATTAATTAAACGAAAAAAGATAATGAATAAGAATCATACCCTTGAAGATCGAGCTTCCTCGTGCAAGTTCACCTCCAATCCTTTTCGCGTTCAACTTGAATCCACGGGTTTGGTTCCTTCCTTTGATCAACGTTAGCCACCCAAATGTTTGGCCTCTAGAGGTGATCCACCGAGGAAGAAGAAAGATCCAAGAAGATGGGTGGTTGGCTAAACCCTAGTTTTTCTATCTCATAGAAAAGGGCGTACTCTCCAACCATTGGAAATATCACGTAGTCTTAATATCCGATATAAGACTCCTCTTATAAAGATATCAAGTAACCTATTAAAATAAGGTATTATTTAATTAAACCCTTTTAATTAAAGGGCTCCCTAATCTTATTAGGGATAATTAATTAAACTCCTTTAACTAATTTTCCTTCCTAATCCAATTAGGAATAAATGAGAATACTTATATTAAATTAATTCCTAAACTCTTTTAGAAATTAAAATAATAATAATAATTGTAATAATATTAATAAGACTTCTCTTATTAATTTATATTTAATATTTCTAAAATATTAAATAATAAATATTAAGCTATTTAATTTATTCTATCACCATAGATTAAATTAAATATACATAACATATTATTACGATTATGCCATTAATTTCTTAAATAATTATTCTTCCTTTTATGGTGTGACCCTTTAGGTTCTCCATATTAAACCTAGGTTGTGAATAAATCAATTAGAACAATTCTAATCTTATTTAAATAAATAAATTAAACAATTAATTTATTTAAATAAATAATATTTATTCTACAATAAGATAAGCCTCCCTAGCGATCAACGACTTTCCGGATAATATAGATTTCAACATTAATCATAAAAGAACCTTTGAGTAAATAGTTCTGCAAATACTGATTCAATCGTTCCACCATCTGATGTCCCGATTAAATATAAGGCGTGCAATTCTTTGTCAAGTCTTATTTTATTTAATTATATGTATTTCGACTCTTAAATGCACAACTCCAAATAATGCAAATTAGAAACTCCTTTCTAATTTCATTACGCTTAAACCAAGGACTCTTTGGGTTGTCATTTATCGAATCACATAGGACATTTCTCTTCTTTTAATAGAAGTGGTAGATTCTTTATTGATCATACATTATCTCCATGTATAACTTATTATACCCAAGCATACCCTTTGATATACCCTAAGGATCTTAAGGAATAAGTCAAAGTATAACTCATCATACACAAGATACTATGATGATCTCAAGTCCAAGGATCACTTGTCTTACTATCACTACAGAATTTCCTATTGACGAGTGAGTAAAACTCCATTAGGTATTCCTTAGCGAGCCCACGTTCGATGAACTTATTCTCTAATAAGCACCTACATACTTGCTTTAGTGTCTCCACACAAATGATCATGAGATCAATCATCCTCATCCAATGAAAGAAACAGCGTATGTACCAATCTATCCGGATTCACTAATCCCCAATTTAGTAATCCAATGATTGGGAACTATTTTAGTTTTAAGCTTTCTAAAATTTAGATCTCATTAGAATGATCATCATCATTATTCTAAAAGCATTGCTTAAAACTATGGGTTTATCACATATTATAAAACAACATCATGTAGATAATTAAAAGCCTTTAATAAATTAATACTTTTATTAATAAATGAATAAGATTATTACAAAGTATATGCTTTATCATCAAACATGATTGGCTTGTGTGCATATTACTTTCAATAACCATCCAAGGAAATTCGAACCTTTGTAAAATAATATACAAGTCGCTTACAATGAAAAATGTCCATCATGGGAATCAATCTAGGTTCGATGAATCGAACACAATGATCACATGATTAAATGAGGCTCACATGATCTTTGCGATTTGTATGGAAAGCGGTAAGTTATATATATATATATATATATATATATATATAAAGTATATATATATATATATATATATATATATATAAACATGGTCAATCGCCACGAAGTAAACTCAAAGCGGACAAAATGTAAATAAAGGCAGAAAAGCGATCAAGCGCCTACCCAAGTAAACTCGAGGCGAGGGCAAAATGTAAATAAAGCTATAAAAGGCCACGAAGTGAACTCTGAGGCACAGAAATGCATCCAGGCTCATCGGATATGTCCGACAGCAATTATATATCTGTATATATATATATATATATATATATATATATATAAGCAATTAAACGCTTAAACCTTCTAGGCCAAGTTCAGGCTCAATCGAGGCATAACTCGATAATGTTAGTCCATATATAAAATATATACATATATAAGTATATATACATAGATAGAAATGAAAACCACAGTCCGAAGTTCGGGCAAACGCACACAACACGACTCTCAATGTGTATAACAGTGTGTGCTAATATGAGAAGAAGGCTTTATAGAATATAAGAAGGCTTATAGTGGGCTACCAAAGTAGACTTCTATGACTTTAAAGGGATAAACACTCAGCTCCCGTCGGATAAAATATAGCTATATGTGAGCTAACTAGTTTTTAAAAATGAGGAAACACTCAAAAGATGTGTATACAGAGTAAAATGTACAGGGCTTCCTCGCCTTTTCCCTCCCTCTTCTTCTCAAATGGCTGACCCCAAGGCTTGTATATATAGATGGATAACCGCAGGTACACCTGCGGCAGCCGCAATTGTACCTGCGGCTGGTTGTGATGCATCTGAGCATCGCGGGTCCCGTCGTCTCATAGTACGTGCACTCATGCACTCTAATGTCCACTCGAACTTGCAGAACTTCAATCCGAGCATCCGAACGAGGTATATCTGACCTTCTTCGGACCGCTTGTGTTGAGAGTTATGCAATAACATGGATTAGAGGTTGTACGAAGTGAGGAAGAGGGGTCTATGCCCATGATCTTCAAGCTTTAAATTCTATCCAAAGTACTGTCACACGTAATAGTCACTCGGGATTGTCAATCCTCGATTCTTGTGGGACATTGTTGGATGTATGTATGTATTAAGTGTTGAGACGACGTGTCATTGTCGAAGGAACAACATAACGTTTGACTCCTTGTCGGGGTTATCGCTGGTTCGAGTTGAAAGTAGACGTTGCTCGAGGTTACTGGCCGAGATTGGACTACTTGTTGGTATCTTGCGATATCATCTTGTTGAGATGGTAAGATAGCGTTGTGACTCCTCCAGCGGGGTTATCGCCGATTTAAGCGGAAGCGAGCGTTACTCGAGGGTTATATCCGAGATTGAATTTGTTGCTTGTTTGTATGTCTCACTTGTCATCTCGTGGGTGTTCTGTCTACCCGTTGTTAACTTGAATGCGAGGTGTGTGTGCCTCGGCAGAGTTTACGGGGTTGAAGCTGATTGCATATGTTTGAAACAAGCATTTTCGGGGTTATCGCTGGAACTTCAATGGAATCTCTTGGGGCTATCACCAAGGATAGGGTTGCTACTCCCAGTGTTATCTCTGGGACTGGAACTGAGCGTCGTGGTGTTATTGCCGAGATAGAACTGTCCTCTCCAGTGTTGTTGCCGGTCTTTTGATCTGCATATCTCGGGGTTATCTCTGAGATTGGAAATGACATTCCCAGTGTGTGTTCCGGGGTTTGAACTGATGTTCCCGGTTTATGTTCGGGTTGGGCCGATGTTCGGTTTGTGTTCAGGTTGGGCCCGAACTTACGGTAGTATCTGGAATGGATGTAAGCTGTCTTCCAAGGTTATCTACAAAAGATGAATCTACCCTCCTACAATGTTAGTAATAGGAGCGCATAAAATTTCGAGTGTCTACAATGTTGTTTTGTTCCAGTCTAATAAACTTTAATTCCTTCATATGACGAATACTTTTAGGAAAGTACTTGTCATTAAATAGTTTCTGAAATGTCTCCCAAGACATGCTGAGTGCAGCTGGATGGGTATGTTTCACAGATTCCCACCAGTAATCTGCCTCATTACGGAAAATAAAAGTGGCAAATGGAACCTTTTGTTCCTCAGTGCATCCCAAGACATCGAATATCTTGGTAATTTTCTTGACCCGCGTCTCCGCCTTAATCGGATCCGACTTTCCCCAAATTTCTGGTGGTCCCAACTCTTTGAACTGCTTGGCCGTGACAAACCTTGCGTTGCTATCATTTCTACCCGTATTCTGCACACGAGTCTCCCTCGTCTGATCTTGTATAAATTGTAAAAAGCTTCGAAACATCCCATCGTTCATCGTCTGAGTCGCCAAATACATAGTACATAAAGCAAACTATAACTTCAATAATACAATTATCATGCAAAATACGACAACACATACTGTGAGTTAAAATACAAATATTATCATCTAGACAATATCCACACCCAAATGAGTCCTAATTACAAATATTCATACACTATTTTACAGAAATAGTGAGGACTGCTAAAACATCTTTCTAGAACCATCACTCCATACCCCGACTAGATCCTGCTATGTTCTCACCTCCTGAGAAGAAAATGGAACAAAAAAGAAAAGGGTGAGCTCAACTAGCCCAGTAAAGAATATTATGACTAAGATAATATATAACAAATTATCATTAGTCTTCAACAGGAAAAAATCTGATAGAATATAATAGACAACAAGTTTTAGATCAACAAATGCAAATGAAAACAACAATCCATTAGAAGAGTCACGTGAGAATGAATTCTACTATCTTCTAAGATTTAAAATTCCATCATCAATATTTTATCCACAGAACATCAATCAATATATACATATTTAATCAAATATTCATCTTTTGCTACAGCCAAAGATATTCATTTTAGATCACCAATCGGTCATGTTCATCTCAACACTGCTCATCTTTGCACTACGGGCCAAAGATATTCATCGATTAATCATTCATCTTTTGCCTATAGGCCAAAGATATTCGATGAACATCATCATTTAAGGCGAGGATAATGAAAATATTTTAAAGAAAATGAATCCATTGAGGCGAGAAGGACAAATATTAGGGATTAAGTATAATAGTTTATTCAAGATCAATAATACTTCATAATAACCAATTATGAATCAGAATTTAAAAATAAAGATCAAAACATGGATACAATCAAAGATAGTAACCATAATAGACATCTTGGACAAAAAGGAAAATTTTATTTTTTGGTAAATAATTATCGATTCGTGAATAATCTTGAGTATCGTGAATAGTAAACTTGAGACACAAAAAGGTAGAAATTCCATAATAAAATCCATACCAATATTTCGGTATAATGATATTGAAAGAATAACATCATTACGAAAAAATAACATCCCTTACCTCAAAATGATAGCACTTCTAGTCGGAATATCAGATATAAAGCCGAAGGGAACTTGCACTGAATAGCAACTCTCAAAGTATCTAAATACTCACAAAAATATGCTTAACAATATAGAGAGAAAGAAAACTTGTTTCTGGTGTGATTTTCAATTCTAACCAAGCACCTATTTATAGGAAAATGCTAGAACGTCATAGGAGACTAAAATAATAAAATATTATTATTATTTATACAAATTCTATGTATGCTTCAATTGAATTAATTGAGCAGCCATCTATGGAAGATTTTAGCAGCCCAAATGTTTCAAAAACAAAAGTGGGTCCCACCCAATTTTAATAAAAATTATTTTATTTTTCAAAACTTCAGTAATTCATAGAAAATAGCCTGTTTATCAGAAAAATATGAATTTTATGTCTATTCCACATAAAATCAAATTCTCTACAACTTTGTAGCTTTAAGTTTTTCCAAATTCCAGATAGAAAATATCCAAAATCCACAAACGGATGATTTTCAACACCTCTTAAAATTCATAACAAAACATACGTTAATTTTTAATGGTTCAAAATTTGTGGACATATACTCAATTTATATATGTATATCGTATCAAAAAATCACAACGATCCAATGGTCGGATTAAAATTATTACTCACGCAATAGAGCTTTAAGAACACCGATTTGATCTTTTAATACCTCGATCAAACAAAATCGATCTGACACCTTAACATTAATTCCATCATTTATAACCACATAAATAAATCCATCATTTATATCAGCATCAAATAAATATTTCTTTATTATATAAATCAATAATTAATTATTCATAAATAATATTAAAGAATCACAATAATGACAACCAGGTAGTTCCCAGGAAAGAGGGAACTTTCCGATAAGGATTTCTCCTTACTGGCGCACAATTAGGTGACCAAACTTCTCCTTGACAGAACTTTCTAGAAATTGCCAATAATGTTATCTAATAATATTATTCAAATAATATGAATTATTGATATGACAATGGGAAATATTGTGCAGTGACAATTATTGAAACAACAATAATATAAAATGTCAATGCAACAATTATTGAATCAATAAAATAAAATATTGAACAGTAATTACTGTAATAATTATTGAGTAGTGCCTTCTTACGTAAGAATCAATAATTCAAAAATACTATTCAATACTGTGTGTTACTGTGCAACCACGCGTATTACTGTATTTTAACCACCAGGTATTTCAATAGTGTTAACGGTAACGATTACACCGTTATTTATAAAAACACATACTTATCGTTTTCTTCATCCGGCCATTATCAGTTATGGGGCCCACAAATGGCTGCGCTGTCGTACGAATATTCCCCAACAGCAAGAATATTCCACGACCAAACGAATATTCTCCAACAATAATGAATATTTTATAACCACTTGCTTATTTTGCAAAATTTGCACATTTCACCCATAACCAAAACATTATATCAAATTAACACTTTATTATTCACAATAATAATTTAGAGAAAATTTGATTTTATTCATAAAAAGTTGGGGTCTTACATGTTACCTTGTTTAGGACATTCCGACTAAGCATTAACAGTGACTAGGCTATTGTTAATGATGTATTTAGGTTGTTGGTGAAGGGTGGAAGGGACCGCTCTGGTCATATGAGTCCACAGTCTCCCCAAAAGCAGATTGTATCCTGTAGCTATTTTGAGCACATGAAAGGATACACAGAATGTTTGTGGACCAATCTCTACAGGTAGTTCAATCTCTCGACAGCATTTCGTCGGGATCCATCCAAAGCTTTGATAACCGTATGACTGCTTCTTATCCAATTGAGATTGATGTTCATCTTCTCCAAGGTGGCATAAGGGCAGATGTTTAAAGATGATCCTCCATCTATCAAAACTCCTCCCACCATATATCCTGAGGACAGAACCGCTATATGCAATGGTTTACAATGACTCATCACTTCGGGAGGTGTGTCATCATCAGTGAAAGGTATCATATTATTATTAAAAATGTGATCAACCAGAAGCTAGAACTTTTCAACATCCACTGATTTTGGCAAGTGGGCTTCTTCCAAAACCCTTAGCAAGACCTTCATGTGATCTTCAGAAGAGAAAACCAAGTCCATTATGGAAATCTGTTGCGGCGCTTCTTTCAAGCTTAAAACCACCCTGGCTTCATTGTGGCCCATAGTACGGAGGAATTCTTTAATTTTCTCCATGGGAACTTTCCCTTTTGATTTGATAGTAGGCTTCATCACCCGTAGGGAAGATACAGTGGATTCTCCTTCAACACTGTGATAGTTATGTGGGATGTGGATCCTTCAGCCTCTCCATAATTCCATGGAACTTTTTTTAGGCTAACAACAAGATACTGTGGTCTGTATGGAAAGATTATTGGCTTTGGTGCAGCCACTTTAAAAGGATTATCAACACCTTTAAGTTGGATTGCTTGTATTGTGAGTGGTATGACAGCCAAATCATCCTCAGCAGATATAACTGCTACGACTTCCTTCCATTTTGTAGGAAATGTGTCCTCACTCTCGAGTAATACAGTGTCATTATTTGCTAACTTCATTGTGATGCCCCCAAATTCGGGTTACCTGAACCCCGAGTTTGGTGCTCATGATCCATAATATAATAACATCTAACTACCCATTCATTGATTAATATAAACTTACATAACATTAATTAATAGGATTAACAACTTTATCCCATGTCATCTAACCTTGACATTACAAACTTACCCTTTAGATAAACAAAAAGGGTTTACAAAACAACATAGAAAATATCCTTAACATAAAACTACTCCAACACTATGCCTTTGCCTTTATTCTGCTTAGCCCCGCTGGCCTCATCGGTCCTAGCTGAAACATTTTATTTAGCAAAGGTGAGCAACAAGTTTACCCCACAAGTTAAAATATACAATAACTGATATATATATATATATATATATACATCATGAATAGAAGAGTCTAGCTTGTACAGAACTTCAACAACAATCAAATGATTTTGAGGTAGCGGAATAATAATTCAATCTCAATACTAAAACTTTCTACTATCTCATACTGAAGAACATATTCGAGATGAAAGAGTATAATTCTTTCAAAGATTCAATAATATTCAATCGAATTAACAATACTGCATCAATATTCAATAAAGTGGGATATACCTAGATTTCAAGTTGAGTGATCACAGAGGATCATGAACTAATAGAGGAATCATTTAGTTATTAAAACTAAATTACCACAAGAATATAAATTAGTTATAAAAACTAAACTATACTCTTCTGTAAGTACCTGGAGTGTCCAACTCCTTTGTACCCTATATTATGCATAATACTCAATAATAGCGCATATGTCGATTTACGACATTAAAATTTGTTCATCTCAGTCTTACATCATGAGTCCATACCACAACAATATGGTTTGGATTACTTTCATAGAAATACTATGATTTCAATAATTAATAACAATACTAATGTAGCCGAAATCATTGGCATAGATCTTTTGATAACAATTCAGTTCATAATAGAACATTTCATGCTTTAACAAATATTAGTCTCGCCAAAACAATTAGCTGAGACATGATTTATAAATAGTTCAAATAATAGAAAATTATTCAATTGCAGTACGTGTGAATTACAACAATCATTATAGATGTGAATACCTATCAATAATTATTCACTATAATGCTTAAAAAATAATAACTCAAGTTGAGTTAGGGAACTTGCATTTTGCGTTGATTACTACTACATAATATAATTAACTGCATTCGTAAGACCTATAATCAACAATGTCGGTCTCACAATTAGCATAATATTTTACTGTAAATTACAGTCAAACCTGTTCCTAGGCACATTACCACATAGCCACATCAGTATTTATAACCTATATAAACACTTAACAAGTCTAACTAGATCAGTCCAGTTGGACTTCGGTTAATTTTCGGTGTTCTGGTTACCCTATTCAACAGTTAACACAGTTATTGTCAATTACACTTGGTCTCTAATCTTCAATATTATATCAGATAAGTCAATTATCCTTTATAACACTTTTCGGAAGCTTTTAATAATTTATAGACAATTATTATAATTTATAATAATTTTTCAAACATAGGAATCATTTATAAATGAATTAAATACTGTCTAATTTCATCATCATTAATATTTAATAATGTTAAAATTTGAATGATATATATTTGTCAAAATATTAAAGTTATTAATAATAATTTAAATATTTTAAATCATTTTCTCATTTTTAAATCAAATAAAATCGTTTTTAATTCATTTATATAATATAATAATTAAATAAATCTAACATCATTAATATTAATTTATTAATGAGAATTCTCTGAAAATATTGAAAATTATATTTTATAATTTCAAACATTTTCTAATACTTCATTCTTATTTAAAATGATTTTTAAATTCATAAAATAATTTTATCTTATTTATTTAATATAATAATTAAATAAAACTAATATCATTAAAATTAATTTATTAATGAAAATTCTTCAAAATATTAAAAGTTACTTTTTATAACTCAAAATATTTTTAAATACAAGATTCTTATTTAAAATAATTTTTCATAATATTAAATTATTTTCTCTAATTTATTTAATACACTAATTAAATAAATTAAATACCTTTAATATTTAAATAATTATAAATATTAAAGAAAAATATTCCAATTGGTCAAAAATTATTTTTCCTAATTTAAAATCATTTTTAATAATTTTTATAATTTATTTTTTATTTTTAAATAATTTTCAGAAAATCAGAAAATAAATATATTAAAAACTGTCGCTATAGGCCTTTAGCGACGCTTGACTGTTGTCTTAGGTGTTCTTTGTGACGCCCCCAAAATAGGTATACATCACCCATCTTGAGTCGCCAAATACATGGTACAGAATACAAAAACAATCTTAAATATACAACAAGAACTGTGAGTTTTAATACAAATATTGTCTTCTAGACAATATCCACTCTCAGAATAAGTTCTCATTATAATTATTATCACACTATTTCATAGAATAGTGAGGACTACTAATGTTATCATCTGGACCATCACTCCGTTCCCCGACTAGTCCCTGCTACGTTCTCATTTCCTAAAGAGAACAGTGAAATAAAGGGTTAGCTCAACTAGCCCAGTAAGAAATATTATGACTAAGAAAATGCAGGATAAATTATCATTAGCCTTCAACAATGTTAAATTGATAAAATACAATAGACAACAAGTTTAACTGCAGCGGAATAAGCAATCCATTAAAAGAGTCAAGTAGAGAATAAAATCTACTATCTTTTATGATTTAAAAAGGTTTTTCATCACTTTTATTGCTGAGACTCAGCTTAATAAATAATCCACATCATCTATGCACTACGGCCAATGATATTCATTAGTATCACGACCACAAATTATCCATGCACTATGGGCCAAGGATATTCGTGTATTCATCAATGGTCATGATTGTGACGCCCCCAAAATAGGTCCATTCCATCCAACCCATTCTGAGTCGCCAAATACATGGTACAGAAATAACTACAACTTTATTAATACATTTGTCGTGCAAAATACGACAACATATATACTGCGAGTTTAAATACAATTATTGTCTTCTAGACAATATACATACCCAAATAAATCCTCATCACAATTATTTATACATTATTTTACAAAAATGGTGAGGACTACTAAACAACTCTCTCTAGAACCTTCATTCCATACCCCGACTAGTACTCGCTACATTCTCGCCTCCTGAGAAGAAAAATGGAACAACAAGGAAAAGGGTGAGCTCAACTAGCCCAGTAAAGAATATTATGACTAAGATAATATACAACAAATTATCGTTAGTCTTCAACAGGGAAAAATCTAATAGAATACAATAGACAACCAGTTTTAAATCAACAATCTGCAATGAAACAACAATTCATTAGAAGAGTTAAGTAGAGAATGCAAACTACTATCTTCTATATATGAATTTAAAAGTTCATCGTCGATATTTTATCCTGTAACATCAATCAATATATATCTAGAATCAAATATTCATCTTTACACTACAGCCAAAGATATTCATCGATTAATGTTCATCTAAACACTGCTCATCTTTACTACGGCCAAAAGATATTCATCGAAAATCATCATCTTTGCACTACTGAACCAAAGATATTCAATAATATCATCATTTAAGACCGAGGATGATGAAAATATTTTAAAGAAACGAATCTAGTGAAACAAAATGACAAGGATTAAGGATTAAGGATTAAGGATTAGTACTTTGTTTTATCCATGTCCAACAATACCTCAAAAATAATCATAGTGGTGTAAAATTCAGAATGATCAAAACATGGATACAATCAAAGCTAGTATCTAGAATAGATATTTTGGATGAAAAGAAGAAATTTCATTTTTCTAATTGAATAGTGCCGTATTAAGTGAATAGTGCCAGATATCGTGAATAGTCTTTGATATCGTGAATAGTAACTCAAACACCAAAAGATAGAAATTTCACAAAAAAATATCTTCACGCTTACATGAATAGTACTCGTGAATAGTAACTCGTGAATAGTAACTCGTGAATAGTAACCCCATAGCATGGAAAAGTTCCAAATTTGATAAAAAGTTTCAACCAATATTTCAAAGATAATGATATTGAAGAAATAATATCATTTGAGAAGAAAATAACATCCCTTACCTCGAAAGACAATATTTAGTTGAAACACCGGATATAGGCTATAACTTGAACTTGCATCAGTATAGCAATACTCAAAGTATACTCAAAATACTCACAAAAATACGCTCGATAATATAGAGAGAAAACTTGATTTACGGTGTGATTTTCAATTCTAACCTAAGCACCTATTTATAGAAAAATGCTTAGAACACTAAAATGTAAAATTTAATATAATATTATTATTATTTGTTAAAATTCTATCGCCCACTTTTGGAGATCTGATTTCAAGAATCAATAACACATGCTAGACCCACTTAACACACCAAAAATGTTTTACTTGAAAAAATAATTAAAACTTCCAAAATCAATTATTTGGAGTTTGAGAACTTCAATAATTCATAATAAATAGCCCTTTTGTCGGAAAATTTGAATTTCGAGTGTGTTTTATAGGAAATTCAATTCTCTACAACTTCTGAAGAAAGTTTTTTCAAATTCCAAGCAGAAATTGGTAAAGAAATCCATAAGCAGGCGATTTTACGAGATATATAATCAAATTTCTATTAATAATTGTGTCCACCAACACACAAAATATGTGTTAAATATTTAATGCCACAAAAATACTCTTCCTCCTCATATACTCATATATCCCACATTCATTATAAAAATATCACCGTTAATATATTATTAAAATAATATATTTAAATGAATTATTTTATCGAGAAAAAGATAAAATATTAATTTTCAACAATTGTCACATTAAAATTTTCTCCATCTATATCCACATAAAATCAATATTTTCCTCATCATATAAATCAATAATTAATTATTCACAAATAATGTTACAGAATCACAATCTTGTGACCAGTAGTTCCTGAAAGAGGGGGCTTCAATAAGGATCTCTCTTACTAAGCGCCACCTTGATTAGGTGACCAAACCTCTCCTTAGACGAACTTTCTCTAGACATTGCCAATAATGTTATCCAATAATATTATTCAGATAATATGAATTATTGCTTCGATAATGGAAAATACTATGTAATGACAATTTATTGAAACAACGGTAATATAAAATATCAATGCGTGAATTATTGAATCAATAAAATAAAATCTTGAGCGAGAATTCTTTGTAACAATTATTGAGTAGTGCCTTCTTACGTAAGAATCAATAATTGGTGCAATCACCGTGTCTTCTTTGTTCAACAACGCGTATTATTGTGTTTTAACCACCGTGTATTCCAACAAAGATTAATTGAATAACAACTACTGCCGTTATTTATAAACAACTTATATTTGTCATTTTCTTCATCCAATCGCTTTTTAGTTATGGGGCCCGCAAAAGACTACGCCATCATACGAATATTCCTCGACGATCTGAATATTCCACGACCAAAACGAATATTCCCAAATAATAATGAATATTTTATAACCACTTGCTTATTCGAAATATTTGCGTATTTTACTCATAACTATCCACATTAATCAAATCAACCCTTACTATTTCAAAATAATAAATAGAGGAAAATAAATTTCATTTATTAATAATTTGGGGTCTTACAACCTCCCCTCCTTATGAAACTTCGTCCTCGAAATTGACGTACGTACCTGGTGTTTCGAAAAGATGAGAATACCTCGCTTTCATTTTCGTTTCCAACTCCCAGGTCATTTCCTCAATAGCATGGTTTATCCACAAAATCTTAACTTGTGGTATAACCTCGGCACATAGGACATGTTCTTTCCTCTACAAGATCTTGACAGGTACCTCCTCGTACGTTAAGTCTTCGGCTATCTCGTCCGGTTCTAACTTCAATAGCGTAGTTCGGTTAGTCCACATATTTACGTAACATCGATACGTAAAAAGCGTTATGAACACGCATCATACTTGGCGGTAAAAGCGAGTCTATAGGCCACAGTTCCTATTCGATCGAGAATTTCAAATGGATTAATAAATCGAAGGTTTGAGCTTTCCTCACCTCACCGATTCTCGCTTTTGAAATAACAACTTCTTGCACCTCCTTCTTCAAATTCATCAGCTCCGGTGTGTAGCTTGAACAGCTTTTAACTTTATCGATTAAAGTCGATTATACTCGTATATCATCACGTGGGTACCTAGAGTTTTCATCTCCATCTCTATTATTTGTAAATTATACTGAAATGAGTCTTTGACAATATCATACTTCGTGACTTGTATACGATCTTCTACTAAACACGTCATTTCCACGTTCGCTTTTCCGGGATGGCATGGTCGAACATGTCTTTGAAATGAGTCTCCTCTTGAGTTCTTTGAAGCTCTTCCCACATTCCTTGCTCCATTCGAATTTTGTATCTCTACGAGTCACCAAGTTAATGGAATAGCGATTCGAGAATATCCTTCAACGAATCTCCGATAATAACCAACTAAGCCTGAAAGCTACATATTTCGATTACTGACTTAGGTTGTTCTCAAGCGTGACTCATATCCCAACCTTGGATAAGACGTTACAATGACACCTATCGGTTTAATATCGCATTTAATATGGTGTCCCCTACGAGAGTCTCGGCTTCGGTATTTCCACAAAGGAAGTCACCGGATAAAGCCTCGGTACCAAATTCTATAGTTGAATTTTTAACTCCTGAAGTTCAATAGGAGCCATTCGATATGAGATTTTAGAAATGAGTTTTGTACCGGGTTCAAAGTCGATACAAAATTTAATATCAGTCTTTGGGAGTAAGTCAAGAAATTCTTCAGGAATTACATCAGGAAAAATCAATAACAACAGGAATATTATTCAAATCTAACGTGTCTTTATTCAATTCCATAACATGGAGTAAGAAAACTTGACATCCGTAATAAACGAATGACTTCATGGCTTGATATGAAAATGTTTGACTACAATGGTTTGATTGCTTGAATTCGAATAACAGGTTGCTTAGGAATATGAAAACTAACAACCTTATGAAAGTAATCAATTTCGGCATGATGAGTAGTTAACCTTAAAATCACATCAAAAGCAAATATCTCTATAGAAATAAGGTTAACAGGTAATGTGATAGTGCCAACCTGAATCAAGCAAGATTTCTAAACAACGGATGTAATGAAAGTTTCTCCTAACGGAGTCTCCATAAATAGGTCAAAGTCTAATTTCTCCGTAGTCAAGTTCAAACGTTGAGTGCAAGCAAAAGAGATTAAAGAATGGGTAGAACTAGTATCTAGTAAGGTATAAACTTCGTAAGAATTTATAATTAACTAACCCGTGCTAACTTCGTTCGGGTTCCTCACATTTTGACCGGTCACGACAAACGCTCTTCCAGGAACCGTTGACTTTGACCTTTCTGGGACATCCTTTTGAGTCACCATTCCCATTGGATCGGGTTTCGATCTGCATCTGATCTCGAGCGATATGTCCTTCTTTTCCACAATTATAGCATACCTTAAACTGTTGTGGGCAGTTTGGGCTGATATGTCCCTCTTTCCCGCATTTGTAACATACGACCGGTGGTCTTTCTCCTCCCTTGGAACCAGTTGCTACTGGCGCTGACGTCTTTACATGGTCGTTGTTGAATCTCCTCTTTTTAAAATCTCATCCCGACTCGCTTCTTCTATTTTCATGGCCACGATTACCACCAGAGTGGTTCTGGCGCCTTTGTCCGTATTCTTCTTTCTCCGTGGTTATCGTTATTCGATGACTGCTATCTTGATATGATCCTGGTTATGGTCCCTCGGTTGAGCGTACTTTCGTTATCTCGCTTTAACAACCGAGCCACATTGACAACATCTGAATAGAGAAAATTTATAAGAAATGAGATACTAACGTATGTCGGGTTTCAAACCTCTCGAAACATCCGCATCATCGTTCCTCATTCTCCACCAAATGAGGTGCAACCACGATAACTCCGCGAACTTCGCCTCGTCTTTGGGACACCGCGTCGTGTTATTCTTACTCCGATCTAATAAACTCCACTTCCTTCATATAGCCGAATACTTTCGGGGAAGTACTTGCCATTGAACTGTTTTGAAATGTCTCCCATGACATCTTTGAGTGCAAATTTGGATGGAGTGCGCTTCATGATTCCCACCAATGTCTGCCTGCGTTCTGAACATAAAAGTAGCGAATGGAACTTTCATTCCTCCGTGCATCCCAAGACATCGAATATCTTGGTAATTTGTTTGAACCACGTCTCGCCTTTAATCGGATCCGGCTTTCCCCGCAATTACGGTGGTCCCAACTCTTTGAATCGCTTGGCCGTGACCACCCGTGAATTGCTATCATTTCCTCCTGTATTTTGAACACGAGTCTCCTCTCGTCTGATTTTGCATGAGCTGCAAAAAGCTTCTAAACATCCCTCGCTTCATCATCTCTTTCGGTGGTGTTGTTCATAAGAGGTACATTGTCACTTTGTTGCGTTCTCCTCATTGGTAAGTAATCAGGGCATCTCCACGGTCTCATTTACTCCTTTATTAATATTCTCGATTGACATTCTCAAATCTTCGTCATAAAATAAGGGTTAATTAAGGAAATCAATATATCACATAATATCCCTATATACTAACTTGACTAACAAATAAGCTTAGGTAGGACACACTAGCGAAGGATTTACTACGTCTCTCCCCTCCTAGTTCTATTCCCCGATCTCCGCCAGAGATCATATCCTAAAGCTCGATACCAACCGTGGCGCCCCAAAATAGGTCCATTCCATCCAACCCATTCTCGAGTCGCCAAATACATGGTACAAAAAATAACTACAACTTTATTAATACATTTGTCGTGCAAAATACGACAACATATATATCTTGAGTTTAAATATAATTATTGTCTTCTAGACAATATACATTCCCAAATAAATCCTCATCACAATTATTTATACATTATTTTACAAAAATGGTGAGGACTACTAAACAACTCTCTCTAGAACCTTCATTCCATACCCCACTAAGTACTCGCTACATTCTCGCCTCCCGAGAAGAAAAATGGAACAACAAGGAAAAGGGTGAGCTCAACTAGCCCAAGAAAGAATATTATGACTAAGATAATATACAACAAATTATCGTTAGTCTTCAACAGGAAAAATCTAATAGAATACAATAGACAACCAGTTTTAAATCAACAACGCTGCAGTGAAACAACAATTCATTAGAAGAGTTAAGTAGAGAATGCAAACTACTATCTTCTATATATGAATTTAAAAGTTCATCGTCGATATTTTATCCTGTAACATCAATCAATATATATCTAGAATCAAATATTCATCTTTGCACTACTGAAGCCAAAGATATTCATCGATTAGTCATGTTCATCTAAACACTGTTCATCTTTGCACTACGGGCCAAAGATATTCATCGAAATCAGTCATCTTTACACTACAGGTGCCAAAGATATTCAATAATATCATCATTTAAGGCGAGGATGATGAAAATATTTTTAAAGAAACGAATCCGATTGAAACAAAATGACAAGGATTAAGGATTAAGGATTAGTACACTTTGTTTTATCCATGTCCAACAATACCTCAAAAATAATCATAGTGGTGTAAAATTCAGGAATGATCAAAACATGGATACAATCAAAGCTAGTATCCGAATAGATATTTTGGATGAAAAGAAGAAATTTCATTTTTCTAAATGAATAGTGCCGTGATTCGTGAATAGTCTGCGTGAATAGTCTTGAGTATCGTGAATAGTAACTCCCACACCAAAAGATAGAAATTTCACAAAAAAAATATCTTCACGCTTCATGAATAGTACTCGTGAATAGTAACTCGTGAATAGTAACTCGTGAATAGTAACCCCGACATGGAAAAGTTCCAAATTTGATAAAAAGTTTCAACCAATATTTCAAAGATAATGATATTAAAGAAATAATATCATTTAAGAAGAAAATAACATCCCTTACCTCGAAAGACAAGTATTTCTAGTTGAAACACTTTGATATATAGGCTATAACTTGAACTTGCACCGTATAGCAATACTCAAAGTATACTCAAAATACTCACAAGAATACGCCGATAATATAGAGAGAAAACTTCATTTAAATGTGATTTTCAATTCTAACCTAAGCACCCTATTTATGTAAAAATGCTTTAGAACACTAAAAAAGCAAAAATTTAATATAATATTATTATTATTTGTTAAAATTCTATCGCCCACTTTTGGAGATCTGATTTCAACAATCAATAACACATGCTAGACCCATTTAACACACCAAAAACGTTTTACTTGAAAAAAATAATTAAAACTTTCAAAAATCAATTATTTCGGAGTTTCAGAACTTCAATAATTCATAATAAATAGCCCTTTTGTCAGAAAATTCGAATCTCGCGTGTTTTTATAGGAAATTAAATTCTCTACAACTTTACAGAAGAAAGTTTTTTCAAATTCCAAACAGAAATTGACCAAAATCCATAAACGAGGCGATTTTACACAATTTATAATCAAATTTCTATTCGAATAATTGTGTCCACCAACACACAAAATATGTGTTAAACATTTAATGCCACAAAAATACTCTTCCTCCTCATATACTCATATATCCCACATTCATTATAAAAATATCACCAGTTAATATATTATTAAAATAATATATTTAAATGAATTATTTTATCGAGAAAAGATAAAATATTAATTTTCAACAATTGTCACATTAAAAATTTTCTCCATCTATATCCACATAAAATCAATATTTTCCTCATCATATAAATCAATAATTAATTATTCACAAATAATGTTACAGAATCACAATCTCGGCAACCAGTGGTAGCTCCTTGAAAGAGGGGCTTTTCAATAAGGATCTCTCCTTCTTGCGGTATGATTAGGTGACCAAACCTCTCCTTAGACAGAACTTTCTAGACATTGCCAATAATGTTATCCAATAATATTATTCAGATAATATGAATTATTGCTCCGATAATAGAAAATACTATGTAATGACAATTTATTGAAACAACAGTAATATAAAATATCAATGCAACAATTATTGAATCAATAAAATAAAATACTGAACAGTAATTACTGTAATAATTATTGAGTAGTGCCTTCTTACGTAAGAATCAATAATTGGTGCAATACCGTGTGCTACTGTTCAACAACGCGTATTAGTGTGTTTTAACCACCGGGTATTCCAACAGTATTAACGGTAACAACTACGCCGTTATTTATAAACAACTTATATTTGTCGTTTTCTTCATCCAATCGCTTTCCGTTATGGGGCCCACAAAAGACTGCGCCGTCGTACGAATATTCCCCGACAGTAACGAATATTCCACGACCAAACGAATATTCCCCACAATAATGAATATTTTATAACCACTTGCTTATTCGAAATATTTGCGTATTTTACCCATAACTATCCACATTAATCAAATCAACCCTTACTATTTCAAAATAATAAATAGAGGAAAATAAATTTCATTTATTAATAATTTGGGGTCTTACAATGATCATGCCAACAACTGTCCATCAATGCACTGCGGGCCAATGAGGAGTTTTACCACATCATTTGTAACATTACGGTCATGATTATACCGAATAATCTTTGGTCATAATCATACCAAGTCCATCTATGCAGTACAAGACACAGACGACTTTCAACAAAATATAAACATGAGGATGATGACAATGATATAAGAATTCAATAAAACAAGTTCAAGAATTAATTTATCCAGGAACTAATAACATCCAAATTGTCAACATGGTACTTCTTTGTAGAGTAAAATTCAAATATGCTCAAAAAAATATTTCCATGAAAAGATACTGGATGAAAGGATATTCCACTAATTTCATGGAGTATAAAGTCAAAACTTTAACCAACCGAGTATAATAAAGAATGGAATAACAAAAGAAATCACCGGCATGTGATAGGCCAAATGCAGTGAGTTCCAATGAATAATAAATAACGAAACCGAGTCCCAGATATAAAAGCGCATTGCATGTGATATTCCAACGAGAATAATAAAGATTTTAACCCGGTCCCAGTGCGTAAACGCATGCATGTGATATTCTAACGAGAATAATAAAGAGCGGAAACCGGTCCCATGTAAACGCATGAATAGGATATTCGAATAGAATAATAAAGAATGGAATAAGAATAATTTCACCAGTATATAGGGTAGCTTGCGTATCAAAGTTATTCAAATGAATAATAAATAATATAATAACAAAAGAATTTCACCAAGTATAGGGTAGCCTGCGTATACAAGTTATTCCAACATAATAATAAATAATGGAATAATGTAAGAATTTCACCAAGTATAGGGTAGCCCAAGCGTATCTGAGTTATTCCAACAAAATAATAAATAATCGGAACCGGTCGGTCAAATTAAATTGCCCAGCGAGGATATTCAACGAATAATAAAGAATGGAATAATAGAAGAATTTCACCATATATGCGGTACTTCGCATAAACAGGTTATTCCAACATAATAATGAAGAATGGAATAACAACTCTTACGAGTATTGAAAGAAAGTAATTCTCTTCATGAATACGAAAGAATAATACCCCTTACCTTATAAAGAAGAAACTGGATATCGAAGTAGTGAAGTAGCAGAATAATCTTCTTCTTTCTCTCTATAATTTCTCTCTCTAGAGTTTCAGTGAATTCGTAAGAAATAATGAAGGAATGAGCTTCTATTTATAGGAGAATGAATTGAATAGTAACTAATTCATGAACGGTCCAGATCTCCTCATCGAATAATATTGTACCCAAAAATAATTTTGATCGAAAAGAAATATATTGTTCGGGTAAATAGTAACTCGTGAATAGTACTCCGACACAAAAAGTGTCCCGAATACCCGATTGAACAATATAACCTCCAGACATCAATTATCATCGGAATAGATGTCAATTTTTACTAACACAAATATTCCAAACACAATAGAACTATCAAATTCATCTTTAATCAACACGAACTTATTCATCATTAATATTACAACTCATAATATTTAACAACCAGGTTGTTCCCAAGAAAGAGGGGGCTTTCCAATAAGGATTTCTCCCTATTGGCGCACAATTAGGTGACCAAACCTCTCCTTGACAGAACTTCTAGACATTATAAATATTGCAATTTTAAATAATATGAATAACTTTGTCGTCTCAATTATTGATTTAATAATATAACATATAATGCAGATGATACTGACAATAATTGAATCAATAATATGAGAGATATGATGCAGCAATTACTGTAACAATAATTGAGAATAACTGAGTGACTTCTTACGTAAGCATCAATAATCACTACTGGTGTGCTACTGATGCAACCACGTGTATTCTTTATACTTTTTACTACCGAGTAGTTCAACAAGATAACGGTAAAACTTCCGGCGTTATTTTCATAAAAATATTTTTTAGTCGTTTTCTCAATCCCGACAATAATTCCGTTAATGTGGTCCACTTATGATTGTCTTTGTCGTCAGAATATTCCTGTTAAAACAAATATTCCCCGACCAATCGAATATTATATAACAACTTGCATACTTTGTAAAATTTATAAATACTACCCACAACTATAATATTATCTCAAATTCACACCATAATTTTCAAAAAAATATTTCGAGAAAATTAAATCTTTATTCGTAAAATTTGGGATTTTACAATCTCCCCTCCTTATGAAATTTTGCCCTTGAAATTTACGTATGTACCTGGTATGCCGAAGAGATGAGGATACCTTGACTTCATTTCAGATTCTAACTCTTGAGGTATAACCTTTGAGTGTTGAATACGATCCTTCTTATCCAAGCTTTTAACACGTATCTCCTCATACGATAAATCTTCTGCTATCTCGTCTGGTTCTAAATCAATAATGTGGTTCGGGTCGTCCACATATTTACGTAACATCGGTACGTGATAAACGTTATGAACACGTAACATATTTTTCAGTAAAACGAGTATATAGGCCACAGTTCCTACTCGATTGAGGATCTCAAATGGGCCAATAAAATTGAGGGTTGAGATTTCCTCTCTTTATCGACTCTTGCTTCTAGAATAATGCCCTCTTGAACCTTCTTTTTGGTGTTCATCAGCTCTGGGTCTGTAGCTTGAGTGGCTTTAACTTTATCGATTAAAGTTGATTCTACTCGTATATTTGTTATCTTCACATAGGTTCGTATATTCGCACTAGTAAATGCATACGATCTTTATACTCAACGCGTCAGCAACCATGTTCACTTTTCCACGATTGTATTGAATGGTACGATTGTAATCTTCAACAGCTCGAGCCAACGTCTTTGGCGCATGTTACGTTCGTTTTGGGTGAAGAAAATATTTGAGTGTTTAAGAAATGGGTTTTGTACTGGGGTCAATACAAAATTCAATTTCACGCTCTAGGGGTAGGCTAAGAAGTCTTCAAGAATACATCAGGAAATTTATTAACAATAGAAATATCATTCACAACTGTGACTCTCATCCAAGACTTGGATAACACGTCACATTGATACCTATCAACTTGCCATCGTTATTCACAACGTCCCCTGCGGAAAGTCTGGCTTCGGTGCATTCCAGACAAGGAGGTCAACAACAAAAGGATCGGGGCTCTTTACTTATGGCTTGATATGAAAATGATTGACTTTAGTGGTTTGGTTGCTTGAATTCGCATAACAGGTTGGTTAGGAATATGAAAGCTAACAACCTTACGAAAAGTATGATGAGTAGTTAACCAATCGATTTTTAAAATCACATCAAAGGTAAATATTTTCAAAGAGATAAGATGGACAGGTAACGTGAAAGTGTCGATTTGAATCGAACAAGATTAATAAACAGTGGAGGTAACGAATGTTTCTACTAACAAAATTTCTACCAATAAGTTAAACTCTAACTTCTCCGGAGTCAATTTAAACGTTGAGCGCAAGCAAGAGAGATAGAAGAATGGGTAGAACCGGTATCTAATATGGTATAGGCTTCACAAGAATTTTTAATTAACTAACCCGTGCTAACTTCGTTCGGGTTACTCGCTTTTTTAGAAGTCACGAAAAACGCTCTTCCTGAAACCATTGACTTTGTTTTGTCCGTATCCAGCTTTGGTGCCACCGTCCCAGCTGGACTTGACTTTGGTGTACGACAAAATTGGGCTAGGTGACCTTCCCTTCCACAATTGTAACATGCTTTGGATGGCATCGCACAGTTTGGACTGATATGTCCCTCCCCTCCGTATTTGAAACATATGATAGGTGGTCATTCTCCTTCCTTTACAACGGGTGCTGGTGCTGACGTCTTTCCATCATTGTTGAATTTCCACTTCTTGAAATGTCCATTCTTATTGTTTTGGCCATGATTACCACCGAAGTGGTTACCATTTCTAGCATGTTGATTTCCCCCACGATGGTTATCATTGTTCCATGGCCATTGCCACCGGTACGATTATTATCGTGTTGTTGCTCGTTGCCTTTTGGTTGTGCTGACCCATTATCGCGCTCCAATAACTGAGCTCTATTCACAACATCTGAATACAAACACTGTCACAAAATAAGGGTTAATTGACATATCACATATTATCCCTATATTCTGACCGACCAATTAAATACCGAATAAACTTAGGTAGGTCATACTAGCGAAGGAATTCCCCGTCTCTCCCCTCCTAGTTCTTGTCTCGCATCTCAGCCAGGGATCATATCCCTAAGCTTTGATACCAACTATGATGCCCCCAAATTAGGTATACATCACCGATCTTGAGTCACCAAATACATGGTACAGAATACAAAAACAATCTTAAATATACAACAAGAGTTGTGAGTTTTAATACATATTTGTCTTCTAGACAATATCCACTCTCAGAATAAGTCCTCATTACAATTATTATCACACTATTTCATAGAATAGTGAGGACTACTAATGCTATCATCTCGACCATCACTCCGTTCCCCGACTAGTCCCACCTACGTTCTCATTTCCTGAAGAGAATAGTGAAAGAAAGGGTGAGCTCAACTAGCCCAGTAAGAAATATTATGACTAAGAAAATGCAGGATAAATTATCATTAGCCTTCAACAATATTAAACTGATAAAATACAATAGACAACAAGTTTAACTGCAGCGGAATAAGCAATCCATTAAAAGAGTCAAGTAGGGAATAAAATCAACTATATTTTATGATTTAAAAAGGTTTTTCATCACTTTTATCGCTGAGACTCAGCTTAATAAATAATCCACATCATCCCTGCACTATGACCAAGGATATTCATTAGTATCACGACCACAAATTATCTATGCGCTACGGGCCAAGGATATTCGTGTATTCATCAATGGTTATGATCATGCCAACAACTGTCCATCAATGTACTACGGGCTAATGAGGACTTTTACCACATCATTTGTAACATTACGGTCATGATTATAATGAATAATCCCTGGTCATAATCATACCAAGTCCATCTATGCACTACAGGCCACAAATGACTTTCAACAAAATATAGACATGAGGATGATGACAATGATATAAGAATTCAATAAAACAAGTTCAAGAATTAATTTATCCAGGAACTAATAACGTCCAAATTGTCAACATGATACTTTTTTGTAGAGTAAAATTCAAGAATGCTCAGAAAAATATTTCCATGAAAAGATACTGGATGAAGCGTGAATATCAAGGATATTCCACTAATTTCATGGAGTATAGAAGTCAAAACTTTAACCAACTGAGTATAATAAAGAATGGAATAACAAAAGAAATCACCATGCATGTGATAGACCGCACAGGCAGGTTATTCCAAAAGAATAATAAATAACGGAACCAGTCCCATAAAACGCGCTTCGACGGGATATTCCATAAAGATTTTAACCGGTCCCAAAAAACGCATGATGTGGATATTCCAATGTAATAATAAAGACGGAACCAGTCCGCCAGTAAAAGCGTCTGAGATAAGATATTCCAATGTAATAATAAAGATTTTAACCAGTCCGGCGTAAAACGCATTGACGATGGGATATTCCAATAGAATAATAAAGAATGGAATAATGTAAGAATTTCACCAAGTATAGGTAGCTCAGATATCTGAGTTATTCCAATGAATAATAAATAATGGAATAACAAAAGAATTTCCCAAAGTATTAGGTAGCTCACGATATCACAAAGTTATTCCAATAGAATAATAAATAATGGAATAATGTAAGAATTTCACCAAGTATAGGGTAGCCCAGCGTATACAAGTTATTCCAACAGGGATAATAACTAATTCGGAACTGTGTCAAAGTAAATTAAGACCGAGGATATTCCAATGAATAATAAAGAATGGAATAATAGAAGAATTTCACCATGTATGCGGATTGCATAAACAAAAGTTATTCCAACATAATAATGAAGAATGGAATAACAACTCTTACGAGTATTGAAAGAAAGTAATTCTCTTCATGAATACGAAAGAATAATACCCCTTACCTTATAAAGAAGAAACTGGATATCGAAGTAGTGAAGTAGCAGAATAATCTTCTTCTTTCTCTCTATAATTTCTCTCTCTAGAGTTTTAGTGAATTCGTAAGAAATAATGAAGGAATGAGCTTCTATTTATAGGAGAATGAATTGAATAGTAACTAATTCATGAACGGTCCAGATCTCCTCATCGAATAATATTGTACCCAAAAATAATTTTGATCGAAAAGAAATATATTTTTCGGGTAAATAGTAACTCATGAATAGTAACTCCTAAATAGTAACTCGTGAATAGTAACTCATAAATAGTAACTCTTGAATAGTAACTCCTAAATAGTAACTCATGAATAGTAACTCGTGAATAGTACTCTGACACAAAAAGTATCCCGAATACCCGATTAAACAATATAACCTCCAGACATCAATTATCATCGGAATAGATGTCGATTTTTACTAACACAAATAATCCCAACACAATGGAACTATCAAATTCATCTTTAATCAACACGAACTTATTCATCATTAATATTACAACTCACAATATTTAACAACCAGGTTGTTCCCAGGAAAGAGGGGGTTTTCCAATGAGGATTTCTCCCTATTGGCGCACAATTAGGTGACCAAACCTCTCCTTGACAGAACTTCTAGACATTGTAAACATTTTAATTTAATAATATGAATAACTTTGTCATCTCAATTATTGATTTAATAATATAACATATAATGCAGATGATACTGATAATAATCGAATGAATAATATGAGAGATATGATGCAGCAACTACTGTAACAATAATTGAGAATAACTGAGTGACTTCTTACGTAAGCATCAATAATCACTACCGTGTGCTACTATGCAGCCTCATGTATTACGTTACTTTTACTACCGAGTAGTTGAACAGTATTAACGGTAAAACTTCCGCCGTTATTTTCATAAAAATATTTTTGCCGTCGTACAAATATTCCCTGTTAAAACGAATATTCCCCGACCAATTGAATATTATAGAACAACTTGCATACTTTGCCAAATTTATAAATACTACCCAAAACTATAATATTATCTCAAATTCACACCATAATTTTCAAAAAAATATTTCGAGAAAATTAAATCTTTATTCGTAAAATTTGGGATTTTACATTCTGGGCTCAAGAACACTGACAAGGTCAGTGTTCAAGGGGTCATGATTGACCGGCCTTAATGTTCTGTTCTTACATGATTTGTTCGATCTAAGACTTGGATCTTGTAGTGTTTTTGTAGCACTACAAGTTATAATACATAGCTTGGTCATACAACAACACATAAAGGTGATTTGTGCCTTCAAAGTACTAGTCAGACGGTTTCTGGGTTTTCCTAGAAACCCAACAGTTCGTCTAGACACTTTCCAGGTCATTTTAATCTAGGTTTCGTTCATGTTTCGAGCAGTCATGGTTTAAAGTTGTAGTTCTTATGTCATAGAACATTCCCAAATCAACATATCAGTTTAATAATAACAGATCTACAAGATATAACTCAGTCACACCCTATCAGAAACTTGGCTCACATGCTTTCGAATTTTCCGAAATTCTGATCATGGTAAGATAGCCTACTTTGACCAACTGTTAAATTCTACCTGTTGATCTCTTATACGATCTAAGGCCACATATAAAAAGTACACATGACAGACTTATCAAGGCTTTCTAGGTTACCCAGATTTGGCTCGGTCAACGTCGGTCAACGGGTTTTGACCTGAAATAACTTCGAATCCAGACATCTAATGGCTATAACACAACTTGCAGATGAAAGACCTCATACCAGGCTATAGATCCAAAACATCAAACAATAAAAATCATAAATACACAAAGATCTACAACCACTGACATTCGGTTGTCAGACTACCTTATGAGTTCAAGAACAGTTTTTGAAAAACATGGTTTTTACCCATTTTGATGTTATGGATCCATGATGGATCAACGTAGATCATCTTAAAACAACTTTTAACACTTTATTAAACACTTAAACACATATTTGACTTAAGCACACAAGATCAAAAGGCTTAGAGCTTTATACCTTCTTTGCTAAATCTTTGATCTTAGATCTCCAATATGTTACCTGGTGACCTAGGGGCTATTTATGTGACTGAGAAACTTGAATATTTTGGAGGTTTTGTGAGAGAAAGGGTGAGTTAAGTGTTTGAGTGAAAATAATCAACTTTTTGATGACTTTCTCTCTTTAAATCTCTTATATATATGGTGATAAAGTGTAATGGATGATACAATGAACTGATTTGCTTTCAATTTGAAGTTATAAAGTCATGTCATTAGGTTAGCAACTAAAGTTGCTAACAGATATTGCAAGTTACCTATTAAAATATACTAAAAGGGCATTTTTTCATTAGCATAATGATTTTAATGGTTTACTAGACAATTGTTCAAACCCTTAGGGTTTAACCCTATGGTTCTAACCCTTAGGTTTTAAAATACTAACTTTCTAGGATTTTCTAAATTAGGGTTTTAAATTAGAAAATTAAAATTTTGAAACTAAAATTAGGGTTTCCTAATTAAATTAGGTTTTCTTAATCATATCAGTGTTTAATAAACACATTAAGCTTATCAATTAGGATTAGGGTTTCCTAATTAGGGTTTAGGAATCCCAGATTAAAAATTAGGGTTTCTCGACATATAATTAGGGTTCCTAACTGTGCATTAGGGTTTCTATATCTGAGATTAGAGTTTCTAATCCCTTATTAGGGTTTACAAAGTTTAAACCCTATCAAGTCAATCATTGGTCATTAAGTCCATACAGTACACATACCCATAAATACTTTTCATTATAATTATTTTATTTATATTTTCTATCGAATCCTTATCCGAACATAGGGTTAGGGTTTTAAAAACTGTTAAACACAACTCTACTCTAATTTTATCAGTCAATACACATATTGACCACTACTCGAGACTTGTATCACAGATATATAGTACAATATTAACATTCAATGTCAATATTAAATAAAATAAATTATTCGTAAAATTTGGATTACTCAAAATCCCGAGTTATTACATTCACCCCTCCTTAAAAGGATTCCGTCCTCGAAATCACCACTTTCTTATTCTCTACAATCTTTTAAAGTTGTAGCATCAATTCATTTTATCAACACAATATTAATTTCTGTCTTATATTCTAACGTGTGACTTGGATTTATAAAAGAAAACCATTCACATCAATATGTAACTAAGATTACTCACGTAATTTAAATTTTTAAATGAAATCGTTACCTGCTACCACCTCCTAGGCAGCCACCGTATCCTGCGCCGTCATGTTGAATGTACGGGCCGTTGGTCTTCCTGACTAAGCAGGTCCTTTGATCGCCAGTGTTCCACTGCAATTTCCTTTATTGTGGCTTCCTATTTCTGTATTCTTCTTTGGACAGTTACGAATTTAATGTTCTAGCGATCCACATGAAAAACAACCTGATATCTTCTTTGGACTTGGACAATTTGGAGAGATGTGTCCCTCTTATCCACAATTAAAACACACCCCTTTTCCCTTCAAACATACTCCTGGATGCTTTTTACAGCATTTGGCACAAGGCTCACCTCTCTTTCTATTATCTCGTGACTTATCTCCAGATTCATTATTTTCCTTCCATTTACGCTTATTAGAATTACTTCCTCCATTGCTACCTCCTTCATTCGTCTTCTTCTTCTTCTTTTCTTGATGATACCTTGACACAACTTCACTTCCTCCTTTGGTGATGATTTCTTTTTCCAACAGGGCCGCAAATGTCTTAATCTGCAACACGCGCTACCTTCTTATATATCGGCGGCTTCACCATCCATTCTCGACCTTCTTTAAGCCTTTCGACCTCGAAGTCCACCGATGTGGAGCAAACCTCACTAGTTCGTTGAATTTGGCAGCGTATTCTGCAACCAACATATTCTCCAGCTTCAACTCCAAAAGTTTACTTCCATTCTTGCTTGCATACTTTCTGAGAAATAATTTTCGACAAATAATTCCTTAAACCTTGTCCAGTTACTATCACAATTTAATGTCTTCTCTTCTCCTTCACCAAGATTTGTCTCCCATCAATAATCAGCTTCTCCCTTCATTAAGTATGTTGCAAAGGTCGTCTTCTGCTCTTCTGCCAATCGCGCAATGATGAATGTTTTCTCCATCTCCTTCACCCAAGTTTGGGCTTCAATTGGATCTGCGGTCCCTTTGAATTCAGGCAGTCCTACCGCTTTAAATTCCTTAAAATTTGTCAATCTATCAGTTGGCTGATTTCTCACTCTTCCTCTTTAAATGAGCTCTATTTTCCATAGCTCCTATTCATCATATTATTCCTCAAAGTTTTGCATTGGGTCACTTGACTTCCTTCATTATTTATTCTGATTGCTCTTCTCTTTGATTTCGATTACGTAAATGCAAGCGGCATGATCTAATTTAAATAAAAATCTTACATTAATTCTTTTCTTCACCCCAAATTCGTGTATCTTCCAACCCGCATATATGGTGCTACACTAGGTGTCCATTATAACTATACAATCATTCCATTGAAATACAACATAATGAATGTAATTACTATCTTCTTATTACAATCAAAGTATAATCCTTCCTGTGTTCATAAACCGATTACATCGCTTGTTGTTCATAATGTATAATATATACAAACATACTAATCTATTACACGATGGTTAAGTATCCATCTTAGCTTTTAGCCACTCTTATCTCTTTAGCATTCTCAAAGACGCTCATCCTTAATCGCTAATCATATATACATTCACGCAAGAAGTGAGCATAACAAGCTCAACAAGTTTAAACAAAGGATAAAGGATAATACATATAATACCACATTCGTGAATTATATAACAATTCATACATAATCGAATCAAATAGTTATGTTTAAGTATTATGAAACAATAATACTTTAATACAATCATTCATATAACATCAATTCCCAAAGTATAGAGTAGATTAGAATTTTGAACCGCATCGATAGACCATGAACAATAGCTTTCTGTTTTCATACTTGAAAAGGATATCACAAAGACTAAGGTTGTATATCCGCATTACTTACGAGCACTTCTAGGTGATCACCTTTATAGTACTCTATGTTGATCAACACTCATTCGTTAAACGATTTACGCTTAAGTTTTGGCAAACTCGCAGCCCATCGAATAATCGATGAAAAATACTTTTGTTTGTTCATAGACAAACCTTACCTTCACATCCGTACCAATTACTTGGCATAGATAACGTTAACATTTCTATATAGAAAGATATGAATATCAATCAATCTATATCTTACGAATAGTTTAGCCGAAAGTAAATGCATCAATTTTTTCTTTAAAACCAATCGTGCAATTCAAAGACAATGAATCACATAAAACTTGGCTAACTTGAAAGTTAGATGCGCTTAAGAAAACTTGCCTTTCAAATTTCTTTCAAATAACTTAATCGACCGACCACAACCTTTACAGAAATCTACATGATATATTCACATAAAGACACTATAATTAGCTATCAAACAATTATTCACATTGTTTCTACCAACTTCTTTTCTTTCTATGTCTTTTTTTAACTTAATATCATTAATAAAGTCAACTCGACTTATTACCCTTCGTCCCGACTTTTTAACACCAACTTACGTTATTAACCTGACTCTCATCATCATCAGTGAAGTACCAACGTTGTTTCCCCGATTAGGGTTTATCGATAACACTTTGTGTTCTTCGCTTCATAATTACTAACAACATGCATTTAATTCCTAAGTCTCAATACCATATACCTTAGTATAGGTAGTATAGAATAGTTTTAATACACTTATGAAGTGCATAAACTTTACTCTTATAGGTCTCCTCAAACAATTGAAGTTCAAAACCTAAGTCATCTAACAAAACTCTACACTCAACTCATGCATATCAGAATATCTTTATTAAGAAGACCTGGCGCATGCATGGCCAGCTTTAGCAATTTCTATCCAAGGCCCATGTCTAAGCATACGAGACTTGATTTCTATATAAGTGCATCATACATGCTTTTTCAAGAGAGAGCTTATAAAAGTGGCCATCATGCCGCCACATATTTACTTTTTACCATCACTATTGCCACGCAACTACACTCAAAGCATCGTAAAATTTTTAATGATAAAATTTTTGGTGAGTTTCTGATCCATAACTTCTTCAAGTTATAAGTCCGATTTGGTCCGCTTCAAAAGCCTACACATCATAAATGACATACTCTACGCTGCTCATATAAGAATTCGACACTTTCAAATTTGTTAACTCAAAATTCACTATCGAAGTTCATTTTCTAAGCGTCAGAAACGCGTAATGAGCGCTCAATGCTCGCTTTCTTCGTTTTAAGTCGAAATCCAACGATTCTCGAAGTCCACGACTCTTAAATACCCTATCTCACGTGTTAACATTGAAAAACAATTTTTTCAAGTCTCACGGCAACTTTTGACTACTAATCCAGAATTTCAACGTTTTCGACGTTTAACGTCTATTTCTGTGAAATTTACCATAACTTCGTTACTAATGTTCTATAAGACAAATCACATGGAATACTCCATGGATTTCATATCTACATCCTAACTAAGCAAGATGCACACATTAACATATTGATGGAGTTCAATTGTTTGTCAACAATCAACCTCAACAATCACTATTTCCATGATTTAAAACTATATCAACACTTATGATTTTTATGATCTCATGAATTATAGAGATTGAACCTATAGTAAGTCATCCTTATTCCACCATACTAGACAAACACCACCCATTTATGATTCTCCATACTAAATGAAAACCAAAAGAGATGGAATTAGAATTAAGGAATATTACCTTAAGAACTCTTAGGTAATCTTGAAAAACTCTCAAACAAAGCTTCAAATTGTAAGATTTGGTTGAGTCTAACTCTTTCTCTCTCTCAAAATCTAGGTTGGCAATTTGAAAAACTCGCAAAAGACCAACTTTAGCTTTCTATTTATAGGCAAATGAAATGGAGGGCAGATTGGACATTTCACCATCACCTCCTTACTATTCCACACTTTGTCACCAAGTAAAATACTTGGTGACCAAGTGTTATGCTTTCCTTTCACACACAAGCGGTCGGCCACCACCATGCCCATGGGTCATCCCCCATGGTCATCCCCATGGGTTTTACCCATTCGATGACCCACCGATTCTCGATCCACTGCTCTGATTTTCTTGCATCGGGCTTAACCAATCTAATATTGGGCCTTGACTTGGGACACACTAATTTATTGGGCTTGCCTATACAATTGATTGGACTAAACATAATCCAACTCAAATGAATTATCATTAAGTCTTAACTTAAGTCTATAATATGAATCGTATTTTATACGTATAATTCACATTTTCTCTCCGTATAATACTAGTACGATAATCATATTGTACTTCGTATTAACTCATTGTATTATACATAGATACTAAATAGTATCATATTTGTATAACACATGCTTTAACTATAACGTAATTCCTTCTACGCATTTCATTTCTTTCTCGGAAATCCACATACTCAACCCTTAGGTTTTAAGTCCGTAGGCGAAAACTTCGTTAACCATATTTGAAATATTATTAGATATTTCATCTCCTCTCAATATTCTATCATTACGCGTTTCTCAGAATTTAAAAATAATTCCCCGAACAGAAACGGGTGAATAGTGTTTTTACGAGAATTTCTCGGAAAACATTTATTTTCGTCTTGGAAATTCTAAATAATTAATTCTTGCACGTAGCCAGATTACTAACAATATATACACATCCTAGGTCAAAGAACGACCTTCACATAGCTTACTCACAAAATAAATCAATTAAATTCATTTAATTCACATAATCAAATAAAATTTAATTTTCCTAAAAAATCCATTTTTCTGCATTACATTCTCTCCCCTTATAAGGATTCTCGTCCCTCGTAATCTAGCTTATAATTACATAAACAAATGAGAGAAAATCTTCCTTCATTTTACTTTCGAGTTCCCACGCTGCTTCTTCAAAGATTGTGGTTTCTCCATAACACCTTCACCAAGGTATTACTTTATTTCTTAATACTTGTTCCTTCCTATCAATAATTTGAATTGGAAGTTCCTCATACGATAAATCTTTCTCTATCCGGATAGATTCATACTCTATTACGTGTTTATAGTCCGGCTTATAAGGATGTAACATGACACACATGAAAACACATTATGAATGCGTTCCATTCTCGGAGGTAAGGCTACTTCATAAGCTACCTCTCCTACCCTTCTTAAAATCTCAAAAGGTCCTACAAACCTTGGACTTAACTTCCTTTCTTTCCAAAATGTATCTTTCCTTTCCAAGGCGATACTTTCTTCAAAAGACAAAAGATCCTACATCAATTCTCTCTTTTCTCTCGTGAGGATCCGTGCATACTTCTTCCGCCTATCTTCTTGAGCCGCAACTAATCGAGCACGTATTATCTTCACCATGTCCGCCCGTCTTGTCGTACCATCTCAGTCCCAACATCCCGACGCTCACCCACCTCATCCCAACACAATGGAGTTCGCACACTTCTTCCATACAACGCTTCGTAAGGCGGCATGCCTATACTAGCGTGAAAAACTATTGTTGTATTTAAAATTCCACCAACGGTAGATATTCGTCCCAACTCCCTTTGAAATCCATAACGCAAGATCTTAACATATCTTCAAGCTTTTGAATTGTCCGCTCACTCTGACCATCCGTCTGAGGATGATACGCCGTACTCAATCTTAACTGCTTTCCCATTTGCTCTTGCAAACTCCTCCAAAAGTTCGATGTGAATCGTGGATCACGATCTGACACAATCAAACAGTACTCCATGTCCGGAAATAATTTCTCGACATACAACTTTAGCTAATCGATCTAGGTTATACCTAACTCCTATTGGTAGAAAATGAGCCGATTTCATCAATCGATCCACTATCACCCAAATAAGCATCGTATCTTTTCCTTGTTGTTGGAAGTCCCACCACAAAATCCATTGTGATGTGCTCCCATTTCCACTCTAGAATTTCTAATGGTTGCAACAACCCGCTAGGTCGTTGGTGTTCAAATTTTAACTTTTTGAAGTTAAGCACCTACTAACATATTCTCGCTATCTCCCTTTTCATGTTCTACCACCAAAAGTTCTCGACGAAGGTCTTGATACATCTTCATACTACCGGATGTATCGAGTACCTCAAACTATGAGCCTCCATCATTATTTCTTCCTTTAATTCGTAATCATTTGGAACCCAAATTCTTCCTTCAAAACGAAGTAATCCTCCTTATCGAGGTTATACTTAGTCTTTTCTTCATCTTCTATCCTCTTCTTCATCTGCTTGCATTCCTCGTTGCTCAATTGTACTCCCCTAACCCATTCCACTATGGCCGGTTGGGTTTCCATGGAAAATAACATTTCCACCGCTTCCTCTGGTAACTTAACTTCTAACTCCATTCTGGCCATCGCTGTTATCAACTCATTCTGAGTTTGTTAACATTGACAGTTTCTCTCTACCCTTCCTACTTAGCACATCGGCTACTACATTTGTTTTTCCCAGATAATATAAAATATCACAGTCATAATCTTTTATTAACTCTAACCACCTTCTCTGTCTCATGTTCAACTCCTTCTGTGTGAAGATATATTTCAGACTTTTGTGGTTCGTGTATATCTCACACTTCTCACCATATAGGTAATGCCTCCATATCTTCAAGGCAAAAACTACAACTGCCAATTCCAGATCATAAGTAGGATAGGCCTTCTCATAATCCTTCAATTGACATGACGCATACGCAATGACTTTGCCATACTGCATGAGCACGTAACCCAGTCCTTTATGCGAAGCATCGCTATACACTACAAAGTTCCCTCAGATCGTCTGGTAAGGACAATACAGTGCCTCACTTAACCTCTTCTTCAACTCCCCAAAACTGCTCTCACATTTTTCACCCACACATACTTCACCGACTTTCTTGTCGATTTGTCAACGGAGTAGCTATTTTAGAAAAGTCCTAATGAACCTTCTATAGTATCCCGCTAACCCCGTAAAAAAACTCAAACCTCGGTTGGCATTTTTGGTTGCTCCCACTCATTAACTTCTTCCACTTTTGTTGGATCTACTGAAATGCCATCTTTATCAATAACATATCCTAGAAACTGCCCTCGCTCTAGCCAAAATTCACACTTCGTGAATTTCGCATACAACCTTTCCTTCTTTAGTGTTTCCAACACTATCCTTAAATTTTCTGCATGATCTTCTGGCGTCTTTGAATAGACTAGAATATCATCAATGAACACTAAGACAAACTTGTCCAAATATTGTTTGAACACTCTGTTCATCATATCTATAAATGTGGCTGACGCATTAGTCAACCCAAACGACATCACCAGAAACTCGTAATGACCATAACGAGTTCTAAACTCTGTCTTAGGTACATCCTCCTTTCTCACCTTTAACTGATGATACCCTGTGCGAAAATCTATCTTAGAAAAATACTTTGCCCCTTTTAACTGATCAAATAGATCATCGATCCTGGGAAACGGGTATTTATTCTTAATCGTTAACTTGTTCAACTCTCGATAGTCGATACAAACTCTTAACGACCCATCCTTTTTCTTTAAAAACAACATCGGTACTCCCCATGGAGACACACTCGATTGAATGTACTTTCTGTCTAATAGTTCTTGTAATTGAACCATTAACTCCTTCATCTCAACTAGCGCCATTTGATATGGTGCCCTTGAAACTGGTGCCATACCCGGTAACAGATCAATTACAAACTCAACCTCCCTATCCGGTGGAATACTCGGCAACTCCTCCAAAAATACATCCGCGAACTCTTGAATTATAGGTATCTGATCCAAGGATGTTCCCACTCTTTGGGTATCCACAACATGACACAGATAACCTACACACCCTTTTCTCAACATCTTCCTAGCTTGTGTTATTGACAGACAACAAGAGCGTCTTGGTGATTTACTATCGAAGAACAGTACCTTGGTTTTCTTAGAAAGCCGAAGGTTTACACTTTTCCTATGGCAATCTATTATCACCTTATGGTTAATCAACCAATCCATACCAAGAATTACATCGAATTCTTTTAACCTTATCGGTACCAAATCTACCGATAACTAATTTCCTCTAATATCTACGCAACAATCCTTATGAATATATTCAATGGGTATTATTTCTTCGTTTGCTACCTTAACGTCTAAAGGTATTGGTAACTTTTCGTGGATTAAACCTAATCGCTTAGCAAATTCACATGCTATAAAAGAACAAGTAGCACCCGAGTCAAATAACACATAAGCATTTATTTCATTTACCGAATGATACCTGCTACCACATCCGCTGATGCAACCGCATCTTGGATACCATATTAAACGACGAAATGAGGGTCTACCCACCGATGGTGTTGGTCCAAGAATGGCTAATTTACCACTACCGTAACCCTTATTTCCCTCTAACCCTTTCTTCGGCAATTTCTTGCCATGTGGTCCAACGACCCACGCATAAAAACACCCATGGTTCTTCTTAGGGTTAGGACAACAAGTGACAAATGCCCTCCCCCACAACAGCTTGTAACACATTGATTTCCCTTAAACAGACTCCCATGTGAGTCTTTTCCGCATGTCTTACATGCCTCCGTCCTCCGCTTAGGATCTCCTATTTTACCCCAAAGATTCCTGTGGTTGAAACTTTTCCTTTTTAGGCAAGTTGTCGCTTCCACCGGCAACTTCAAATTTTACTACCTCCCTCTACCTTACTTCTTGTTCTTTCGCTCTTTGGGTATCGAGACAATGCCTCACCACCACCTTCAGCTATATTATCGCCTTTTCCGTAATGGTCCCAGAGAAGCACTCTAAAAAACGATATTCTACTATAGAGCCAGGGTTTTAAGCCCCGCTCAAACTCAAGCGCTTTCTCTCTCTCCATGTCCACCGATGTGGAGCAAACCTCACCAATTCATTGAATTTCTTGGCATACTGGGGACTGTCATATCCCCTCGCTTAAGTTCTAAGAACTTAATCTCCATCCTACCTTGCATGCTAGTAGGGAAGTAGTTCTCAAGAACACCTTCTTAAACTGCTCCCACGTAATGCTTTTGTCCTAGCCCCACCCCGGTGAGCCTCCCACCAAGAGTTGGCTTCCCCTTCATCATGTAAGTCACAAAAAAGTCTTTTGCGCCACCCACGCTTGTTATCACAAACGCCTTTTCAATCTCTTTTTACCCATGTTCGGGCTTCTAGTGGGTCCGCTGCTCCTCGAAACTCAGAGGACCCACACTCTTAAATTCCTCAAGGTAGTTGTTCTTACTACCCTGTGAGCTACAGAATCCTCCCCCAACTTGGTTAAATGTAGCCGTTAATAAATTAACGAACTCTCAGATAGGTTATTAGGACCCCCCGATTCTCATTATGAGACTCGGCCTCTTGGTTACGTTGTTCCTTCTTGGTGGCATAATTCGATTAAATAAATAAAGTTTCATTATTATCTATTTAACTACTTGGTTATCATTCTCAAATAACAACTCATACCACAACAAGCACATTAAATAAAAACTTCATTATATTAATATGCTTTCATAGTCAAAACTATTTACATCATGTTCCCTTAGCCAAAAAGCTATTACATACTATCCCGCATCGACTTCTACAAAATTGGGATTTACAAAAGACTACCCTTTAATTATACAAAAGAGGGTTTTACGTCACTACTTATATACAAAAAGATCTAACGATCTACTAACACCGCTCGATTTACATTCTCATATTTCTGATTTGCAAAGATCGACACAATATCTCGACTTATAAGTATGTCGAGTCCGCCTTGACTCAATGGAATAACAAGCAATTTTCACTTTTGAATCCTCATGAGCACATTCGTGGATGTATGACATCTTAGCTATTTTATGGTCTTTTTCAACCAGTTTCTTTCGAAGCTCTATGACCTCTTCCTTATAATCTCATCCCTTATCCGTCATAAGCACTTTCTCGTCATGCTTTGACTCAAAATCCGCTTCTACAGATTCCCTCGCCTCATATAGGGCGGTTATCTCCTCATTCTGTGTTTGCACTATAGTGCGCAGTTGCACATTCCTATCCAACACAGCCAGATACAATGATCTCATTGCATCCGGAGGTGTTTGCTCCTGAGTAGGCACCACCGTATTAATCGATGTCACCTCTATTTTCTCCTCCACGTCAATCATCATGTTAAGATATGACGCTATTCCCATCGTCTCCTCGGAGTATTCCTCCTCAGAGATGTACTCCTCAATGTCTGAGTCTTCTAGAACCACTAACGGTACCTCCGCCACTGGCATTGGTACAATCTCCACTTGGTTCACTGAATCCTCACTTATCACTTCAACGTCTCTAAACATCAAGCTATAGTTTGACATCTACAAAACACATAACATGTTGATTAGTACATAATACACAATAGTATAAGCACAAATCACATTTAATTTATTTAAGATTAATTTTCATCTTTTAAATCTTTCGGTACTAAGTTTTCTGAATACCTTATTAACTCAATTGACTTGAATTTTATTCTTCGGACTTTACCTTCCTTACGAGGTTATTAGCCTAAGGTTCTTCCCCCCATAAGTTTTATAACCTAATGCTCTGATACCAACCTATGACGCCTCTAAATTCGGGTATCTTCCAACCCGATATATGGTGCTACACTATACTCTTAACTATACAATCATTCCATTGAAATACAACATAATGAATGTAATTACTATCTTCTTATTACAATCAAAGTATAATCCTTCCCAGGTTCATAAACCGATTACATCGTTCGTTGTTCATAATGTATAATACATACAAACATACTAATCTATTACACGATGGCTAAGTATCCATCTTAGCTTTTCCTTATCTCTCTTAGCATTCTCAAGACGCTCATCCTTAACGCGCAATCATATAATTCACGCAAGAAGTGAGCATAACAGCTCAAAGAAGTTTAACAAAGGATAACAAGAATACCACATTCGTGAATTATATAACAATTCATACATAATCGAACAAATAGTTATGAAGTATTATGAAACAATAATACTTTAATCATTTCATAACATCAATTCCCAAAGTATAGAGTAGATTAGAATTTTGAACCCATTTCGATAGACCATGAACAATAGCTTCGCTTTTCATACTTGAAAAGGATATCACAGACTAAGGTTGTACATCCGCATTACTTACGAGCACTTCTAGGTGATCAACCTATAGTACTCTATGTTGATCAACACTCATTCGTTAAACGATTTACGCTTAAGTTTTGGCAAACTCAAGCGCCCATCGAATAATCGATGAAAAAATACTTTTGTTTGTTCATAGACAAACCTTACCTTCAAATCCGCATCAATTACTTGGCATAGATATAGCGTTAACATTTCTATATAGAAAGATATGAATATCAATCAATCTATATCTTACGAATAGTCTAGCCGAAAGTTAAACTGCATCGACCCTTTCTTTAAAAACCATTCGTGCAATTCAAGACAATGAATCACATAAAACTTGGCTAACTTGAAAGTTAGATGTTGCTTAAGAAAACTTGCCTTTCAAATATCTTCAAATAACTTAATCGATCGACCACAACCTTTACGTAATCTATATGATATATTCACATAAGACACTCGTAATTAGCTATCAAACAATTATTCACATTGTTCCTACCAACTTCTTTTTCTTCTATGTCTTTGTTAACTTAATATCATTAATAAAGTCAACTCGACTTATTACCCTTCATCCCGGCTTTATTAACAAACTTATGTTATTAACCTGACTCTATCATCATCGGTGAAGTACAACGTTGTTTCCCGATTAGGGTTTATTGATAACACTTTGTGTTCTTCGTTCATAACTTAATAACATGCATTCAATTCCTAAGTTTCAATACCATATACCTTAGTATAGGTAGTATAGAATAGTTTTAATACACTTATGAAGTGCATATAACTTTACTCTTATAGGTCTCTAAACAATTGCAGTTCAAACCTAAGTCATCTATCAATAAAAACTCGCACTTACGCATGCCGCATAAGTGACTTTCTATTCAAGACTCAAGCGCATGCCAGCCGCCAGCTAAGCGATCTGTGTCCCTTGCTCCTCAAGTCATGTGGCATGAGACTTCTCTATATACAAGTGCATGCTATGGCGCCCACTTTCCAGAGAGCTAACTACACTTGTGGTGGCCATGCGCATTTTTACATTTAAACATTGCCTCAAGACGCTCGAACTCTCAGCACCGTAAAATTTTTAATGATAAAATTTTTGTGAGTTTCTGAGCCATAACTTCTTCAAGTATAAGTCCGATTTGGTCCGTTCAAAAGCCTACACATCATAAATGACATACTATACGCTGTTCATATAAGAATTCGACACTTTCAAATCCTTTAACTCAAAATTCACTATCGAAGTTCATTTTCTAAGCGTCAGAAACGCGTTAATGAGTGTTCAATGCTCGTTTTCTTCATTTTAAGATGGAATCCGAAGATTCTCGAGTCCACGACTCTTAAATACCCTATCTCACGTGTTGACATTGAAAAACAACGTTTTCAAGTCTCACGGCAACTTTCGAGTACCAATCCGGAATTTCAACGTTTTCGACGTTTAACGTCTATTTCCGTGAAATTCACCATAACTTCGTTACTAATGTTCTCTAAGCCAAATCACATGGAATACTCCATGAATTTCATATCTACATCTTAACCAAGCAAGATTCACATATTAACGTATTGATGGAGTTCAATTGTTTATCAACAATTAACCTCAACAATCAATATTTCCATGATTTAAAACTATATCAACACTTATGATTTTTATGATCTCATGACTTATAAAGATTGGATCTATAGTAAGTCATCCTTATTCCATCATACTAGACAAACACCACCCATTTATGATTCTCCATACTAAAAGAAAACCAAAAGAGATGGAATTAGAATTAAGGAATATTACCTTAAGAATTCTTAGGTAATCTTGAAAAACTCTCAAACAAAGCTTCAAAGTGTAAGATTTGGTTGAGTCTAGCTCTTTCTCTCTCTCAAAATCTAGGTTGGCAATTTGAAAAACTCACAAAAGACCAACTTTATCTATCTATTTATAGGCAAATGAAATGGAGGGCAAATTAGACATTTTGCCATCACCTCCTTACTATTCCACACTTTGTCACCAAGTAAAATACTTGGTGACCAAGTGTTATTCTTGCCTTGCACACTAAGGGCCGACCCACCATGCCCATGGGTCATCCCCATGGGTTGCCCCATGGGTTTTACCCATTCGGTGACCTACCGGTTCGATCCACGGTTCGGTTTTCTTCCATTGGGCTTAACCAATCTAATATTGGGCCTTGACTTGGGCTTAACACACTAATTCATTGGGCTTGCCTATACAATTGATTGGACTAAACATAATCCAACTCAAATGAATTATCATTAAGTCTTAACTTAAGTCCATAATACGAATCGTATTCTATACGTAAAATTCACGTATTCTCTCCGTATAATAATAGTACGATAATCGTATTATTCTTCGTATTAACTCGTTGTATTATACATAGATACTAAATAGTATCATATTTGTATAACACATGCTTTAACTATAACGTAATTCCTTCTACGCATTTAATTTCCTTCTCGAAAATCCACATACTCAACCCTTAGGTTTTAAGTCCGCAGGCGAAAACTTCGTTTGCCATAAATGAAATATTATTAGATATTTCATCTCATCTCGATATTCTATCATTACGCGTTTCTCAGAATTTCAAAATAATTCCCCGAACAGAAACGGATGAATAGTGTTTTTTACCGAAATTTCTCAGAAAATATTTATTTTCATCTTGGAAATTCTAAACAATTAATTCTAGCACGTAGCTAGATTACTAACCATATAAACATATCCTAGGTCATAGAACGACCTTCACGTAGTTTACTCAAAAAATAAATCAATTAAATTCATTTAATTCACATAATCAAATAATAATTTAATTGTCATAAAAATTTTCTTGGGCGTTTCTCGACCCCGAGTTTGGTGCTCACAATCCATAATATAATAACATCTAACTACACATTCATTGACTAATATAAACTTATATAACATTAATTAATAGGATTAACAACATTATCCCAGGTCATCTAACCTTAACATTACAAACTTACCCTTCAGATAAACAAAAAGGGTTTACAAAACAACATAGAAAATATCCTTAACATAAAACTACTCCAACACTATGCCTTTGCCTTTATTCTGCTTAGCCTCGCTGGCCTCATCGTTCCTAGCTGAAATATTTTATTTAGCAAGGGTGAGCAACAAGTTTGCCCTGCAAGTTAAAATATACAATAAATGATATATGTGACGCCCCTAAAATAGGTGTACATCACCTATTCTTAGTCGCCAAATACATGGTACAAAATACAAATACAACTTAATTATACAACAGTCATATAAAATACGACATAACATAATCTAAGAGTTTTAATGAGAATATTGTCATCTAGACAATATCCACACTCAATGGAGTCCTCATTACATTTATTGTCGCATTATTTAACAGAATAGTGAGGACTACTAATGCTATCATCTGGACCGTTACTCCATTCCCGGACTAGTCCTGGCTACGTTCTCATTTCTTGATGAGAATAGTAAAAGAAAGGGTGAGCTCAACTAACCCAGTAAGAAATATTATGACTAAGATAATGCATAATAAATTATCGTTAGCCTTCAACAAATGTTAAAACCGATACAATATAACAAACATCAAGTTTAACTACAACAGAATAAAGCAATTCATTAAAAGAGTCAAGTAGAGAATAAAATCTACTATCTTTTATGATTTAAAAGGTTTTTCATCACTTTTATCGCTGGGACTCAGCTTAATAAATAATCTACATCATCCCTGCACTACGGCCAAGGATATTTATTAGTATCACAACAATAAATTATTCATTCACTACGAGCCAAGGATATTCCTGTATTCGTCAATGGTCATGATCATGCCAACAACTGTCCATCAATGCACTACGGGCCAATAAGGACTTTTACCACATCATTTGTAACATTACAGTCATGATTATACCGATTAATCCTTGGTAATAATCATACCAAGTCCTTTTATGCACTACAGGCCATAGATGACTTTCAACATAATATAAACATGAGGATGGTGACAATGATATAAGAATTCAATAAAACAAGTTCAAGAGTTAATTTATCTAGGAACTAATAACGTCCAAATTGTCAACATGATACTTCTTTGTAGAGTAAAATTCAAGAATGCTCAGAAGAATATTTCCATGAAAAGATACAGGATGAATCGCAAATATCAAAGATATTCCACTAATTTCATGGAGTATAGAAGTCAAAACTTTAACCAACTGAGTATAATAAATAATGGAATAATAAAAGAAATCACCAGGCATGCGATAAACCGCATGCATGTGTTATTCCAATGAATAATAAATAACGGAACCAGTCGTGCAAAATTACGCTTGCCGGCGTGATATTCCAAATGTAATAATAATGAATGGAATAACAACAAAAATCACCATGCATGCGATAGACCGCACAGACAGGTTATTACAACAGAATAAAAATTAATGGAACCAGGTCACGCGTAATACGCACCGACAGGATATTCTAACAGAATAATAAATAACGGAACCAGGTCACGCGTAAACGCACAGACAGGATGTTCCAACAGACTAATTAAGAATGGAATAACAGAATAATTTCACCATGTATGTGGTACTTCGCATAGACAGGTTATTCCAATATAATGATAAAGAATGAAATAAAGAAGAATTTCACCAAGTATAGGGTAGCCCGTGTATACAGGTTATTCCAACAGAATAACAAAGAATGGAATAACAGAAGTTCTCTTCATGAATACGAAAGAAATAATACCCCTTACCTTAGAAGAAACTAGATATAGGAGTAGTGAAGTAGCAAAATACTTTTCTTCTTTCTCCCTATAGTTTCTCTCTCTAGAGTTTCAGTGAATTCGTAAGAAATAATGAAGGAATGAATTTCTATTTATAGGAGGATGGACTGAATAGTAACTAATTCATGAACGGTCCAGATTAATTTACTTTTGAACGGATTTTACATATTGATTTACTATGCAGTATAAATAGAATATTCTAATAAAACAAAATCTTTTAAATAAAATATAATATATTCTATTTATAATCTAATAAAATGAATAACTTTATAAAAGTATTATGTTTTATATAAAAAGATTTTACTATGCAAAAACACTATGCAGTACTATCTATGCAAAACAATATGCATAATAAAATATAATATATTCTAATTATTGTCTAATAAAATAAATAACTTTATAAAAGTATTTTGTTTTATATAAAAAGCTTTTCTGTTTTATTACATTAATAATACTAATAAAACAAAATTTATATATATATATATATATATATCTTTAAACTTTCGTGACTTCATAAAAAGACACCTCAATATATTTAACAATATTTATCATCATTATTATAATTTTCAATATTAATCGATCAGATCATTACCAGGAAAGAGGGGGCTTTCTAATAAGGATTTTTTCCTATTGGCGCACAATTAGGTGACCAAACCTCTCCTTGGCAGAACTTCTAGACATCGTTAATATTCCAAATAATAATATTAATAACTATGTCATCTCAATTATTGATTTAAAAATATATAAAATATCAACAATAATTAAATCATATAACGTGAGATACTGTGCAATAATTACTTTGTAGCAATAATTGAACAAAACTGAGTGACTTCTCACGTAAGCATCAATAATCAATACCGTGTGCTACTATGCAACCACGCGCATTACTGTACTTTTAACTCCGGGTGTTTCATCAGTTAACGATACAACTTCTGCCGTTATTTTCATAAAATATTTTTTTATCGTTTTCTCAATCCAACAATTCCATTGCGGGGTCCATCAATGATTGTGCCGTTGTACGAAAATTCTCTCTTAAAACGAATATTCCTCGACCAATCGAATATTATATAACAACTTGCGTATTTTTGCAAAATTTATAAATATTACCCCCAACTATAACATGATATCAAATTCATTCCATAATATTCAAAAATGATATTTAAAGAAAAATCATCTTTATTCATAAAAGTTGGGGTCTTACAACCTCCCCTACTTAAGAAATTTTGCCCTCGAAATTAGGGTACGTACCTGGTATGTCGAAGAGGTAAGGATACCTTGATTTCATTTCAGATTCTAACTCCCAGGTCATTTCCTCAACATCGTGATTTCTCCACAAAACTTTGACTTGAGGTATAACTTTGGAGCGTAGAATATGTTCCTTCTTTTCCAAGATTTGAACATGAACCTCTTCATACGTTAAATCTTCCGCTATTTCATTCGGTTCTAACTCAATAATGTGGTTCAGGTCTTCCACAAATTTATGTAACATGGATATGTGAAAAACGTTATGAACACGAGACATACTTGGCGGTAAAGCGAGTCTATAGGCCACAGTTCCTACTCGATCGAGGATTAAAAATGGGCCATTGAATCGAGGATTGAGCTTTCCTCTCTTTTCAAATCTCGTAACTCCTTTCCATGGAGAAACACGTAACAACACATGATCTCCAATATCTAATTCCACGTCTTTTCGATGAAGATCAGCATACCTCTTTTGTTGATCTTGTGAGGTTTTTATACGTTGCCGGATTGTTTGAATCTTTTTCGTAGTAATACGTACCAACTCTGGTCCCAATAATGTTGCTTCACCCACCTCATCCCAGTATACTGGAGAATGACACTTTCTTCCATACAACGCCTCAAATGGAGCCATGCCAATACTTGCTTGATAACTGTTGTTGTAGGAAAACTCCACCAATGGTAAGAACTTATCCCAACTTCCCTTGACGTCAAGGACATAGAGTCTTAATAAATCTTCCAGAGTTTAAATAGTCCTCTCTGATTGTCCGTCCGTCTAAGGATGATATGCCGAACTAAATCATAAATTCGTGCCCATAGCTTTTTGCAAACTAACCCAAAATCATGAAGTGAATCTTGGGTCTCGATCAGAAACTATGGATACTGGCATACCATGCAGTCTTACAATCTCGTTTATGTATATACGAGCAAGACGTTCAAGTGTATAAGCTTCTCGTACTGGTAAGAAATGAGCAGACTTGGTCAATCTATCAACAATGACACAAATTGCATCTATGCCTTGAGAAACCTTGGGAAGACCAGTAACGAAATCCATGGTAATGTGCTTCCACTTCCATTTTGGAATTTCAAGTGGTTATAATGGACCTTTTGGTACTTGATGCTCCGCCTTTACTCGTTGACAAGTTAGACACCTTAAGATAAACAACACTATCTCTCTCTTCATATTGCTCCACCAAAATGTATGACGAAGATCATGATACATTTTGGTACTCCCAGGATGGATTGCAAATGGTGTGTTGTGCGCCTCCATCATGATTTTATACTTTAAATCAGGTTTATTAGGAACACAAAGTCTGGAGTTGACTCGAAGTATTCCTTCTTCATCGATTCTTGTTTCCGGCATAGCACCTTCTTGCACTTTATTCCTCATACGCATCAGCTCCAGTTCTGTAGTTTGAGCAGCTTTAACTTTATCGATTAAAGTCGGTTCTACTCGTACATTCGTCATCATCACATGGGTCCCTGTAGTCTTTAACTCTATCTCCATCCTTTGCAAGTCACACAAAATGGGCCTTTGCGTTGACAATATCAAACTCACACCCGCATATGATCTTCTACTCAATGCATCAGCTACCAAGATCGCTTTTCCAGGATAGTATTGGATGGTATGATCATAATCTTTCAATAGTTTAAGCCAACGTCATTGTCGCATGTTGATTTCCTTTTGAGTGAAGAAATATTTGAGGCTTTTATGATCCGTAAAGATCTCAACTTTTTCCCCATACAAGTAATGCCCCCAAATCTTTAGTGCAAAAATGACTGCTGCCAACTCTAGATCATGAGTGGGATAATTCCTCTCATATTCTTTGAGTTGTCGTGAGGCATAGGCTATGAATTTCCCATGTTGCATGAGAACACATCCCAACCCTTTACCCGAAGCATCACTGTAGATGACAAATCCCTCTGAGCTAGATGGTATTGTTAGAACAGGTGCTGAAATGAGTCTCCTCTTGAGTTCTTGAAAACTCCTCTCACATTCCTCTCTCCAACCGAATTTTGTATCTTTTCGAGTCAGATGAGTTAATGGAGTAGCGATTCGAGAAAACCCTTCTACGAATCTCCGATAATAACCAGCTAAACTGAGAAAGCTACATACTTCAGTTACTAATTTAGGTTGCTCCCAGCTTTGAATTGTTTCAATCTTTGTCGGGTCAACAGATATTCCATGACTTGATACTACGTGCCCAAGGAATGCTACTTCCTCAAGCCAGAACTTGCATTTCTTCAACTTGGCATAAAACTTGTTTTCACGAAGCTTTTGGAGTATCAGCCTCAAGTGTTGCTCATGATCTTCACGGCTTTTGGAATAAATAAGGATTTCATCAATAAAGAGGACCACAAAGTGATCCAAATATTCCTTGAATACTCTCATCATATCCATGAAGGCAGCAAGAGCATTAGTTAATCCAAAAGACATGACTAGGAATTCATAATGTCCGTACCGAGTTTTGAAAGCCGTCTTTGGAATGTCATCAGTTCTAATCTTTAATTGGTGATATCCGGAACGAAGATCAATCTTTGAAAATAATTTGGCTCCTTGTAACTGGTCATACAGGTCATCAATACGTGGCAATGGGTACCTATTTTTGATGGTGACATGATTAAACTCCCGATAATCAATACAAAGTCGCATACTCCCATCTTTCTTTTTCACGAATAGAACAGGAGCACCCGAAGGAGAAGTACTAGGATGAATAAAGCCAATGTCTAACAATTCCTGCGGTTGGGTCTTTAACTCCTGAAGTTCAATAGGAGCCATTCGATATGGGGCTTTGGAAATGGGTTTTATACCGGGTTCAAGGTCAATAAAAAATTCAATTTTCACGCTCTGGGGGTAGGCCAGGAAGTTCTTCAGGGAATACGTAAGGAAATTTATTAACAATAGAAATATCATTCAAAACTGACGTATTTTTGTTTAGATCCGTGACTTGAGCTAAGAAAGCTTGACATCTATTTTTCAATAAATGAATAGCTTTATGGCTTGAGATAACAGTGATTGATTTTAATGGTTTGGTTGCTTGAATTCGCATAATAGGTTGGTTAGGAATATGAAAGCTAACAACCTTACGAAAATAATCAATTTTTGCATGATGAGTAGATAACCAATCAATCCCTAGAATCACATCAAATGCAAGTATTTTCAATGAAATAAGATCTACAGGTAATGTGAGGATACCGATTTGAACTAAACAAGACTTATAACCAGTGGATGTAATGAAGGTTTCTCCCAATGGAGTTTTAACAGATAAGTCAAAGTCTAATTTCTCCGGAGTCAAATTTAAACTTTGAGCGCAAGTAGGAGAAATAAAAGAATGGGTAGAACCGGTATCAAATAAGGTATAAACTTCGCTAGAGTTTATGATAAGCTTACCCATGATGACCTCGTTCGGGTTCCTTGTTTTCTTGGAGGTCACAACAAATGCTCTCCCTTGCACTACCGGCTTTGACTTTTTTATGATGGCCTTTGGTGCCTTCATCCTAGCTGAACTTGTCTTTGATGAATGACAAAATCGGGCTAGGTGACCTTCTCTTCCACAATTATAACATGCTTTGGACGGTATCGCGCAGTTTGGACTGATATGTCCCTCCCCTCCACATTTGAAGCATATAATAGGTGGTCGTTCTCCTTCTTTAACAACGGGTGCTGGTGCTGACGTCTTTCCATCATTGTTGAATCTCCTCTTTTTGAAATGTCCATTCTTATTGTTTTGGCCCTGATTACCACCGAAGTGGTTACCATTTCTGGCCTGTTGATTCCCTCCTTGCTTGTTGTCACCGCTTCGATGACTACTTTCACTAGTATTATCATTTTCCCGACTGCTCTCTTTTGGTTGGGTTGACTCATTATCGCGCTCCAATAACTGAGCCCTATTAACAACTTCTAAATACAAACACAGTTTATGAGAGATAAGATATTGACATATCTCGGGTTTCAAACCTCTTAGAAACATTCGCGTCATTCTCTCCTCATTATCAACTAAATGGGATGCAAACCGGGACAACTCGGCAAACTTGGCTTCGTACTGCGACACGATCATGTTGTTTTGCTCCATATTGATGAACTCTACCTCTTTTATGTGATGAATACTTTCGGGAAAGTACTTATCGTTGAACAATTCTTGGAACTTCTCCCAAGTCATCTTCAATGCGGTAGGTTGAGTACGTTTTATAGATTCCCACCAGTAATCTGCCTCTGCATGCAACATGAAGGTGGAAAAGGGAACCTTTTGCTCCTCGGAGCATCCCAAGACATCAAATATCTTGCAGATCTTCTTTATCCACATCTCCGCCTTAAGTAGTTTTGGCTCTCCAAAAAACTCCGTTGGTCCCAGTTCCTTGAACTGCTTAGCGGTGACCGTCCGAGAGTTGTCAGTGTTTCCACCTGCATTTTGTACAGGAGCCGCTCTTGCCTAATGGTGCATGAATTGCATAAAGCCTCTGAACATTCCATCGTTCATTATCTGGTCAGTGTTGTTGTTTGCTTGAGGATTGTCGCCTTCTTGATGCACATTATCCTGATTATTGATCTGTGGAGACTCAACGGTCTCCTATGCTCTATTGATGTTCTCAACATTCTCGGATGTCATTTTTAAATATTGCCACAAAACAAGGGTTAATTAACATATCACATATTATCCCTATACTCTGACCGACCAATTAAATACCAAATAAACTTAGGTAGGTCATACTAGCGAAAGAATTCTCCGTCTCTCCCCTCCTAGTTCTTATCTCACATCTCAGCTAGGGATCATATCCCTAAGCTTTGATACCAATTGTGACACCCCAAAATAGGTGTACATCACCTATTCTGAGTTACCAAATACATGGTACAGAATACAAATACAACTTAATTATACAACAGTAGTATCAAATACGACATAACATAATCTAAGAGTTTTAATAAGAATATTGTCATCTAGACAATATCCACACTCAATGGAGTCCTCATTACATTTATTGTCACACTATTTAACAGAATAATGAGGACTACTAATGCTATCATCTGGACCACATCTGCTCCCCGACTAGTCCCACTCGTTTTCATTTCACAAGAGAATAGTGAAAGAAAGGGTGAGCTCAACTAGCCCAGTACGAAATATTATAACTAAGATAATGCAGAATACATTATCGTTAGCCTTCAACAGTGTTAAACTGATACAATAAAACAAACATCAAGTTTAACTACAGCGGAACAAGCAATCCATTAAAAGAGTCAAGTAGAGAATAAAATCTACTATCTTTTATGATTTAAAAGGTTTTTTTTATCACTTTTATCGCTGGGACTCAGCTTAATAAATAATCCACATCATCCTTGCAATACGGCCAAGGATATTCATTAGTATCACAACCACAAATTATCCATGCACTATGGGCCAAGGATATTCGTGTATTCATCAATGGTCATGATCATGCCAACAACTGTCCATCAATGCACTACTGTCCATCATTTGTAACATTACGATCATGATTATACTGATTAATCCCTATTCATAATCATAACAAGTCCATCTATGCACTACAAGCCAGAAATTACTTTCAACATAATATAAACATGAGGATGGTGACAATGATATAAGAATTCAATAAAACAAGTTCAAGAATTAATTTATCCAGGAACTAATAACGTCCAAATTGTCAAAATGATACTTCTTTGTAGAGTAAAATTCAAGATTGCTCAGAAGAATATTTCCATGAAAAGATACTGGATGAAGCGCAAATATCAAAGATATTCCACTAATTTCATGGAGTATAGAAGTCAAAACTTTAACCAACTAAGTATAATAAAGAATGGAATAACAAAAGAAATCACCAGGCATGCGATAGACCGCACAGACAGGTTATTCCAACAAACTAATAAATAACGGAACCAGGTCAGGCAAAATTTGCACCGACAGGATATTCCAACAGAATAATAAAGAATGGAATAACAACAGAAATCACCATGCATGTGATAGACCACACAGACAAGTTATTCCAACATAATAATAATTAATGGAATCAGGTTAGGCGTAATACGCACCGACATGATATTCCAACATAATAATAAATAACGGAATCAGGTCATGCGTAAACGCACAAACAGGATGTTCCAACAGAATAATAAAGAATAGAATAACAGAAGAATTTCACCATATATGCGGTACTTCGCATAGACAGGTTATTCCAACATAATGATAAAGAATGTAATAACAGAAGAATTTCACCAAGTATAGGGTAGCCTGCGTATACAGGTTATTCTAACAGAATAATAAAGAATGGAATAACAAAAGTTCTCTTCATGAATACGAAAGAAATAATACCCCTTACCTTAAAAGAAATTGGATATAGGAGTAATGAAGTAGTATAATACTTTTCTTCTTTTTCTCTATAGTTTCTCTCTCTAGAGTTTCAGTGAATTCGTAAGAAATAATGAAGGAATGAGCTTCTATTTATAGGAGAATGAATTGAATAGTAACTAATTCATGAACGGTCTAGATTGATTTACTTTTGAACGGACGGTCCATATTGATTTACTATGCAGTATAAATAAAATATACTAATAAAACAAAAAAATTTAAAATAAAATATTATATATTCTATTTATAATCTAATAAAACGAATAACTTTATAAAAGTATTCTATTTTATATAAAAAGATTTAACTATAAAAAACACTATGCGAGCACTATGCAAATACTATGAATAATAAAATATAATATATTCTAATTATTGTCTAATAAAATAAATAACTTTATAAAAGTATTATGTTTTATATAAAAAATTTATTATGCAAAACACTATGCATAATAAATATTGTCTAATAAAACAAATAACTTTATAAAAGTATTATGTTTTATATAAAAAACTTTTCTGTTTTATAACATTAATAATACTAATAAAACAAATTTATATATATATATATATATAAACTTCTGTGACTTCATAAAAAGACACCTCAATATATTTAACAATATTTATCATCATTATTATAATTCACAATATTAATCGACCAGGTCGTTCCCAAGAAAGAGGGGGGCTTTCGAATAAGGATTTCTCCCTATTGGCAAGCAATTAGGTGACCAATCTTCTCATTGGTATAACTTCTAGACATCATTAATATTGCAAATAATAATATTAATAACTCTGTCATCTCAATTATTGATTTAAAAATATATAAAATATCGACAATAATTGAATCAAATAACGTGAGATACTATGCAACAATTATTGTAGCAATAATTGAACAAAACTGAGTGACTTCTAACGTAAGCATCAATAGTCAATATTGTGTGCTCTTATATGTAACCACAGCGTATTCTTTGTACTTTTAACATCGGGTGTTTCACGATTAACGATAAGACTTCCGCCGCTATTTTTATAAAATATTTTTTTGTCGTTTTCTCAATCAAATGATAATTCCATTATTAGGGTCCACCAATGATTGCGCCGTTGTACGAATATTCTCTATTAAAACGAATATTCTCCGACCAATCGAATATTATATAACAACTTGCGTATTTTGCAAAATTTATAAATATTACCCCCAACTATAACATTATATCAAATTCATTCCATAATATTCAAAATGATATTTATAGAAAAATCATCTTTATTCATAAAAGTTGGGGTCTTACAATATATATATTGTAAGACCCCAACTTATATGGATAAAGATTAATTTCTCTCGAAATATATTTTTGAATATTATAATGTGATATGATATAATGTTATAGTTAATGGTAATATTTACAAAATTTGCAAAAGTAAGCAATGGTTATATAATATTTGATTGAATCGAGAATATTCGTGACACGACAATCATTGGTGGACCCTACAACGAAAGTATTTTCGTAGTAAAAAAACAAATGAAATTATCTTTTATTAAAAATAATGGCGAAAGTGTTACCGTTAAACTGCTTGAACTACCCGATAGTAAAAGTTTAGTAATGTCTGGCGATGGTTTTATAATAGCACTGCGGTGATTGGTTATTGATGCTTACGTGAGAAGTCACTGATTATACTCAATTATTGCTATAGTAATTGTTGCATCATATCTCTCATATTATTGATTCGATTATTGTCACAGTATCATCTGCATAATATGATATATTATTAAATCAATAATTGAGACGACAAAGTTGTTCATATTATCAAATTACAATATTTACAATGTCTAGAAGTTCTGTCAAGGAGAGGTTTGGTCACCTAATTGCGCGTCAATAGGGAGAAATCCTTATTGGAAAGCCCCCTTTTTCTTGAGAACGACCTGGTTGTTAAATATTATGAGTTATAATATCAATGATGAATAAGTTCATGTTGATTAACAATGAATTTGATAGTTCCATTGTGTTGAAATTATTTGTGTTAGTTGAAATCGACATTTATTTCGATAATAATTGATGTCTGGAGGTTATATTGTTTAATCGGGTATTCGGGGCACTTTTTATATCAGATTACTATTCACGAGTTACTATTCATGATTTACTATTCACGGGGTACTATTCACCCAAAAAATATATTTTTTTTCGGTACAAATCATTTTTGGGTACAATATTATTCCATGAGGAGATGTGCTAATTTTTTAGATCGTCGGTTGAAATTATAATAGTAAATCAATATGGATCATTGATTTAAAGTTTTAATATTAACTTGTCCCTTCAGTTTTCCAAGAGTCATTTGTCCCTTCAGTTTTCCAAGAGTTATTTTTTTTCCTTCAGTTTTCCAAGAGTTATTTGCCTCTTCGGTGTTTCAAGAGTTAATTGCCCCTTCGCAAATAGTAGTTGTCTCTTCAATATTACCAAGAGTCATTTTGACCCTTCGTTAAAACCAAGAGCCACTCTCAGTTCTTCAATAAATAGAAGCTCATTCCTTCATTATTTCTTACGAATTCACTGAAACTCTAGAGAGAGAAACTATAGAGAGAAAGAAGAAAAGTATTCTACTACTTCACTTTTGTCTAGTTTCTTATAAGGTAAGAGATATTATTTGTTGTACTCGTAAGGGGTATTATTCTTTCGTATTCAGGAAGAGAATTATTTTCTTTCAATACTAGTAAGAGTTGTTATTCCATTCTTCATTATTATGTTGGAATAACCTATTTATGCGAAGTACCACATACATAGTGAAATTCTTCTGTTATTCCATTCTTCATTATTATGTTGGAATAAGCTGTTTATGCGAAGTACCGCATACATGGTGAAATTCTTCTGTTATTCAATTCTTTAATATTATGTTGGAATAACCTGTTTATACGAAGTACCGCATACATGGTGAAATTCTTTAATTATTCCTTTCTTTATTATTCTGTCACAATATCCTATTAGTGCGTTTACGCTGGTCCTGGTTCCATTATTTATTATTCTGTCAGAATATCCTGTCTGTGCGTTTACGTCGGACCTGGTTCCATTATTTATTATTCTGTCAGAATATCATGTTTGTGCATTTACGCATGACTTGGTTCTATTATTTATTATTCTGTTGGGAATAACCTATCTGTGCAGTCTATCGCATGCATGGTGAATCCTTCTGTTATTCCATTCTTTATTATTCTGTTGGAATAACCTGTCTATGTGGATTACCACATACATGGTGAATGATCCTTTGTATTCATTCCTTATTAAATTGTGGAAATGATCTCAGATATCGTTGATTACGTGCATGGCGAGTGAAAATCCATTTGCGCTTTCATATATTACGTAAATACTCAGTTGGTTAAAGTTTTAGCTTCTATACTCCATGAAATTAGTAGAATATCCTGGATATTTGCGCTTCATCTAGTATCTTTTCATGGAAATATTCTTCTGATCATTCTTGAATTTTACTCCACAAAGCAGTATAATGTTGACAATTTGGACGTTATTGAGTTCTGGATAAATTAATTCTTGAACTTGTTTTATTGAATTATTATGTCATTGTCATCATCTTCATGCTTATATTGTAATAAAAGTTATCTTTGGCTTATGTGAATAGATTGACTTAGTGTGATTGTGACCAGGGATCATTCGGTATAATCATGACCTGTAATGTTATAAATGATATGGTAAAAGTCCTCATTGGCCTGTAATGCATTGATGGACAGTTTTTGGTATGATTATGACTAGGGATTGTTCGGTTTAGTCATAACCATTGATGATTTAATGAATATCCTTGGCCTGTAGTACATGGATGATTAGATGATGTGTTTTATTTATTAAGCTGAGTCTCAGTAATAAAAATTGATGAAAACATTTTATACCATAGAAGATAGTAGATTTTATTCTCTACTTGACTCTTCTAATGGATTTCTTGTTCCGCTGCAGTTAAATTTGATGTCTATTGTATTTTATCAATTTTACATTGTTGAAGACTATTGATAATTTCTTCTGCATTATCTTAGTCATAATATTTCTTACTGGGCTAGTTGAGCTCACCCTTTCTTTCACTGTTCTCTTCAGGAAATGAGAATATAACTGGGATGAGTCGGGGAATGGAGTGATGGTCCAAATGATAGCATTAGTAGTCGTCACTATTCTGTTAAATAGTGTGACAATAAATGTAATGAGGACTCCATTGAGTATTGATATTGTCTAGATGACAATATTCTAATTAAAACTCTCAGTTTATGTTTCGTCGTATTTTACACGACAGTTGTATTATTAAGTTGTATTTGTATTTTTGTACCATATATTTGGCGACTCAAGATGGGTGATGTATACCTATTTTGGGGGTGTCACAGTTGGTATCAAAGCTTAGGGATATGATCCCTGGCTAAGATGTGAGGCAAGAACTAGGAGGGGAGAGATGGGGAATTCCTTCGCTAGTATGACCTACCTATGTTTATTTGGTATTTAATTGATCGGTCAGAGTATAAGGATAATATGTGATATGTTAATTAACCCTTGTTTTGTTGCAGTATTTGAAAATGGCATCCAAAAATGTTGAGATAAGCAATGAAGCACGTGAGACCGTTGAGTTACCAACGATCAATGCTCAGGGTAATGTGCAACAGGAAGACAATAATCCTCATGAAAATAATAACACCGATGAAATGGTGAACGATGGGATGATTAGAGGCTTTTTGCAATTCATGCAACATCAGGCGAAAGCGGCTCCTGTCCAAAATGCAGGTGGAAACACTGACAACTCTCGGACGGTCACCGCTAAGCAGTTCAAGGAGTTGGGACCACCAGAGTTTTTTGGAGAGCCAAAACCACTTAAGGTGGAGACGTGGATAAAGCAGATCAACAAGATATTTGATGTCTTGGGATGCTCTGAAGAGCAAAACGTTCCCTTTGCCACCTTCATGTTGCATGCAGAGGCAGATTACTGGTGGGAATCTATAAAGCGTACTCAACCTGCCGTACTGAAGATGTCTTAGGAGAAGTTCCAAGAGCTGTTCAACGACAAGTACTTTCCTGAAAGTATTCGTCATATGAAGGAGTTAGAGTTCATCAAGCTTGAGAAAAATAATATGACCATGGCATAGTACGAAGCTAAGTTTGCCGAGTTATCTCGGTTTGCAACCCACTTAGTTGATAATGAGGAAAGAATGACGCAGATATTTCTAAGAGGTTTGAAACCCGAGAAATGTCAATACCTTATCTCTCATAAACTATGTTTGTATTCAGATGTTGTGAATAGGGCTTAGTTATTGGAGCGCGATAATGAGTCAACCCAACCAAGAGAGAGCAGCCGACAAGTCGATAATACCAGTGGTAGCAGTCATCGAAGCGGTGACAACAAACGTGGAGGGATTCAACATGCCAGAAATGATAACCACTTCGGTGGTAATCATGCCCAAGACAATAGGAGTGGAAAGTTCAAAAAGAGAAGGTTCAGTAAAGATGGAAAGATGTCAGCACCAGCACCCGTTGTTAAGGAAAGAGAACGACCGTCGGTCGTATGTTACAATTGTGGAGGGGAAGGACACATAAGTCCAAACTGCACGATACAGTCCAAAGCATGTTCTAATTGTGGAAAAGAAGGCCACCTAGCCCGATTTTGTCGTGCACCAAAGTAAAGTCTAACTGGAATAGAGGCATCCAAAGGTGTCCTAAACAAGACAAAACTGGTAGTTAAAGGGAGAGCGTTTGTCGTAACCTCCCAAAAAGCGAGGAATCCGAATGAGGTGATCACGGGTAAACTAACCATAAACTCTAGCGAAGTTTATACTTTATTTGATACCGGTTCTACCCATTCCTTTATTTCTCCTACTTGCGCTCAACATTTAAATTTGACTCCGGAGAAATTAGACTTTGATTTATCTGTTGAAACTCCGTTGGGAGAAACCTTCATTACATCCACGGTTTATAAGTCCTATTTGATTCAAATCGGTAAGCGCACGTTACCTGTCGATCTTATTTCTTTGAAAATACTTGCATTCGATGTGATTTTAGGGATTAATTGGTTAACTACTCATCATGGTAAAATTGATTATTTTCGTAAGATTGTTAGCTTTCATATTCCTAACCAACCTATTATACGAATTCAAGCAGCCAAACCACTAAAATCAATCACTGTCATATCAAGCCATAAAGCTATTCATTTATTGAAAAATGGATGTCAAGCTTTCTTAGCCCATGTCACGGATTTGAATAAAAATACGTCAGATTTGAATGATATTTCTATTGTTAATAAATTTCCTGATGTATTCCCTGAAGAACTTCCTGGCCAACCCCCAGAGCGTGAAATTAAATTTTGTATCGACCTTGAATCCGGTACAAAACCCATTTTCAAAGCCCCATATCGAATGGCTCCTATTGAACTTTAGGAGTTAAAAACCCAACTACAGGAATTGTGAGACATAGGTTTCATTCGTCCTAGTACGTCTCCTTGGGGTGCTCCTGTTCTATTCTTGAAGAAGAAAGAAGGAAGTATGCGACTTTGTATTGATTATCGAGAGTTGAATCATGTCACCATCAAAAATAAGTACCCGTTACCTCGTATTGATGATCTGTTTGACCAGCTGCAAGGCGCCAAATTCTTTTCAAAGATCGATCTTCGTTCTGGATATCATCAGTTGAAGATTAAAATTGATGACATTCAAAGACGCTTTAAACTTCAGTGCGGGCATTATGAATTCCTAGTCATATCTTTTGGATTAACTAATGCTCCTGCTGCCTTCATGGACATGATTAACAGAGTATTCAAGGAATATTTGGATCACTTTGTGGTCGTCTTTATTGATGACATCCTCATATACTCCAAAACTCGTGAAGACCATGAGCAACACTTGAGGTTGATACTTCAAAAGCTTTGTGAAAACAAGCTATATGCCAAGTTGAAGAAATGTGAGTTCTGGCTTGAGGAAGTTGCATTCTTTGGGCACGTGATATCAAATCATGGAATATCTGTTGACCCGGTAAAGATTAAAGAAATTCAAAGCTGGGAGCAACCTAAGTCAGTGACCGAAGTACGTAGCTTTCTCGACTTAGCTGGTTATTATCGGAGATTCGTAGAAGGGTTTTCTCGAAGCGCAACTCCATTGACGCAACTGACTTGAAAAGATACAAAATTCGATTGGAGCGAGGAATGTGAGAAGAGTTTTCAAGAACTTAAGAGTAGACTCATTTCAGCACATGTTCTGACAATACCATCTGGCACGAAGGGATTTGTCATTTACAGTGATGCTTCAGGCAAAGGGTTAGGATGTGTTCTCATGCAACATGGGAAAGTCATAGCCTATGCCTCACGACAACTCAAAGAATATGAGAGGAATTATCCTACTCATGATCTAGAGTTGGCAGCTGTTATTTTTGTGCTTAAGATCTGGTGGCATTACTTGTATGGAGAGAAGGTGGAAATCTATACGAATCATAAAAGCCTCAAATATTTCTTAACTCAAAAGGAACTCAACATGCGGCAATGATGTTGGCTTGAGCTGTTGAAAGATTATGATCATACCATTCAATACTATTCTGGAAAAGCGAATGTAGTAACTGATACATTGAGTAGAAGATCATATACGGGTACGAGTGTGATATTGTCAACGCAAAGGTCCATTATATATGACTTACAAAGAATAGAGATAGAGTTAAAGACTCTAGGGACCCATATGATGATGGTGAATATACGAGTAGAACCGACTTTAATCGATAAAGTTAAAGCTGATCAAGCTACAGACCTGGAGCTGATGTATATGAAGAAGAAAGTGGAAGAAGGTACTATTCCGGAAGCAAAAATTGATGAAGAAGGAATACTTCGAGTCAACTCCAAACTTTGTGTTCCTAACGATTCTGATCTAAAATATAAAATCATGATGGAGGCGCACAACACATCGTTTGCAATCCATCCTAGGAGTACAAAAATGTATCATGATCTTCGACATACATTTTGGAGGAGCAATATGAAGAGAGAGATAGCGGGGTTTATCTCAAGGTGTCTAACTTGTCAACGAGTCAAGGCGGAGCATCAAGTGCCAAAAGGTCCATTGCAACCACTTGGAATTCAAGAATGAAAGTGGGAGCACAATACCATTGATTTTGTTACTGGTCTTCCCAAGGTTTCTCAAGGCATAGATGCGATTTGGGTCATTGTTGATAGATTAAACAAGTTTGCTCAATTCTTACCAATACGAGAAACTTATACACTTGAACGTCTTGCTAGTATGTATATAAACGAGATTGTAAGATTGGATGGTATGTCAGTATCCATAGTTTCTGATCGAGACCCAAGATTCACTTCAAGATTTTGGGTTAGTTTGCAAAAAGCTATGTGCACGGATTTACGATTTAGTTCGTCATATCATCCTCAAATGGATGGACAGTTGGAAAGGACTATTCAAACTCTTGAAGATTTATTAAGACTCAGGGAAGTTGGGACAAGTTCTTACCATTGATGGAGTTTTCCTACAACAATAGTTATCAAGCAAGTATTAGTATGTTGGGATGAGGTGGGTGAAGCAACGTTGTTGGGATCGAATTTGGAACATATGACTACAGAAAAGATTCAAACGATCTGACAACGTATAAAAACCTCACAAGATCGACAAAAGAGTTATGCTGATCTTCATCGAAAGGACGTGGAATTCGATATTGGAGATCATGTGTTGTTACGTGTTGCTCCATGGAAAGGAGTTACAAGATTTGGAAAGAGAGGAAAGCTCAATCCTCGATTCATTGGCCCATTTATAATCCTCGAATGAGTAGGAACTGTGGCCTATAGACTCGCCTTACCGCCAAGTATGTCTCGTGTTCATAATATTTTTCACATATCTATGTTATGTAAATATGTGAACGACCCAAACCACATTATTGAATTAGAATCGGACAAGATAGAGGCAGATTTAACGTATGAAGAGTTACCTGTTAAAATCTTGGATAAGAAGGATCATATTTTACGCTCCAAGGTTATACCTTAAGTCAAAGTTTTGTGGAGAAACCACGATGTGGAAGAAATGACCTGGGAGTTAGAATCTGAGATGAAGTCAAGATATCCTCACTTCTTCGATATATCAGGTACATACCCTAATTTCAAGGATGAAATTTTATAAGAAGGGGAGGTTGTAAGACCCCAACTTTTATGGATAAAGATTAATTTCTCTCGAAATATATTTTTGAATATTATGGTGTGGATATGATAAAATGTTATAGTTATGGGTAATATTTATAAAATTTGCAAAGTAAGCAAATGGTTATATAATATTCGATTGGTCAGGGAATATTCGTATGACGGCACAATCATTGGTGAACCCCATAACGGAAGTATTGTCGTAGTAAGAAAATGACATAATTATCTTTTATTAAAAATAATGGCGGAAGTATTACCGTTAAAACTGTTGAACTACCCAGTAGTAAAAGTACAATAATACGCGTGGTTGTATAGTAGCACACAGTATTGGTTATTGATGCTTACGGGAGAAGTCACTCAGTTATACTTAATTATTGCTACAGTAATTGTTGCATCATATCTCTCATATTATTGATTCGATTATTGTCACAATATCATCTGCATAATATGATATATTATTAAATCAATAATTGAGACAACAAAGTTGTTCATATTATTAAATTGCAATATTTATAATGTCTAGAAGTTCTGTCAAGGAGAGGTTTGGTCACCTAATTCCGCGCCAATAGGGAGAAATCCTTATTGGAAAGCCCCTTCTTTCCTGGGAACGACCTGGTTGTTAAATATTATGAGTTATAATATCAATGATGAATAAGTTCGTGTTGATTAAAGATGAATTTGATAGTTCTATTGTGTTGAAATTATTTATGTTAGTGAAAATCGACATTTATTTCGATAATAATTGATGTCTGGAGGTTATATTGTTCAATTGGGTATTCGGGGCACTTTTCGTGTCAGAGTACTATTCACGAGTTACTATTCATGAGTTACTATTCACGAATTACTATTCATGAGTTACTATTCATGAGTTACTATTCACGGGATACTATTCACCCAAAAAATATATTTCTTTTCAGTCCAAATCATTTTTGGGTATAATATTATTCCATGAGGAGATGTGCTAATTTTTCAGACCGTTGGTTGAAATTATAATAGTAAATCAATATGGATCGTTGATTTAAAGTTTTAATAGTAACTTGTCCCTTCAGTTTTCCAAGAGTTATTTGTCCCTTCAGTTTTCTAAGAGTTATTTGCCTTTTCGGTGTTTCAAGAGTTAATTGCCCCTTCGTAAATAGTAGTTGTCTCTTCAATATTACCAAGAGTCCTTTTGACCCTTCGTTAAGACCAAGAGCCACTTTCAGTTCTTCTATAAATAGAAGCTCATTCCTTCATTATTTCTTACGAATTCACTGAAACTCTAGAGAGAGAAACTATAGAGAGAAAGAAGAAAAGTATTCTGCTACTTCACTTTTCCAATATCCAATTTCTTCCAAGGTAAGGGATATTATTTGTTGTACTCGTAAGGGATATTATTTGTTGTACTCGTAAGGGGTATTATTCTTTTGTATTCATGAAGATAATTATTTTCTTTCAATACTCGTAAGAGTTGTTATTCCATTCTTCATTATTATGTTGGAAAAACCTGTTTATGCGAAGTACCGCATACATGGTGAAATTCTTCTATTATCCCATTCTTTATTATTATGTTAGAATAACCTATTTATGCGAAGTACCGCATACATGGTGAAATTCTTCTATTATTCCGTTCTTTATTATTCTATTAGAATATAATGTCTGTGCGTTTACGCCAAACCTGGTACCATTATTTATTATTCTGTCGGAATATCATGTATGCATGCGTTTCTGTGGGACTGGTTCCATTATTTATTATTACATTGGAATATCATCGTATGCGTAACGTTCGCACGACACTGGTTCCGTTATTTATTATTACATTGGGAATAACTTTTATGCGTATAGTCTATCGCACGCATGGTGAATCCTTCAGTTATTACATTCTTTAGTATTCTGTTGGAACAACCTGTCTATGTGGATTACCACATGCATGGTGAATGATCCTTTGTATTCATTCCTTATTAAATTGTGGAAATGATCTCAGATATCGTGGATTACTGCGCATGGCGGTGAAAATCCATTTGCGCTTTCATATATTCTGTGATACTCGGTTGGTTAAAGTTTTGGCTTCTATACTCCATGAAATTAGTAGAATATCCTCGGATATTTGCGCTTCATCCAAAGATCTTTTCATGGAAATATTCTTACGAGCATTCTTGAATTTTACTCCACAAAGCGATATCATGTTGACAATTTGGACGTTATTGAGTTCTAGATAAATTAATTCTTGAACTTGTTTTATTGAATTATTATGTTATTGTCATCATCCTCATACTTATATTGTAATAAAAGTCATCTTTAGCTTACGTGCATAGATGGACTTAGTATGATTGTGACCAGGGATCATTCGGTATAATCATGACCTGTAATGTTATAAATGATATGGTAAAAGTCCCTAGTGGCCTGTAATGCATTGATGGACAATTTTTGGTATGATTATGACCAGGGATTATTCGATATAGTCATGACCATTGATGATTTAATGAATATCCTTGGCCCGTAGTACATGGATGATTAGATGATGTGTTTTATTTATTAAGCTGAGTCTCAGCGATAAAAATTGATGAAAACATTTATACCATAAAAGATAGTAGATTTTATTCTCTACTTGACTCTTCTAATGGATTGCTTATTCCGTTGCAGTTAAACTTGATGTCTATTGTATTTTATCAGTTTAACATTGTTGAAGACTATTGATAATTTATTCTGCATTATCTTAATCATAATATTTTCTTCTTGGGCTGGTTAGGCCTCACCCTTTCTTTCACTTTTCTCTTCAGGAAATGAGAATATAGTTGGGACGAGTCGGGGAACTGAGTGATGGTCCAGATGATAGCATTAGTAGTCCTCACTATTCTATTAAATAGTGTGACAATAAATGTAATGAGGACTCCATTGAATGTGGATATTGTCTAGATGACAATATTCTTATTAAAACTCGCAGTTTATATTTTGTCGTATTTTACACGACAGTTGTATTATTAAGTTGGTATTTGTATTTTTGTACCATGTATTTAGTGACTCAAGATGGGTGATGTATACCTATTTTGGGGTTGTCACATAAATATACATTGTGAATAGAAGAGTCTAGCATGTATAGAACTTCAACAACAATCAAATGATTTCGAGGTAGCGGAATAATAATTCAACCTCAATACTAAAACTTTCTACTATCTCATATTGAATAACATATCCGAGATATGGTTTGGATTACTTTCAAAGAAATACTATGATTTCAATAATTATAACAATACTAATCTAGCCGAAATCAATGGCATAGATCTTCTGATAACAATTTAGTTCATAATAGTACATTTCATGCTTTAACAAATATTAGTCTCACCAAAACAATTAACTAGGACATGATTTATAAATAGTTCATATAATAGAATATTATTCAATTGCACTACGTGTGAATTACAACAATCATTATAGATGTGAATAACTATCAATAATTATTCACTATCATGCTTGAAAAATAGTAACTCAAGTTGAGTTAGGGAACTTGTCTTTCGCGTTGGTTACTGCTACACAATATAATTAACTATGTTCATAAGACCTATAATCAACAATGTCGGTCTCACAATTAGCATAATATTTCACAACACGAATCACTGTAAATTATAATCAAACATGTCCCTAGGCGTATTATCACATAGCCACATCAGTGTTTATAACCTATATAAACACTTAACAAGTCTAACTAGATCAGTCCGGTTGGACTTCGGTCAATTTTCGGTGTTCTGGCTACCCTATTCAACAGTTAACACAGTTATTGTCAATTACACTTGGTCTCTAAAGTTCAATATTATATTAGATAAGTCAATTATCCTGTATAACACTTTTCAGAAGCTTTTAATAATTTATAGACAATTATTATAATTTATAATAATTTTTCAAACACCGTAATTATTTATAAATGATTTAAATATTGTCTAATTCCATCATCATTAATATTTAATAATATTAAAATATTAATGATATATATTTTCCAAAATATTAAAGTTATTAATAATAACTTAAAATATTTTTAAATCATTTTTAAATGATTTTTAAATCAAATAAAATCATTTTTAATTTATTTATTTAATATAATAATTAAATAAATCTAACATCATTAATATTAATTTATTAATGAGAATTCTCCAAAAATATTGAAAATTATATTTTATAATTTCAAACATTTTTAATATTTTATTCTTATTTAAAATGATTTTTAAATACATAAAATCATTTTATCTTATTTATTTAATATAATAATTAAATAAAACTAATATCATTAATATTAATTTATTAATGAAAATTCTTCAAAAATATTAAAAGTTACTTTTTATAACTCAAAATATTTTTAAATACATTATTCTTATTTAAAATGATTTTTCGTAATATTAAATTATTTTCCTCTAATTTATTTAATACACTAATTAAATAAATTAAATACCTTTAATATTTAAATAATTATAAATATTAAAAAAAAAATATTCCAATTGGTCAAAATTATTTTCATAATTTTTAAAACCATTTTAATAAAGTGAAGACTTGTAATATAAAATAAGTTAAATGAACTTTAGATTAGTTTAATGAACTGTTATGTATCCTTAGTGGCGGATGAAAGTCACTCGTGTAAGATGTAAAGAATAATGTAATTATCTTTATTTGTAATGAAAGGAGTTATAAGGTTTTAGAACCTTGGAATTTAGAATATATATTGTTATATTTCAGTATATAATGATATATGTTTGGATGAAAATGGGATCATGACGTACGGAATTCGGGTGTGAAGATAGACCGGATTTTGGGGCGTTATAGATTGGTATCAAAGCTGATAGGTTATAAATCTTAGGTAAGAGTATCTAAGACTATAATCGTAGAGAGAGGGATAAGAAGATCACCACGTGATCATAGTGAATCGTAGTAACAGATGAGCTGTTAAACGATGAATGATTTATAGTACTACGAATTAGTACGGGAAGAAAAACTCAGATTGAGTTGAGAAGGATAGTATATGAATTAAAGAAAATTCGTATTAAGTCAAGAGAGAGTTAGAAGTTATAAAAATTTCAATTGATGTCTCATGTGATAGCTGAGTTGTATGAACCTTTGTTTATGCTAATTGTTTCGACTAGACATAAAATGATATGAAATATCAAAATGAATTTTATATCATCAGTGCATTTGATGCAAGGATGGTAAAAGGATGGAGTTATTAATGCAATTGAACCTGGTGTTGGATGTGATCTTAGGATCAATAACCCGCTATGGTATAATGTATAATGACGAAGTCAAAAACTGACGAAGTGCTCACCGTACTATGAAAAGTACGGTATCATGATGTCATAAAACGTTTTGATGTATTGCGAAAAGAATTTAAAGAAGTAGTAAATGTCAATTGAGTTGACTAGATGAATGTTTCACGTTGATATCCAATTTATTGGTATGGTCTAAGCTACTTGATTTGGCTAGACAAATGGTATGTCATGTTTAAAAGAAAATCGAGTTTTCTTTGAAGATGTTGTGCCAAGCCAAATTGTTTTGGTGCGGAATCTAATGATTAAGTCTGAGGTGAACATATCCCAAAATGGGGTATACGATGGGTAAGAGGTAGTTTGCTTTCTTTGTGATTGTAAATTGACCGTGGAAGAAAGGTTACGGCATCATGCTGTTAAACCTAGTAAGAGTTCATGGTCGATTTGATCCCTCAGCAAAAGTATGAAATATTTTAAAGGAATTCTTATATTCCTCGTTGTTTATTTTACTTTTTTGAAGAGAAGTTGAAAAGAGGGGTAAGCTAAAATTTTGAGGACGAAATTCTATGAAGAAGGGGTGAATGTGATGACCCAGGTATGGGTGTGGTTTTAAGAAATTCTAAGGACGGAATTTTTATAAGAGGAGAAGAGTGTAACGACCCGAAAATTTGGATCGTCCAGAATTTAAGTTTAAAGAATTAGTTATTAATAAAATGAATTTTTATTAATAATATTATGTGATATGTGTTTATTAATCGTTCTAGAACCAAGGATGATTATAAGTCGGGAGGATTCTGGCTACGAGCTAGACTGAACGAGTAATAATTTTCATGACGAAAATAAAAAATTTCCAGGAACAAAAATATTTTTGGGGAAAAGGACGAAATAGGCACTATTCACCCGACGAAACCTAAGGGTTAGGGTTTGAATAACCTAAGCCTTTCCGAGAGTTCGGTATGTTGAAATGACATTCTGTCGAATGATTTGATGATAATATATCTTGAAAAGTTAAGTAAGGCGATAAAAGTTTTTCTCAAAAAACATGCAGAAATCGGACGAAATAAAAAAGACGAAAAGTATTGTTAAGTACTTTTCATTCTTTAGCTACGTTAGGGGAAAACGTGAAGGAAAACGCTTAACACCAAAAAGTGTTTTTCAGTTTTTCAGAAATTCGAAGAATACATAAAAGCTAATCGGTAAAGGAAAGACGAAATATCCAAAAATATTTGGATTCCGAGAATTGCAGTTTTTAAAACTGTCGGACGAAACCCGAAAGATGGAACCACGAAATTTACAGGCTAAGTTTCGTGAATAGTAAGGAGGTTAACTAAGGAGGTGGAAGTAGTAAACTTAAGTGTTAAGTAAACTTAATGAGTAAGTTAACGTAGTCCTTAAGCCATGAATAGTAAGGAGGTTAGGGGGTGAAATGACTAAAATAACCTTAGCTTGGAAATTCTATAAATAGGAAGCTTAAATCATTTATTTAGGATTTTGAGAATCCTACACTTTGAAGAGAGATAGAGAGAGAATTCAGATGGGAGGATGAGAAGGAGAAGGAAGCAGAAAAGTTTGCTCGTGAGCAACCTTTGTCTGACGGAAAGAGATTAAATGAGAACGGTAATCCAAAACCTAGTCTTTTATAAATTTTATTTAAGTTTTTATGTTTAAAAACATAACTTAATGAGAATAAGAAGTAGATGATGGTAGGGTTGATTTCATATGGTTGAAATCATGAGAAATAAAGAAAATAAGAATTAAAAGTTTAGTTTATAAATTTCTTAAGGAAGTATAAGATTCGTAATGAATTAGAACGATTCGAGTGGATTATATGAATAAATAGGTGAAATAAGTAAGGAATGATGTTCTATAACATCAAATTCCAATAAAAAGTGAAATCGTAATCCAAAATATCGATTAAAATGAAGAACGAATGAAGAACACGAAGAACATGCGAAGAACACGAAGAACGTTGTTGATGGACAAATTTAAACCCATCATAGGATATTTGTTATTGACGGACAAGTTTAAAACCATCGCGTATAAGTTAGATGCATATTGCTTGGTTAGGAACAGTAGAAACGTTCATGAAGAACGGATTAAAACTTAGCTATAACGAAGTTATGGTAGAAAATTTTATAAAAGACAAACGAGAATTAGAAAGTTGGTAAATGAACCCGAACATGTATGGTTTCATAAGAATGTAAGAGAACATAGAAAATGTGAGTCGTAGACTCAAGAACGAACGAATTCTGAGTTCAGATGACTGAATTATGGACGAACGAACGAAGAGCGTTAAAAACATAAAACGAATAAAGGGCAAAGATCAAGCCAATCAAATGGCACGTTAATGGATTCAGAACAAAGTTCTGTCCAGGGGGTATTGAAGTACGTAAGATAAGGAAGAGAATGGCTTTGGAATGATCTCATTCTGAGTTATAGCGAATAAGTTATGGAAGCAGGAAGTAAGCGTCTCAAATTAAATTTAACACTTGAAGAAATTTTCTAAGGTTAGGGCTTGGCGCCGCGGTGCCAACCATGCCTTGTAAGGTGTCACTACAGCACCAGACCAGGGATCCGGGTACTGCAAATACGCATCGTGGCGTAAGAGATAAAGAAGAGAGTGGCGCCGTAGCGCCAGTGTAAGGAAAAAGCTAGAGAAGAGCTTTTAACTGCTCAACTCTTGGGGGAAACGTACGGGAAGATAAAGAAAATAATGTTCACCGAATATAACACTTAAACTAGTGAATTAAACCTTTAGTGCAGGTTGAACGAAATGGTCGAAAGAGATTAAAAGATCAAGAAGAGAATAAACGTAAACGTTAACGTAACGCAGTTGCAAGCAGTCTTAGCATACAATGAACAGTATGGCTTCGACATTAAGAAAGATTAATGAACATGGGGTTCAGGTAATAGATAACGAAAGTATTGAGTAAGATAAAAATGGCAACAAGAAAGCCGTAATGAACTGTTAAGAGATTAATGGAAGCCAAATGTGAGTCAGATGAGAACGTTAGAATAAAATGTAAGCGTTGAACACTTTAACCGACGTGAAGGTTGAGGGTACACAAATATTAAACGGATAGAACATACACCCCGTGTATGGTTTAACCGTAAGATGATGAAGATCAATGATTAAACCATGAATGGTAAAAACTGAATTAAAGACAATGACATTAACGTAACGAAGCTGAGTAATGATTAACTTGAATGATCGCTCTGAGTATACAAAAGACTATATGACTTAGATGATAAAGAGTGAATCATGAGGCGTGGCATTTAGTTGCCAGGAAGCCATAAGGAATGAGAAATTAACTTAACGAAGATTGTAGTTTAATAGTTCGGATACGTTAATATAAGTTAGGTTGTAGTACAATCGTAACCTTTGATGGTTGACATATGGGAGTTGGGCTAAACAATTCCTTCAGAGAGCGAAGGTATATACAAAATTGGCAACCGATCTAACTCACTGTTATGGGTAGTGTAGACGAGACGGGAACTTGATTGTTGGTTGTTTGTGGGAAACCACTTAGAGTACCATATGGACTACTTGCAGAGAAGCGATGTGTGCTGAGTCCTAGAGAAGTTATAAGAAGAAGATAAGATGTAAAACATCAAAGATGATGAACGTAAAAGTAAGACATCTCCGTATGTCATGAAGCCGTAGAATGGTAATGAAAGTGGTCGCGTAAACTTAGGTTACAAGAACGCGAACCCTAAGAAGTAAAGTTAAGCAAACTAATGTATTAGTGTATGTGTTATTTTTCTTATGTGCTACATAGGAACTACAATGAGCAGTTCAGCGTAAGTGGTAGTTGTGTGTAAGGCAAGTTTCCTAACTTCATTCATATTTTAAATGAATGCTAGTTTCTTAAACTTCTCAAATGTTGAACTTGAGAAGTTCCGTCTATGTGCTAATGTGCGATATTTGTAAAAGGTGGTAGAATGTATGAGGCCTTGTGCCACAATGTGAACACTTCAGTGTTTCTATGAGATGAACTATTCTGTGATTTAACTATTTAATAAGAGAATGCTATGTTCATACATGATCCGTTATTATTAAGTTTGTGCTCATGATTCTAGCCAGACAGAATGTGTATGAAAAAGGTAAAAGAATGAAAGTATTTTAAAATGAAAGTGAATATTGTTTTAAAATGATAGGAATCGAGATTATTCATATTATTCAAGCTGCTTCATAACCTTTTTTTGGTTATTGGAGTTTTAAAAGAATGTTTGAACTCTTGAAGATGTTTGTTCAACTGTTATGACTTGCTGGGAAATTGAATGCTCACACTTGCTTTAAATGAAAAACATTTTTAGCGAACGATGTTAGACGAACTTAAGGATCCCGTAAAGATCAAGCTGACGGTATCCAGATGGAGTGCCATTCAGAATGGGAATAAGCGAGAAGATAAAGTGAAGACTTGTAATATAAAATAAGTTAAATGAACTTTATATTAGTTTAATGAACTGTTATGTATCCTTAGTGGCGAATGAAAGTCACTCGTGTAAGATGTAAAGGATAATGTAATTATCTTTATTTGTAATGAAAGGAGTTATAAGGTTTTAGAACCTGGGAATTTAGAATGTATATTGTTATATTTGAATATATAATGATATATATTTGTATGAAAATGGGATCGTGACGTACGGAATCCGGGTGTGAAGATAGACCGGATTTCGGGGCGTTACAGTTATGCTAATCTTCATAGAAAGAACGTGGAATTCAATGTTGGAGAACATGTGTTGTTATGTGTTGCTCCATGGAAAGGAGTTACAAGATTTGGAAAGTGAGGAAAGCTCAATCCTCGATTCATTGGCCAGTTTAAAATCCTTGACCGAGTAGGAACTGTGGCCTATAGACTCGCTTTACCGCCAAGTATGTCTCGTGTTTATAACGTTTTTCATATATCTATGTTACGTAAATATGTGGAAGACTCAAACCACATTATTGAATTAGAACTAGACGAGATAACGAAAAATTTAACGTATGAAGAGGTACCTGTTAAAATCTTAGATAAGAAGGAACATATTCTATGCTCTAAGGTTATACCTCAAGTAAATGTTTTGTGGAGAAACCACGATGTTGAGGAAATGACTTGGGAGTTAGAATCTAAAATGAAATCAAGGTATCCTCACCTCTTCGACATACCAGGTACGTACCATAATTTCGAGGGCGAAATTTCATAAGAATAGGAGGTTGTATGACCCCAACTTTTATGAATAAAGATTAATTTTTCTCAAAATATATTTTTAATATTATGGCGTGGATTTGATATAATGATATAGTTGTGGGTAACATTTATAAATTTTGCAAAGTAAGCAAGTTGTTATAAAATATTCGTTTGGTCGGGGAATGTTCTTTTTATCGGGAATATTCGTATGACGACACATCATTGATGGACCCCACTATAGAATTATTATCGGAGTTAGAAAACGATAAAAATATCATTTTATGAAAATAACGGTGAAAGTTTTACCGCTAACTGTTGAAATAACTGATAATAAAAGTACAGTAATACGCGTGGTTGCATAGTAGCACACGGTATTGATTATTGATGCTTACGTGAGAAGTCACTAAGTTATACTACATTATTGCTACAGTAGTTACTGTTCAATATTTTATTTTATTGATTCAATAATTGCTACGTTGATATTTTATATTATTTATTTCATAATTGTCATTGCATAATATTTCAAATTATCAAATCAATAATTCATATTATTTGTATAATATTATTAGACAGCATTATTGACAACGTCTAGAAAGTTCTATCGAGGAAAGGGGTTTGGTCACCTAATTGCACGCTAATAGGGAGAAATCCTTATCGGAAAGCCCACTCTTTCCTGGGAACGACCTGGTTGTCAATATTGTAGTTTTGTAATATTATTTGTGAATAATAAATTATTGATATATATATGATAAGGAAATATATATGTAATATGTATTTTAACGGATGAATATTTAGCATGTGACATTTGTTGAAAGTTGGTATTTTATCTTTTCCGATAAAATAATTCATTCAATATATATTATTACAATATTACATTATAGTAGTACGATGTGATTATATAATAGTATGATTTTTATTTTGAATGATAGCATTATTATAGTAAATTCAAGGTATAAAAGTAAAATGAGGTGGAAGAGAACAAATTGAATTTGAATTCTGATGATGTAAGCAATGATGTCATCAGAACGATGAGGTAAAAATGATGTCATCGAAATGATGAGGTAAGAAATGATGTCATATGATAGATGATGTAAGCGATGATGTCATAAATTATGGTGAAAAGACTATTTTACCCTTACTCTGTCAAGACTATTTTATCACATCTTGCTTCTAGAATAACGCCCTCTTGAACCTTCTTTTTTCACATTCATCAGCTCTGAGTATTTAGCTTGAGTGGCTTTAACTTTATCGATTAAATTCGATTCTACTTGTATATTCGTTATCTTAACGTAGGTTCGTATATTCACACTCATAAATGCATACGATCTTCTACTCAACGCGTCAGCTACCACGTTCGCTTTTCCCCTTGATGGTATTGAATGGTACGATCGTAATCTTCAATAGCTCGAGCCAACGTCTTTGGCGCATGTTAAGTTCGTTTTGGGAGAAGAAAATATTCGATTTCACGCTCTAGAGATAGGTTAAGAAGTCTTCAAGAATACGTCAGGAAATTTATTAACAATAGAAATATCATTCACAACTGTGACTCTCATCCAAGACTTGGATAACACGTCACATTGATACCTATCAACTTGCCATCGTTATTCACAACGTCCCCTACAGAAAGTTTGGCTTCGGTGCATTCCACACAATGAAGTCAACAACGAAAGGACCGCGGCTCTTTACTTATGGCTTGATATGACAATGATTGACTTTAGTGGTTTGGTTACTTGAATTAGCATAACAGGTTGGTTAGGAATATGAAAGCTAACAACCTTACTAAAAGTATGATGAGTAGTTAACCAATCGATTCCTAAAATTACATTAAAGGCAAGTATTTTCAAAGAGATAAGATCGACAGGTAACGTGAAAGTGTTGATTTGAATCAAACAAGATTTATAAATAGTGGAGGTAACGAAGGTTTCTCCCAACTGAGTTTCAACAGATAAATCAAAGTTTAACTTCTCCGGAGTTAAATTCAAACATTGAACACAACTAAGTGAAATAAAAGAGTGATAGGAACCGGTATCTAACACGGTATAGACTTCGCAAGAGTTTATGATTAACTTACCCGTGATAATTTTATTCAGGTTCCTCGTCACGAAAAAAAAATGCTCTCTCTTAAACTACCAGCTTTGGCTTGTCTGGGACATCTTTTGGCATCACCATCCCAGCGGACTTGACTTCACCATACGACAAAATCAAGCTAGGTGACATTCTCTTCCGCAATTAAAACACGCTTTGGATTGTTGCGTACAATTTGGACAGATGTGTCCCTCCTGTCCACATTTGAAACATACGACCAGTGGTCGTTCTTCTTCCTTTGAAACGGTTGGTGTTGCCGTCTTTCCATCATTATTGAAACTTCTCTTCTTGAAATCTCCACTTCTATTATCTTGGCCATGATTACCACCGAAGTGGTTACCATTCTTGGCATGATAATTTCCCCCACGATGGTTACCATTGTTCCGATGATCGTTGCCACCGGTATAATTATTATCGTGTTGTTGGTCGTTGCCTTTTGGTTGTGCTGACTCATTATCGCGCTCCAATAACTGAGCCCTATTCACAACATCTGAATATAAACAAAGTTTGTGAGAAATGAGGTATTATCGTATATTGGGTTTCAAACCTCTAAGAAACATTCACGTCATTCGCTCCTCATTATCGACCAAATGGAATGCAAACCAAGATAACTCGGAAAACTTAGCCTCGTATTGTGACACGATCATATTGTTTTGCTCTAGCTTGATGAACTCCACCTCCTTCATGTGACGAATACTTTCGAGAAAGTACTTGTCGTTGAACAGCTCTTGGAACTTCTCTGAAGACATCTTAAGTGCGTAAGTCTGGGTACGTTTTACAGATTTCCACCAGTAATCTGCCTCTTCACGCAACATAAAGGTGGCAAATGGAACCTTTTGCTCCTCTGAGCATCCCAAGATATCAAATATCTTGGTGATCTGCTTTAACCACATCTCCACCTTAAGTGGTTTCGGCTTTCCCAAAAACTCCGGTGGTCCCAGCTTTTTGAACTGCTTAGCAGTGACCGACCGTGCGTTGCCATTATTTCCACCTATATTTTGAACAAGAGTCTCTCTTACTTGTTGTTGCATGAATTGCATAAAGCCTCTAAACATTCCATCGTTCATCATTTGGTCAGTGTTGTTGTTTGCCTGAGGATTATCGCCTTCCTGATGCACATTATCCTGATTATTGATATGTGGAGACTCAACGGTCTCCTGTGCTCCATTTCTATTCTCAACATTCTCGGATGCCATTTTCAAACACTGCCACAAAACAAGTGTTAATTGACATATCACAAATTATCCCTATACTCTGACCGACCAATTAAATACCAAATAAACTTAGGTAGGTCATACTAGCGAAGGAATTCTCCGTCTCTCCCCTCCTAGTTCTTGTCTCACATCTCAGCCAAGGATCATATCCTTAAGCTTTTATACCAACTGTGACGCCCCAAAATAGGTATACATCACCCATCTTGAGTCGCCAAATACATGGTACAAAATACAAATACAAACTTTATTATACAAACATCGTGTAATATACGACAAAACATAGCTGAGAGTTTAAACATGAATATTGCCTTCTAGACAATATCCACTCTCAAATAGAGTCCTCATTACATTTATTGTCACACTATTTAACAGAATAATGAGGACTACTAATGCTATCATCTGGACCGTCACTCCTTTCCCCGACTCGTCCCAGCTATATTCTCATTTTTCTGAAGAGAACAGTGAAAGAAAGGGTGAGCTAAACTAGCCTAGTAAGAAATATTATGAGAAAGATAATGCAGAATAAATTATCATTAGTCTTCAATAATGTTAAACTGATAAAATATAATAGACATCAAGTTTAACTGCAGCGGAATAAGCAATCCATTAGAAAAGTCAAGTAGAGATTAAAATTTACTATCTTCTATGATTTAAAATGTTTTCATCAATTTTTATCGCTGAGACTCAGCTTAATAAATAAACCGCATCATCGAATCATCCCTGCACTACGGGCCAAGGATATTCATTAAATCATAAATGGTCATGACTATATGGAATAATCCGTGGTCATAATCATACCAAGTCCATCTCTGCACGTAAGCCAAAGATATACAACAAGAAAACCAATAATCAACAATCCATCTTTGCACGTAAGCCAAAGCTATATAATTCAATAAACAACAGTCCATCTTCGCACGTAAGCCAAAGATATATAATTCAATAAAAAACAGTCCATCTTCGCACGTAAGCCAAATATAACTTTCATCACCATATAAGCATGAGGATGATGACAATGATATAAGCATTAATCAAACTAAAACAAGGATAAATATTAAAGACTTTAAATTTATCCAAATATTATCCACCACTCATAATCTAATATTATTAATATCATAATAATATTTTAATCACTTTTTAAACTTATAAACAATTTATTTCAATTGTTTACACTTTACCAAACAATGCATTTAATCATTTAAAAATGTCATACTCATAAGATTTCATCACCAATGATTAAATCCCTCATCAAAAAATCTGCATATACCTTATATAAGATTCCCAAGCCATAAAATCCTATTTTCCAACTTTGTTACTTCACATAACATATTTAACTAATTTACTCATAACTAGATCATTTTCATGAAAAATCCCAAATTAGTCCCATATTGAACATATATTTTTCTCGGAATTTTTAAAATTCATTTACTATTTTTCAAAAATTAATTTCTAATTAATTCCTTAAGAAATTAGCTACCTCAAGTTTAACTCCAGAAATTCCCAAATCTTGGCAGGATCTTACACATGTTAACGTGAGCCTCCAGTTTAAATTTCATGTTCATCAGAGTTATAGAACTCCGGTTAAAGGGTTTTTTGTCGGAAAAACCTAAATATTAAAATAGTCATAACTTGCTCATTTTAAGTCGGAATGAGCTCATTTTTTGGACAAGAGGTAATTTATACCATATATTTTCATGTCCCAAAATGCCAAAATTTTTCTCAAAAATTAAGTGGCCAAAAATACCCTTTTAAAAATCTAGACAGTAGCTTTTTTGAAATTGGCAGTTTTTGACTCCTTTGCTAAAATCAGTCCACGCGAAAATCTACAACACCTTTTCCAGTGATTCCACTTAGATAAGTTAGGAAACTCAAAGATCTAACTCTAGAACTTGACCACACTAAAAAATTCAAAATATAATAGGAGATATGGTCAATTGAATTTCATATTCCATTTTCACCAAAATCTGATTTTCAACCCTTTGTGATTTCTAAGAAACTTTCATGTTTTCACATAATAACCAACATAACTCATCATGACAATGACATAATAATTCAATAAAACAAGTTCAAGAATAAATTTTAAAGACTTATAAGTTAATTTATCCTGAACTCAATAATGTCCAAATTCTCAACATGATACTTCTTTGTAGAATAAAATTTATGAATGCTCAAAATAATATTTCCATGAAAAGATACTAGATGAAACGCAAATATCAAGGATATTCTACTAATTTCATGGAGTATAGAAGTAAAAACTTTAACCAACTGAATATAATAAAGAATATATGAAACTGCAAATGGATTTTCACCTGCCATGCGGTAATCCACGTATACAGATCATTTCCACAATTTAATAATAAAGAAATACAACGGATCATTCACCATGCATGTGGTAATCCACATAGATAGGTTATTCCAATAGAATAATAAAGAATGGAATAACAGAAGGATTCACCATGCATGCGATAGAGACCGTACAGACAGGTTATTCCCAACAGAATAATAAATAATGGAACAAGGTCCGGCATAAACACACAGACAGGATATTCCGACAGAATAATAAATAATGGAACCAGGTCCGGCATAAACGCACAGACAGAATATTTCGATAGAATAATAAATACGGAATAATAAATAATGGAACCCGTCCCATAGAAAGCATTGCGCACGTGATATTTCGACAGAATATTAAAGAATGGAATAACAAAAAAATTTCACCATTTAGGCAAAATTCGCATAAACAGGTTATTCCAACAGAATAATAAAGAATTTAAACCAAGTCAAAGCGAAATTACACTTAGAAGCGTGATATTCCAACATAATAATAAAGAATGGAATAATAGAAGAATTTCACCATATATGCGGTACTTCGCATAAACAAGTTATTCCAACATAATAATAAGGAATGGAATAACAGTAGAATTTCACCAAGTATGCGGTACTTCGCATAAACAACTTATTCCAACAGAATAATAAAGAACGGAATAACAGAAGTTCTCTTCATGAAGAAGAAAGAAATAATACCCCTTACCTTAGAAGAAACTAGATATTGGAATAGAAAGGTAGCTGACTTCTCATCTTCTTTCTTTCTATAAATTCCCTCTCAAAAGTTTCAGTGAATTAGTAAAAAATAATGAAGGAATGAGCTTCTATTTATAGGAGAATGGACTGAATAGTAACTAATTCATGAACTGTCCAGATTGATTTACTTTTAAATGGACGGTCCATATTGATTTACTATTAAACTTTAAACCAACGGTCCATGCTGATTCACTATTAAACTTTAAAGCAACGATCCATATTGATTTACTAATATAATTTCAACCAATGGTCTGAAAAATTAGCACATCTCCTCATAGAATAATATTGTACCCAAAAATGATTTGGACCGAAAAGAAATATATTGTTTGGGTGAATAGTAACTCATGAATAGTAACTCGTGAATAGTACCTTGTGAATAGTAACTCATGAATAGTAACTCATAAATAGTAACTCGTGAATAATAACTCATGAATAGTAACTCGTGAATAGTACTCTGACACGAAAAGTGTCCCAAATACCCGATTAAACAATATAACCTCCAGACATCAATTATCATAGGAATAGATGTCGATTTCTACTAACACAAATAATCCCAACACAATGAAACTATCAAATTCATCTTTAATCAACATGAGCTTATTCATCATTAATATTATAACTCACAATATTTAACAACCAGGTTGTTCCCAGGAAAGAGGAGGCTTTCCAATAAGGATTTATCCCTATTAGTGCGCAATTAGGTGACCAAACCTCTCCTTGACAGAACTTCTAGACATTGTAAATATTGCAATTTAATAATATGAATAACTTTGTCATCTCTATTATTGATTTAATAATATATCATATTATGCAGATGATACTGTGACAATAATCGAATCAATAATATGAGAGATATGATGCAGAAATTACTGTAGCAATAATTGAGTATAACTGAGTGACTTCTCACGTAAGCATCAATAACTAATACCGTGTTACTTATACAACTGACGCCAGACATCGTACTTTTACTACCGGGTAGTTTAACAGTTTTAACGATAACACTTCCGCCGTTATTTTTATAAAAAGATAATTCTATCGTTTTCTTACTACGACAATACTTCCATTGTGGGGTCCACCAATAATTGTGTCGTCGTACGAATATTCCTTGTTAAAACTAATATTCCTCGACCAATCGAATATTATATAACCACTTGCTTACTTTGCAAAATTTATAAATATTACCCACAACTATAACATTATATTAAATCCACACCATAATATAAAAAAAATTCGAGAAATTTAAATCTTTATTCGTATAATTTGGGATTTTACAATAGCTAAACATGATTCACAAGCAAACAATTGAAAGATGAAGGATAGAGACGATCAAACCCAATTGCAGATTGTAAACCAAAGTTAGCGTTCACCCCTCATAAAAATCCAACAAAACAATAATAATAATCCTTAATGACAGATAATCCCAAGAAGAATTAGACAAGATGGATTTTAGGCTTCGTTCTTCATTGGAACCTCCCTCAATGTGTAAACCCTAGTTAGGATAAAAAAAATACGTAAAAATTATCCCAGTTACGTCTGACACCAGTCAGATATCGTTTTTAATCAATTACAACCCTTTAAAATTGGAAATTAAAATAAAACAAATCGGCTGACTTGATCCATGCACAGCAGTGCCCTCCCTCCATGTATTCCTCACGCGGGCGCGAGACTTGCAGTATGTAAAGTTTTCTGGCCGAGCTCTCGTGCGGGCGCACGTCCTCGAGCATGTTCTGCCACGCGGCCGCTCAACTTCTGCAGTATGTACTCTAGTTCTGGTTTTGTCATGTTGCTGCTATTGCTACTTGTTCATTCTTTTCCTTGCTTGGTCTCCTTGTTCCATTATACCTTCATTATCATGCATCCGCCAACCTCATGCCATCTACATCAGCCTTATGCCATCTAGCACCACCAAAGTATGCCATTTCCTGTAATTATTCCACAAAAGGAGTTCTAAATATATGCAGTGCAAAATAACATGAAATGCAACTAAAACATACTAGAATGTACTTGTGTTGGGTATAATTCGCGTAAATTGATATCCAATAAGTAGGTGTAAAACCCACTTATCAAATACCCCCAAACTTGAACTATTGCTTGCCCTCAAGAAATGCATGCTAAATAATAATGACAATGCAAAAAAGCAATATTATGCAGCTAAATTACTATGCAGACTAGTCTCACATCATTCCAACTTAAACAAAATTTCAGCCCAAAATTCCTCAGTGAATTATCCAGATTCAAGAATACAAGTTCAAACTAAACTATGGTCATAACATCATACACTCAGATAATTCATACATGCTATAGAGATGTTGTGTGTGTGTGTATAGTGTTCACCAAAACTTGATTCAAGCAAAGAATACACATGCTAAACTGGTCAAAACAGAAAATTATACTCTAAATTAAGAATCATGTATACTTATGCAACGAAGACTGTTCCAACATATCCAAAAAAAATAAAGTTCAACAATGGGCTTACCTGCTTTATTGCTACTCACGAGGGTGATTTTCGCTCTTTCCCGCGGCGTTTATTGCTATTTTTCTTTTCTTTTTCTCTTTTTTTTCCACATGACTGTGAAATGCCTTATTCCATTAGGCAACACTGCTACCCCTTAGCGAGCTTTCAACCAACGACTCCTTGACCATGAAAGAACTTAGGGTGCTAGGTGTAGAGACAATCCCCTCGGGCGTACTTACTCAAGTAGCCAGGGCCCCGAAATAAGACTAGCCATGTTACTGCTATTTGATTTTTTTTTATACATCGCATACCCATGTTTTCCTAAAGTTTGAATGTCAATGTTTTATACAGTCTACATGCATGTTCCACATATTTCTCTTTTTAAAACTACATTTTCTAACAAGTAATGCAACACATAATTCTTATACCTGCAAGTGATTGTGAACACATTCGTGCAAACTGAAAGTATTTAAACAGCAACATGAATTCCATCGTGTAAAATATTATAACTACATTCATGTTATTCCATATACTCAAAAATCCTTCACAATTCACTAACATCATTGGCTAGGCAAGAATTTCTATAAAGAAAGAATTTTTGTGAGACATGCAAACTAACTAAAACAAAAAAATTTCTACCACATAAAACAAATAAACTTAAAATGCAGAATTTTAAACTGATCATGCAAAAACTAAACTACATGCTACTATACTACTTCCCAATACCCCCAAACTTAAAGTATTCAATGCCCCATTGAATGAAGGTAAAGGGTACAAGAGAACTCCCCTAATGATCGGCTGCACCACCCTCCTCGGGTGGTGAATTTGGTGGTGGATATGGCACTGATGTCCCAAACTGAGGCCATTCGAGCATTATTCCTCGCTATGCAAAGGCCTCAGCCAAGGCTCTCGTGAGACCCGTAGCAAACGTTCCAAAATTGTCATACATGGCATCAACCCGTCGCTCCAACCTTCGGAGTTGGCGATCACCATAAACAGTGTGTGCTTGGGTGGATGGACTTGCTTCATCTGTCCAAGGGGCTGCTGTTGCGGTTCTGAAAATGTGGGCCGGAGAATAAATCCTCTACCACGCGGATGCAGTTCACCACTTGCCAAATCTTTGAATTTCGCAATGGTGGCATGAGTGATGTCTTGGCTTGGGTTTTGCATTTGTTCATTGTCCCAAGTGCATCCTTGTTGAATACATAGCATAGCTACAACGGATGCGTGTGGAATGCTCCCTGTAGTGCTGCCCCACAGATACCGCAATATGTTTTGGTGGATGAGATGGCCCACATCGATATATTTTTCAGTGATTATGCCCCACAGAATTATGGCCATCTCCGTTGTAATCTCATATTGATGCGACGACGGTAATAGCTTGGCACAAATAAACTAATTCCACGCCTTTGCATATCGATTCAGGGCTACGGCTGGGAATATACGAGGCTGATTCGTGCCGACTTTGTATGTCCATTTTGTGCCTGGCACGCATAACTTCGCAATAACCAATTCCAAGTCTGTTTGCAAATGTGCCCCAGTGATTCAATTATCAGCTCCTCTTGGTGGTGTACCGGTGATTCGGAAAATGGCTCTAATGGCAGGTGGTCGATAATCTATTTCAGAACCACGGACTAGAGATATGCTGCTCATAGTGCCTTTCGTATTAGCATAAAATTCCCGGACTATGCCCATCGGAATTGGCATAAGAGTCGCAGCCAAGCAAGTCCATCCTCGTTCACGAATCATGGCACACAACTGACCATCTTGTTCCTAAGGTTTGAACCCTCTTTCATTCATAAAGGTTTTGGTAATAATTCTGTAGTACTCCTGCTGGGCTTCCAAATCCAGAAACTTGGTGTGATCAACCACATCCTCCCCTTGATCAACTATACTTTTACTACCGGGTAGTTCAACAGTTTAACGGTAAAACTTTTGTCGTTATTTTTAAAAATATTTTAGCCATTTTCTAACTACGACAGTACCTCCGTTGTGGGGTCCACCAATGATTGTGCCATCGTACGAATATTCTCTGTTAAAATGAATATTCCCCGACCTATCGAATATTCCCCGACACAACGAATATTTTATATCAACTTACTTACTTTGCAAAATTTTCAAATATCACCCTTAACTTTAACCTTTATCAATTTAACCATTTACTAAATAACATAATAATTATAAGACAATTGAATACTTTCATTTCATAAAATTTGGGATCTCACATTTGTGTTATCTTACCATGACACAAACTAGGAAATTGTTGATGAAGGGATGTGTAGGTAATTTTTGTCATGTTGTTGATACCCAAAGAGTGGGAACAATGATGGAACAAATACCTATAGTTTAAGAATTTCTGGATGTATTTCCAAGCGAATTACCGGCTCTTCCACCAGATAGAAAGATCGAATTCGTAATAGATATTATGCCAGGAGTAGCACCAGTTTTAAGGGCACTGTATCGTATGGCGCCAGTAGAGATGAAGGAGTTGATGGTTCAATTACAAGAACTTTTGGATAGAAAGTACATTCAACTAAGTGTTTCACTGTGGGGAGCACCTGTACTATTTGTGAAGAAGAAGGACGGATCGTTGAGACTTTGTATCAACTACCGAGAGTTGAACAAGTTAATGATAAAGAATAAAAACCCATTTGTAAGGAATAAACATGTGAATGATATTCCTATTTATATATGATTTTATTATGATATATATATGAATGAATACGCAAGTATGCTTGCATTAAGAAAAGTTGTAAAGTCCTCTGATAAACTATAGAAACATATGTACAAGGACTTATAATGAATTGATCAAATATGTTAGGTTGATCCTACATAAGCAGAACAACTTTGTAAAGTCCTTAAAAAGAAATGATGTATAACGACTATAAACATAGAAAGATCAAACATGTTAGGTTGATCTTATGATGTAATACATAGAAATAACTTAAGGATCCCGGAAAGATCAAGCTGATCGGTATCCAGAAGAAGTGTCATTCATTATATGAATGTGCGTGAGGATCAAGCGAAGACTTGTAATATAGAATGATAGAATTAAACTATAGAATAGTTTAATGAACGATTATGTATCCTTGGTGGCGGATAAAAGTCACTTATACAAGATATAAAGAATAATGTAATTATCATTATTTGGAATGAAAGAGGATTTAAGGTTTTAGAACCTGAGATTTGAGGATGTATATTGTTATATTTAGTTATATAATGATGTATGTTTGGAAGAAGATGGGATCATGATGTACGGAATCTGGATGTGAAAATAGACCGGATTTCGGGGCGTTACAGGTTGGTATCAAAGCTGATAGGTTATAAATCTTAGGTATGAGTACCTAAGACTATAATCGTAGAGAGAAGGATAAGGAGATCACCACGTGATCATAGTAAATCGTAGTACCAGGTGAGCTGTTAAACGATGAATGATTTATAGCTAATGCTATGAATGAATGGTACTACGAAGTAGTACGAAAAGAAGAACTCAGATTGAGTTGTAAAGGATAGCATATGAATTAAAGAAAATTCATATTAAGTAAAGAGAAAGTTAGAAGTTGTATGATTTCAATTGAGGACTCATGTGATAGCTGAGTTGTATGAATCTTTGTATGGGTAGAGGTTTGTGCTTTGGTGTAACAGCCACTCAGTTTATTATAGTGATAATCATTGGAATTGGTCGCACTGTCAAGATGTATATGACAAGAAGGTGAATCTTTTCTCATATATATACTTAATAGGTAGAGAACGATAAGGTAGGTGCGAGTTCTTGAAACTCATACTTATGGTAAGTTCGTGACTCATAATCATATGGTATGTTTTTGAACTTTTCAGCGAATGGACGCCTATGGTCTGACTGTGATAGTTCTTAAACTCATATTATTGTGGAAAGTTCCTGAAATCATAATGTGTGATAAGTTGATGGACTGTACTAAAGTATAGGAATGTGTAAATTGAAAACGAGTTATTTTTAGTAGATTTAGCATTGAAGGTGCTAGAGAAGATTAAGTATTGTCACAAGTAAGACAATGAAGGAAGATGGAGGATAAGATATTCGAAGTCATCTAGCTATGCTAGATCACTACAAGAAAAAGGTCTATCAGCGACCAGAAGTATCAGCGACCGCATCATCGGTCGCTAATATTAGTCACAACGACCGTCATCTGTGACTGAAACGTAATCTAGTCGCTAATGTTTTAACAAATGACCTTGACGCGATCATTGATCGACCGATCATAACTACAAATTTGCCACCAAAATTTTGGCTGGAAATGTTGGCGCCAATTTTTTATGCGACCACTTGAAATCAGCGACCGCATGCGGTCACTGATAAGTCCATGTCATTAAAAATTAGTGACCGCATGCGGTGGCTGATAGCGGTGGCTGATCAAACTAAATGTTATCGATACCCAACATTATTCGCCGACACGTAAGCGGAAGAAAAAAGAAGAGGGAGCTCAAAGATAGTAGAGCGGGGGAGGGAGAAAGGGGGAGAAGAAGAAGAAGGAGAAGGAGAAAAAGCCGACCGCACCACCGCCCATGCCATAAATGCATGCCATACCACGGCCACCATAGCCCCACCAAACACTGGTATATATTTATATTGGTTAGATTAGATTAAATACTATTAAATTCTTCAAGTAGTTGTTCGATTTGATTGGGTTTCCAAATTTTACAATTTTTATTGTTGAATGTGATGTGTAATTGCTTTGATGTAAAGACCTAATTTTTAAAAACAACAATAATAATAATATATATGATTATCTTAAATATTAGGGCTTAACTTTTAGGGCTTAACTTTTAGGGCTTAACCATAATCTTAAATATTAGGCCAATAAACATGATCTTAAATATTAGGGCTTAACCCAAAACCTTGGTTGCAATATATGATTATACTTATACCAATCCAATATCATGAACATGAGTATGACATAAAACATAACTAGGAATTAAGTTTATCCATAATTCAATCAAGAAGAAGGTTCAAAGAAGTTTATCCATAATTCACATCAAATATGCTAATTGATGTTAATTATAAAATTCATTTATAATGTATGTTTGTTAAAACTAAAATTCATGTATAATTGTATATTGGTAATGTTTTGATTGATATTATATTGGTAATGTATATGGGTCCTTTTATATTTGCTTGTTTTGCATATATACCTTATTCATTTGTTTAAATCGAATAATAAATTGGTGAGTGGATTTTTTATGTTGAGGCTCCTCTTACAGGTGATCTTTTACCATTTAAACGCGGATACACCGCCAAAATCAAATCAAATGAAATGATGATGGTAATCATTGTGCTTACGGATCTGATTTGGAATTGGGATACTGAAATGGCACACCGTCGATTGTACTTGTAGTATAATTTACTCGAACTTCAAACTCCAAAATGGAGTAAAATTCCCAAGTTGAGTTTAAATTAATAAGTGATCTTTTTTGTTTTGATGGGTGTATAATTGTAAAGTCCCATCCCATCCCATCAAAGATTTCTGCAACCGCAAATGTTGGCTGTATAATTGTAAAGTCTCCCAATACCGTTAGTTTCTAATCCTTCAGATTGAGTCTAATTTTGTTGTCCCATCGCGACTCATCTACTCACTCCTCTGTATTAATAATTGCACTCCTCTGTATTAATAATTGCTGTAAGATGGTATTAAAACTTCCCAGGGAATTGATATTTTTCACAAGGTATGTGAATGTAGATTTCGTTTACTATTCATGTGAGGGGAGTCTTGTAAAAATATCAATTTTTCTTGCGAAAATATCAATTTTCAAAATAAATTATGAGCATCTACTAACAAAATTTACTATTCATGTGAGGGTGAGGGGAGCCTCACTCACATGAATGTGAGTACCATTTAGTATTCATGTTAGGAGAGCCTTATAAAAATATTAATTTTCAAAATAAATTGTGAGCATCTACTAACAAAATTTAGTTGTACTAATAACTTTTTCGTGATTTTGTGTCACATATACTTGATCACTAAGAATTTTATTTACTTTTCTCTCTTTCCTTATTTTTTTTCCCATGTTTAAGTATCTCCTTTTTTTCTCTCATAATTGTACGATCTCTTTTCCTATTTTTTCTCCGTCACTCCATTTTTCACTCACAATCAATTTACAAATTATTTTTTCCTCCATTCTCATTCACACATCTTTGTGCAAGTTTATTTAATTTTTTTTTATTTTATAATTTTCTTAATAAATTCTTTTGCCTTCTTTTCTTCTTATTTTATTCTTGGTTTGTGTCTTGGGTGCCTAGAAATGTCCATATATGCATGTCGTCGTGCATGTGGCTAGTCCATATTGTAGGGGAGACTCTGGAATTTTTTTTTGAAGTATTATAAGTATAAGTTTGAAAAATGTTCGTAAGTATTATAAGTATAAGTTTGTAGTTGAATTTTTTTACCTCTTTTATTGTGAACATTTTTAGGTTTAAAATATATAATAACTTTTGGTTATAGGAAAGCTATGCCCATTATTGAAATAATATGAGAAATTGAATTGTTTGAATATGCGAGTAGCTTAATTTTAGTAATTCTCAGTAAATTGGGTTTTGTTTATATAGAGAGCTTGGGTGCTGCTTATCAATTGGATATAAATATATTGGTGATCCACTAGAGCCTATTAAGGGGCTGTTGGAGCTGATGGGCTGGGATTGGGGCCGCGAGGCCACACGAGGCCACGCCAAGCTTAGCCAAGCCTCACGGGGCCAAGCCAAGCTTGGTTGTCAGCATGGTAAGCTATTGGGGGGTTGTTAAGCCAAAATAAAAGAAGCTTAGGAAGCCGTTAGTGTAACAAAGAAGGTAACTAGACACACTTGGTTAATAAAGAGACTGATTTAATTAAGTTCGGTAATCTGGAGTATTTATTCTAAGGCCATTTCATTTGGACAATTGTATTAGTTTACATGTACCTTTCATTTAAAACTCATACTAACATCCTAAATTTTTTATTTATAGATGTCTTCTGAACCTACAGCACGAAAGCGCGGGTTGGGTCGGGGCCCTAATCATGTGTCGAAGGCTCCGACTAATCCGGATGATCGCATTTTTATACAGATCCGTCCTCCTCCAGATAGCACGTAAGTTAAACATCGTGTATATATATAAGGGTTTAATATTTTCATTTTTATAAATATAGTAGTGATTTAAATGTAAGGGTTTTAATATAAATTATTGTATATTGTAGTGATTTTCAAGATAGTAAAATTGTGAAATGAATTTCACAATTATGCTTACAGAACTGGCCTACGCCAGTGATTACATGGGCGAGCACACCTCTCGCCCATAAGGATGCAGTTTGGGCTGAATTTCAGGTATATTTTTTTATCACTCTGATAGATAATACATAGTTAATCAAATAATATTGTTTAGTAATATAACAGTTTTAATATTATTATTGTTGTTTTATTTGCAGAAACGATATAGATGGGACGACGCACAGGCATCAGTTATTCAGACACTATTCTGGCAGAAGTGCGCCATACGAACTAAAGATAATTTGAACAAGGAACGACAAAAAGCCCTGCACAATGCTGAGATTGACCATCCAGGACAGGGTGAGCAGTATATGCATGAAAGACATAGCCCACGTGGTGCGCCACGGCCCGTATAGGTGCGTATGTGTGACCAAAGGGAGAGCCGAGAGTCGGGTCAAGAGGCACAAAGATCGCGCCTCGAATGGATCCTCGTGTGTATCGACGGCGAAAGGCAAAAGGCACGTGTCGGGGCGGCGATATCACAAACCGCAAAGACATTCTTTGCCGAAATGTACGTATGTTATGTTTACTGATCATCTTTTGTAGCTAAAATATCATATGTTTACATAATAATATGAGAAAATGAACTATAGGAGTCTCGGGTCTCAAGGTCAACCTATCAATTGGTTGGATGTGTATGTAGCCACTGCGATGGTCTACCCGAAGTCTGCTCGGATAAGCGATAATAAGTTCACTTTATCCTAATATGTTGTTTATAAATTGTAACGACCTTCTTTAGTATTTTTTATTTTTTTTAACTATTTAATTGTTCATCTTCCGACAGACACTTAAGGGCTTAATGAACGAGCGTTATCCCGAAGGCACCCCCGCGTCCGTCGATTGATCAAGAATTATGGGAGAGGGCGTCCATCGTGAAGAAAAATTATGTCAAAGGCCAAGGACAAAGACGACGCCTTGACCATCGGTGGCACGAGAAGCTCGCCACCCGATCTACCACATCATCGAGTTATCCGACCTATCATACTCCTGCCGATCGTGTGAGAGAGCGATCTGTCGAGGATCGTGATCTTCTTCAGATATCTTGGGCGAGCATCTGCAGCCTCGAGTCCCGATGAGTTGGAGGGCGATGGCGGGCAAGCGGCAGGAAGCAATGACACAACAATAGGAGCGCGTATATATATATCGTTTATTATTTAGCTACATTGTCTTATATGGTTATAGTCTCTGAGTCAATGTCTTACTTATATGTAACATATATGTTTTATTACTTTGATAATTACAGGGATCCTAATTTGGATGATCCATGAAGATCGCTTTAGACTTATTTTTTTAGATTTTAAAGCCTTGTACTCTTTTAGATTCATTCTTTGGACAATTGTATTAGTTTATATGGATGTTTACGATATCGATTATATTGTGTTGGATGAATGTTTTGTATTGTATTGGATGGATGTTAATATGGATGCTTGTATATATATATATATATTGGCTGTGTTGGGATTGAAAGCAGGTACAAAGCAGGTTATTTTTGGGAAATCAATAAAATAGGTAAAAAATTTTTTAAAAAACATCGGCTGATCGCATGCTTCGCTAAAATGTATCGTGACGCTTGACTTCTTTGAATCTAGCAACCGCGGCGGGTCGCTATTATCGGTCGCTGACACGTGTCACACGTCACGCATGACAAATGACTCAGCGATGCATAAGTCATAATAGCGACGGTATCGGTCGCTAATTGCGGTCGCTAATAATTCGGTCGCTATTGTTGGTCGCTGATGTCCTTCTAGCGACCGGATTATCTCGCGACTAGATGTCATCGTGACACGCATACGGTCATGAGATATCATCTGCTAACCGTATATGATCGCCGATAAACCCTTTTTGTTGTAGTGGATTTCGAAGTTTCTTGAATTCGTGCTGAAGTGCGTGTTTTGGAAAATGAAAGAATTGGGTCAATTTTTTGGAACCAATGGATTTTAAAAGAACTATTCTTGATATGTCTATCCTAGTTGATTTGGCTAGACAGAAATTGAATTAAAATATCAAAATGAATTTTATATCATCGGTGCATTTAATGGAAAGATGGTAATTAAAAGGGTGGAGTTATTAATGCAACTGAACCTAGTGTTGGAAGTGATCTTAGGATCAACAACCCGCTATGGTATGATGTATAATGACTAAGTCATAAACTGACGAAGTCCTCAATGTTCTGTGAAAAGTGCGGTATCATGACGTCATGAAACGTTTTGATGTATTGCAAAAGAATTTAAAGAATTGGTCGATGTCAAGTGAGTTGACTAGACGAATGTTTCAAGTTGATGTCCAATTTATTGGTATGGTCTAAGCTACTTGATTTGGCTAAGACGACTGGTATCTCATGATTAAAAGAAAAATCGAGCTTTCTTTGAAGAGCTATGCCGAACAAAATTATTTTGGTGCGGAATCCAATGATTAAGTCTGAGGTGAACATACCCTGAAATGGGGTTATACGATAGGTTGATCACCTATGTATGGAAGAGGTAGTTTACCTTCTTTGTGATTGTAAACTAACCGTGTAAGAAAGGTTTATGGTGAAAGGTTGTTTAACCTAGTAAGAGTTCATGGTCGATTTGACCCCTCAGCAAAAGTATGAAATGTTTCAAAGGAATCCTTATATTCCTAGTTATTCCTTTCACTTCATGATTCTTGATAAGTTATGAAGGGTAGGGAATGTATGAAAGATAAGAACTTCTTTGAAGAGAAGTTGAAAAGAAGGGTTAGCTAAAATTTTGAGGACGAAATTCTTTGAAGAAGGGGAGAATGTGAGGACCTGGGTAAGGGTTTGGTTTTAAGAAATTCCGAGGACGGAATTTTGTTAAGTAGGGAAGAATGTGACAACCCGAAAAATTGGATTGTCCAAAATTTAAGTTTAAAGAATTAGTTATTAATAAAATGAATTTTTATTAATATTATTATGTGCTAGGTGTTTATTAATCGTTCTATAACCTAGGATGATTATTAATCGGGAGGATTTTGACTACGAGCTAGACTGAACGAATAAGAATTTTCAAGACGAAAATGAATGTTTTCCAGGAACAAAAAATTTTTCAGAGAAAAAGACGAAATATGCACTATTCATCCGTTTCTACTCGGAGGTTTATTTTGAATTTCTGAGAAACGCGTAATGATAGAATTCTGAGACGAGATGGAATATTCAATAATATTTCAATTATGGCAAAAACAAAGTTTTCGCCTGCAGACTTAAAACCTAAGGGTTAGGAAAAGTGAGTTCCGAGAATTTTATGATTTCTTGTAATAATTACGGTTATTATGCGTGAGAAATACGAGTATAATACTAGTTATTATATGAGTATAGTACAAAGATTAGTACGACGTATAATACGAATATCGTATAATCTATATACGAAGAGAATACGAGAATGGGATGCAGAGAATGCGATTAGTCTTAATGGACTTTGAGTCATGGACTTTGAAGAATCCAATTGGACTTGGATTATTTCAAGCCCAAAGGGATGTGTAATCAAGCCCAGACTAGGCCTGGTAAGAATTAATGTAAGGCTCAATGTTAGATTTAATTAAGCCCGATACAAGAAAATAAACTGTGGATCGAACAGATGGGTCACCGAATGGGTAAAACCCATGGGGCAACCCATGGGGAAGACCTATGGGCATGTGGGGCGGCCACTTGGCCACCAAGTAAGGGTGGTGGCCAAGTAAACTTGGCGGCTAAGCTTTGAATAGTAAGGAGGTTAGGGGCGAAATGACCAATTTGCCCTAAACCTTGGTTTTCTATAAATAGAAAGGTTAAGTTCATTATTTTGAGCTTTTAAAAATCCTGCACTATGAGGGATAGAGAGAGAGAGTTTGGATGGGAGAAGAAGAGGGAGAGAATGAGGAAAAGCTTGCCGAATGCACGCTTTGTCCGATGGAAAGAGATTAAAGAAGAACGGTAATCCAAACCCTAGTTTCTTCTAATTTTCTTTAAGTTTAATATGTTCAAAAACATAACTTAATGAAGATAAGAAGTAGATTAAGTTAGAAATGATTTCATATGGTTGAAATCGTAAAAAATGAAGAAATAAGAATTAGAAATTTAGTTTATAAATTTCTTAAGGAAGTATAAGATTCGAAAGGATTTTGAGCGATCCGAATGAATCTTATGAATGAGTCGGTCAAATAAGTAAGGAATGATGTTCTATAACATCAAATTCCAAGAATAAGTAAAATCGTAATCCAAAATATCGATTAAAAATGAAGAACACGCGTAGAACGCGAAGAACGTTGTTGATTGACAAATTTAAAACCATCATAGAATATTTGTTGTTGATGGATAAGTTTAAAATCATCGCGTATAAGTTAGTTGCTTATTGCTTGGTTAGGAACGTTAGAAACATTCATGAAGAACGGATTAAAATTGAGCTTTAACGAAGTTATGGCGAAAATTTCTTAAAATAAGAACGAGAATTAGAAAGTTAGTAAATGAACCTGAATGTGTAGGGTTTCATAAGAATTTAAGAGAATGTATAAAACGTGAGTCGTGGACTCAATAATGAACGAGTTCCGAGTTCGGATGACCGAATTACGGATGAACGAATGAATAGCGTTAATAACGTAAAACAAACGGAGGGCAAAGATTAAGCAAATCGAATGGAATGTTAACAGATTCAGAATGAAGTTCTGTCCTAGGGTAATTGAAGTACGTAAGATAAGGAAGAAAATGGCTTTGGAACGATCTTATTCCGAGATATAACAAATAACATATAAGATTTCGAAGTCAGCGTCTCAAGCTTGTAAAAGACTTTGAAATTTTTTTCTAGGTGTCATGCTTGGCGCTACAACGCGAGTCGTGCCTTGGGGGCCAGCGCCGCAACGCGAGCTAAGGCCATTAGCTACTACTAAGTGGCGCGTGCGTGAAAGATGAAACAAAGGGAAGGGGCGGCCACAATGCCGATCTGCGAAGCAATGCCCAGAAATGAGATTTTAACTACTCAATTACTGGGGGATGTGCAAGAAAGAAATATGAACATATAATTCAAATAATTTAACAATTAATCAAGTGTATTAAACCTTTAATGAAGGTTGAACGAAAAGATTAAACGATCGTAAAAGACAAAGAATGTAAACGCCGGTAACGTAACCGATATCTGGGGACCGTAGTTAGGGATTGCTATAATGGTGATTCCTTAGACATTTATTGGCGATCGTAATGAATAACATTTCGATGTTATGTAATGGTCATGGGGGATGAATGTAAAGCATTTAGACGCTATGAACACAACGCTATTACGATGTGTGATTGGTCTTAGCATACAACGAACCGTATGACTTTGACATTAAGAAAGAAGAATGAACATGGGGTTCAGGTGGTGAGTAATGAATGAAAGCAATTTAAAACCTTGGATGAAGGTTGAATTGAATTAAGAGGCAAGTAACGTAAATGTTGAATACATAAACGATCCTCGTGAATTGTATTCACGTTGAGCGAACGTTTTAAGTATACATTAGTTGTATGACTTAGACGTTGTCGGAAGTAGTAAGTAAGATATGAATTATCAAGTAAGTCGTAGCGAACGGTAATAAGATTAATGAAAGCCGAATATGAGTCAGATGAGAATGTTAGAATGAAATGTAAACATTGAACACTTTAACCAGCATGAAGGTTTAGTGTACGCGAATATTAAACGGGTAGAACCTACACCACGTGTATGGTTTGACCATAGGATAATGAAGAAGCTGAATTAAAGACAAGTAAGTATAATGTAAAAGAAGCCGAGTTAATGTTTATAACTAGGATGACGTTCCGGTCGAATTGATCGGACGTTGTAAGTTAAGAATAAGGTAACGTAAAATGATTAACACTATAAATGCGTAGAAAGAATATTGAATGATCGTCCTGAGTATACAAAAGATTGTATGACTTAGACGATAAAGAATGAATCCTGAGGTATGGCATTTAGTTGCCAGAAAGCCATAAGGCATAAGAAATTAACTTAACGAACATTATAGTTTAATAGTTCGAGTAAGTTAAGATGAATTTAGGTTCTATTACAATCGTAACATTTGATGGTTGACATATTGGAGTTGGGCTAAACAATTCCTTCAGAGAGCGACGGTATAAATAAAACTGGCAACCGATCTAACTCACTATTATGGGCAGTGTAGATGAGACGGGAACTTGTTTATTGGTTGTTTGTGGGAAACAACTCAGAGTACCATATGGACTACTAGCAGAGACACGATGTGTGCTGAGTCCTAAGAGAGTTATAAGAAGAAGATAAGAATGTAAATCATCAAAGATGATGAACGTATTAAGTAAGACATCACCGTATGCCATGAAGCCATTAACCGTTAAAGGAAGTTGGTCGCGTAAACTTAGTTTATAAGAACGTGAACCCTAAGAAGTGAAGTTGACCAATGTGTAAAGTCAAGTATATGACTAATTGGTGTATGTATTATTTCCTTATGTGCTACATAGAAATTGGAATGAGCAGTTCAGCGTAAACTATAAGTCGTAGTTGTACGTAAGGCAAGTTTTCCTAACTTCATTCATAATTTAAATGAATGCTAGTTTCTAAAACTTCTCAGATGTTGAACTTGAGAAGTTCTGTCTATGTTTGAATGTGTGATATTTGTACAAGGTGTTAGAATATACGAGGCCTTGTGCCACAATGTGAATACTTCGGTGTTTCTATGATATGAACTGTTCTGTGATTGAACTGTTCAATATGAGCATGTTCTGTTTATACATGAACCGTTATTGTTAAGTATGTGCTATTGATTCTAGCCTAACAGAATCTGCATGAAAAAGAGTAGAGAATGAAAGTATTTCAAAGGGAATGTAACTAATGTTTTAAAATGATAGGAATCAAGATTATTCCTATTATTACAGTTGCTTCATAATCATTGTTCGGTTATTGAAGTCTTACAAGAATGTTTGAATTCTTAAAGTTATTTGTTCAACTGTTATGACTTGTTGGGCAATTGAATGCTCACACTTGCTTAAAATAAAAACATTTTCAGCGAACGATGTTAAAAATAACTTAAGGATCCCGAAAGATCAAGCTGATCGGTATCTAGAAGAAGTGACATTCATTATATGAATGTGCGTGAGGATAAATTGAAGACTTGTAATATAGAATGATAGAATTAAACTATAGAATAGTTTAATGAACGATTATGTATCCTTGGTGGCGGATAAAAGTCACTTGTACAAGATGTAAAGAATAATGTAATTATCATTATTTGGAATGAAAGAGGTTTTAAGGTTTTAGAACTTGGGATTTGAGGATGTATATTGTTATATTTAGTTATATAATGATGTATGTTTTGAAGAAGATGGGATCGTGATGTACGGAATCCGGATGTGAAAATAAACCGGATTTCGGGGCGTTAGATATAAGTGTTCCAAAGTACTTCCTTTGGAACCATTCTAGAGAAGGCGATAATCGCAAAGGGTGGTAATGAGGCTTTAAGCCAATACCACATGGAGAATAAGAGTAAGAATAAAGTAGAAAGGGGAGTGAAAATTGAGGGAGCCAGTGGTAGCGGCAATGGTCAGAAGAGGATGGGATTTATCTCTGGGAATACCAGAGTAAAGTAAAGAGATCCTAAGAAGAGGATGAAGGCATGCAAGAACTGTGGGAAGACTCACTTAGGAGTCTGTCTCAAGGGTAAAGTAGTATGCTACAACTGTGGATAGGAGGGGCACATTTCGCCTAACTGTCCAAGTCCGAAGAAGAATCACGGATGCTTCGTATGTGGATCAACTGATCACATGGCGAAGAATTATCCAAAGAAGGGGATGGATGGGAATAAGGGCACTAATAGTGGTAAGTTAGTTATTAGTGGTCCAGCTCAGACGAGTAGACCAATGACTCGCACCTTTAACATGATGGTACAAGATGTAGTTGCATCAGGGGATGTAGTTGCAGGCATTATCCCAATCAACAATATAAATGATTATGTGTTGGTTGATTCGGGTGCTTCTTGTTCTTTCATAGCATGTGATTTTGCTAAACAATTAGGATTACTTCCATAAAGATTGCCTATACCTTTGAATATCAAGGAAGTAAATGAAGAAATAATTCTTGTTCAAAATATTCATAGGCATTGTTGTGTACAAATACGAGGTTATAAATTATCAGTAGATTTGATACCGATAAAGTTGGGATAATTCGATGTAATTCTCGGGACGGATTAGTTGTTTAACCATGGTGCAATTATAGATTGCCAAAAGAAATATGTGAACATTAGAACGTTGAGGCAGCCTCATGTAGTGTTTTACGGAAATAAATTGTCGTGACGTTTGTTGTGACGCCCCCAAAATAGGTATACATCACCCATATTGGGTGGCCAGATACTTGGTACATAAATCAAATACAAACTTCTTTTATACAACTGTCGTTAAAAATATGACAAAACATAGCTGAGAGTTTTAATACGAATATTATCTTCTACACAATATCCACACTCAATGGAGTCCTCATTACAATTATTATCACACTATTTCACAAAATACTGAGGACTACTAAAGCCACTTATCTTGGACCATCACTCCGTTCCCCGACTAGTCTCAGCTACGTTTTCATTTCCTGAAGAGAATAATGAAAGAAAAGGGTGAGCTCAACAAGCCCAGTAAGAAATATTATGACTAAGATAATGCAGAATAAATTATCCTTAGCGTTCAACAGTATAATAACTAATAGAATACAATAGACAACAAGTTTTAGATCAACAACTGCAGCGGAATAAGCAGTCCATTAGAAGAGTCAAGTAGAGCATGGTATCTACTATCTTCTATGATTTAAAATGTTTTTCATCCACTTTATCGCTGAGACTCAGCTTATTAAATAAACCACATCACCGAATCATCCCTGCACTACGGGCCAAGAATATTCATGTAATCATCAATGGTCATGATTATACCTAATAATCCCTGGTCATAATCATACCAACAACTATCTATCAATGTACTACGGGCCAACCAGAACTTTTACCACATTATTTGTAACATTATGGGTCATGATTATACCGAATGATCCTTGGTCATAATCATACCAATCAACATTCCATCTTTGCATGTAATCCAAAGATGACTTTCATCACAATATAAGCATGAGGATGATGACAATGATATAAGCATTAATCAAACGAAATCAAGGATAAATTTTAAAGACTTTAAATTTATCCAGAGTTTAAAAATATCCTAATTGTCAACATGATACTACTTTGCGGAGTAAAATTCAAGAATAATATTCATGTATCAAAAATAATTTGGACATAAAAGAAATATATTTTTTGGGTGAATAGTACCCCGTAAATAGTACCCTATGAATAGTACTTTAGGAACAGTACCTCATGAATATTACCCTGACATGAAAAGTACCCCAAATTCCCGAGTGAATAATATTCGAGTGAATAGTAACTAGGTGAATTGTAACCCATGAATAGTAACTCATGAATATTACTCCGACATGAAAATTGCCCCGAATACCCAAGTGAATAATATTCATACGAATAAGAAAAATAATCTCTTCAGAATATGAAATAAATAATACTCCTTACGACTGTTGAACGAAAATAATATTCATATGTATATTGAACGAAGATAATATTCCTTACGAATATTGAACGAAAATAATATTCATACGAATACGAAAAATAATATCTCTTCAGAATATGAAATAAATAATACCTCTTACCTCAGAAGAAGACTGGATACTGGAATAGTAAAGTAGCAGACTTCTCTTCTTCTTTATCTCTATAGCTTCTCTCTCTATAATTGCTCTTATGAGTCTTAGTGAATTGGTGAGAATGAAGGAAGAATGAGCTTCTATTTATAGGTAAACATAGTTTCAATAATTTCACATTTTGGGGATCAAAATATTATAGTATAATACCTTCATCTTTTCCTTCATTTTTAATTTAGTCATGCAAGTATTATCAAACTTGCACCACCTCCCCTAATAGTACATCATGTGAATCAATAGTACAATCATGTGACTTAATTGTTCTATACATGTGAAAAAAATAATTACAGTATAGTACCTTCATCTATACCTCCATTTTTAATTTAGTCATGCACGTATTATCAATCTTGCACCATCTCCCCTAATAGTACATTCATGTGAATCAATAGTACACACGTGTGAACAAGTAGTTATAAGCATGTGCATTAATAGCAATTAATTGCTCATTTATCTGATTAATTACCCGATTGGTCAATATAATCTCCAGACATCAATTATTATTGAAATGGATGTTGATTTCCACTAACACTAATAATCCCAACATAATGGAATTATCAATTTCATCATTAATCAACACGAACTTATTCATCATAAATATTATAACTCACAATATTTAACAATCAGATCATTCCCAAGACAGAGGGGGCTTTCCGATAAGGATTTCTCCCTATTGGCGCACAATTAGATAACCTAACCCCTTTCCTCGATAGAACTTTCTAGACATTGTCAATAATGCAAATAATAATATGAATAACTGTGTCGTCTCAATTATTGATTTAAAAATAATAAATATTATGCAGATGATATTGTGACAATAATTGAATCAATAATATGAGAGATATTATGCAGCAATTACTGTAGCAATAATTGAGTATAACTGAGTGACTTCTCACGTAAGCATCAATAATCAATACCGTGTGCTACTATGCAATTACTATACTTTTACTACTGGGTAGTTCAACAGTTTAACTGTAAAAATTTTGTCGTTATTTTTAAAAATATTTTAGCCATTTTCTAACTACGACAGTACCTCCGTTGTGGGGTCCACCAATGATTGTGCCATCGTACGAATATTCTCTGTTAAAATGAATATTCCCCGACCTATCGAATATTCCCCGACACAACGAATATTTTATATCAACTTGTTTACTTTGCAAAATTTTCAAATATCACCCTTAACTTTAACCTTTATCAATTTAACCATTTACTAAATAACATATTAATTATAAGACAATTGAATACTTTCATTTCATAAAATTTGGGATCTCACATTTGTGTTATCTTACCATGACACAAACTAGGAAATTGTTGATGAAGGGATGTGTAGGTTATTTTTGTCATGTTGTTGATACCCAAAGAGTGGGAATAATGATGGAACAAATACCTATAGTTTAAGAATTCTTGGATGTATTTCCAAGCGAATTACCGGCTCTTCCACCAGATAAGAAGATCGAATTCGTAATAGATATTATGCCTGGAGTAGCACCAGTTTTAAGGGCACTGTTCAATTACAAGAACTTTTGGATAGAAAGTACATTCAACCTAGTGTTTCACTGTGGGGAGCACCTGTACTGTTTGTGAAGAAGAAGGATGGATCGTTGAGACTTTGTATCAACTACCGAGAGTTGAACAAGTTAATGATAAAGAATAAAAACCCATTTGTAAGGAATAAACATGTGAATGATATTCCTATTAATATATGATTTTATTATGATATATATATATATGAATGAATACACAAGTATGCTTGCATTAAGAAAAGTTGTAAAGTCCTCTAATAAACTATAGAAATATATGTACAAGGACTTATTATGAATTGATCAAATATGTTAGGTTGATCCTACATAAGCAGAACAACTTTGTAAAGTCCTTAAAAAGAAATGATGTATAAGGACTATAAACATAGAAAGATCAAACATATTAGGTTGATCTTATGATGTAATAGATAGGCTTGTCTGATCGTCGAGCATTGCACCAGAAATCGTAGTCTGCCAGGAGAGTCAAGGATAACTCAAGAGCTATCGAGGCAGAATCGTAGTTTGCAAGATAGTAGATCTTAGAGTTCGTATACTTCCAGGAGAGACGAGGAAGGATCGTAGTGTGTCAAGTAAAGCTTCCTCGGAGCCGTAGTCTGCTGAGGAAGTCATGTTCAGAATCATAGAGACAGCCTGCCTACGAGCCGACCGAGCATCTGCCGAAGTTAAGTCAAGGATCGTAGACTACAGTCAGAGTCGTAGAGTCTACTGATCATATCAAAGGCAGAGATCGTAGTCGAGCAAGATCAGATAAAGACAACAAGCACAATGACAGAAATCGTAGTGTCAAGATCTGATCTCAGAGTCGTAGTTTCTGCACAGTCGAAGCTGAATCGTAGAGTGCAGAGCTAAGACCTCAACATATGTGCTCACAAAGCCAAGGAAGAATAGTAGAGCAAACACGATTCTCAGCAATTGAGCACTCCCAGAATATCCAAAGAAATGAAGCCTCTAGTTGGTACTGCAAAGATACATCTCACTTAAAGGAAGCCAGAGAGCACTCAATGAATGTCATGCAAGCTAATAGAAGATCTAAGCATCAACTCAACCAGCATCCAGATTGAGTTGAGAAGCCATTCAAGATGAAGTCTTCTACAAGATGATCATAAAAAGACTTCAGTAGCTGACTAAGGAAAGTCAGCATATGCAGTAGCTGTCAAGTAGAAAGATGACAACGATCGTGGAAGTAACCAAGATTGTAGTGTTTGCTAAACGAAGAAGGAACTGATGTAGTACACACTGAGATACTGATCAGCCTCTGAAGAACAAGGCTAAAGTGATTAAGCATTGGGTCAGTCCATTGATGATAATTGAACGGGAGATCACAAGGAGAAAGCGAGTTGGACACGCCACAAATCTGAAGTGTCTTGTTATTCAGAAGGGGCCAGAGCAAGGAATCAAGCCATCAGTATTTAAGAATAGTCGAGGCAAACAGAATTGATGAAGCACTGTACAAAAGGAGGAAGAGGTGTTCTACACCGAAGAACAAGTGAACACTCTTCAAGATCGTAGTGTTGGCTCTACATGTCAATACGACACTACGATTAGTGTAAGACCCCAACTTATTATTAAATGAAATTGAATTTCCTCTTTTATTATTTTGAAATAGTAAGGGTTGATTTGATTAATATGGTTAGTTATGGGTAAAATGCGCAAATATCTCAAATAAGCAAGTGGTTATAAAATATTCATTGTTGTCGGGGAATATTCGTTTGGTCGTGGAATATTCTTGCTGTCGGGGAATATTTGTACGACGGCGTAGCCTTGTGTGTGCCCCATAACGGAAAGCGATTGGATGAAGAAAATGACAAGTATAAGTTATTTATAAATAACGGCGTAGTTGTTACCGTTAATACTGTTGAAATACTCGGTGGTTAAAACACAGTAGCACACGGTATTGCACCAATTATTGATTCTTACGTAAGAAGGCACTACTCAATAATTTTTACAATAATTACTGTTCAATATTTTATTGATTCAATAATTGCTACGTTGATATTTTATATTATTGTTGTTTCAATAATCGTCACTACACAGTATTTTCCATTATCAGATCAATAATTCATATTATTTGAATAATATTATTAGATAGCATTATTGGCAATGTCTAGAAAGTTATGTTTAAGGAGAGATTTGGTCACCTAATTGCGAGCCAGTAAGGAGAAATCCTTATTGCAAAGCCCCCTCTTTCCTGGGAACGGCCTGGTTATCAGTATTGTGATTCTGTAATATTATTTGTGAATAATTAATTATTGATTTATATGATAAGGAAAATATTCATTTTATGTAGATATAAATGGAGAAAATTTTAAAGTGACAATTGTTGAAAAATTGATATTTTATCTTTTCTGATAAAATAATTTATTTAAATATGTTATTATATTATAATAATATAATAATGGTGATATTCTTAAAATGAATGTGTGATATATGAATAAATGAGGAGGAAGAGTATTTTTGTTACAATAAATGTTAAAAACATGTTAAACATGTCGGTGGGCCCCATTTCTTCACTGAAATTTGATTATATCTTGTAAAATCGTCCGTATGTGGATTTCGGTCAACTTCTGCTTGGAATTTGGAAAAACTTAAACATACAAAGTTGTAGAGAATTAAATTTCTTATGAAATAGATATAAGATTCGAAATTTTCTGATAAACGGGCTATTTATTACGTGGTATTGAAGTTCTGGAATAATTAATTTTTGAAGTTTTATTTATTTTTTTTAAGAAAAAAGTTTTTATTGTTTTGGTGGGCCCCACAAATGTTGTAAACATGCTAATTTCAAATGTTTAGAGGTGGGCGTAGAAATTTTATTATAAATAATATTATTTTATTAAATTTTCTACTTTGGTGTTCTAAGCAATTTCCTATAAATAGGGTGCTTAGGTTAGAATTGAAAATCACGCCAGAAATAAGTTTTCTCTCTCCTTCTCTCTCTATATTATCGAGCGTATTCTTGTGAGTATTTTGATACTTTGAGTGTTGTTATACTTGCTCAAGTTCCTTCAAAGACTATATCCAAAGATATTACGTATGTAAGTACTTTGTCTTTTCAAGGTAAGGGATGTTATTTTTTTTATAAATGATATAAATTCTTTCAATATCATTATACCGGAATATTGGTAAGATTTTTCTTGTGAAATTCCTGTCTTTTTTGTGTCGGGGTTACTATTCACGTATATGACACTATTCAAGGAAAAATTAAAATTTTCTTTTCTTCGTCTAAGTTGTTTATTATGATTACTAGCTTTGATTGTATCCATTTTTTGAATTTCATTCTTGAATTTTGATCCACAATAGTTTATTATGGAGTATTTTTCAAACATGGATAAACCGAAGTACGAATCCGTAATATTTGTTCTTTTATTTCACTGGATTCCTTTTCTTTAAAATATTTTTCATCATCGTCAGTCCTAAATGATGATATTACTAAATATCTTTGGCCTGTAGTGCAAAGATGAATGATTTTCTGATGAATATCTTTGGCCCGTAGTGCAAAGATGAACAGGTGTTGAGATGAACATGACCAACTGATGAATATCTTTGGCCTATAGTGCAAAGATGAATATTTGATTCAAGATGTATATTGATTGATGTTACAGGGATAAAATATTGATGATGGACTTTTAAATTCATAGATAATAGTAGATTTCATTCTCTACGTAACTCTTCTATGAATTATTATTTTCGCTGCGAATATTGATCTAAAACTTGTTGTCTATTATATTCTATCAGATTTTTTCCTGTTGAAGACTAACGATAATTTGTTCTATATTATCTTAGTCATAATATTCTTTACTGGACTAGTTGAGCTCACCCTTTTCCTTTTTGTTCCATTTTTCTTCTTAGGAGGCGATAATGTAGCGAGTACTAGTCAGGGTATGGAATGAAGGTTCTAGGAAGTTGTTTTTGAAGTCCTCACTATTTTGTAAAATAGTGTATCAATAATTGTAATGAGGACTTATTTGGGTGTGAATATTGTCTAGATGACAATATTTATATTTAAACTCACAGTTTATGTGTTGTCGTATTTTGCACGACAATTGAATTAATAAAGTTGTAGTTTGTTTCTGTACCATGTATTTGGCGACTCAGAATGGGTGTTGTATACCTATTTTGGGGGAGTCACAATTAGGTCCAAGAAGAAGTGCATCAAAATCGTAGAGTTCGAACAATTGAGGATTGAAGCATTGGCAACGGTTCAATCTGAAGAATGGTATTCGGACAAAAGCATATTGAGAGCATCGATGCAAGGACAACCTTTGATCGATGAATCAGAAGGGTGAAATAAAGTCATCGACCTACCCGAGATATAAAAGTAACATATCTGACGGGGTAGGTGAAACAGTAGACTGCAGTGTTAGGAAGTCAAAAAAAGATGTCATGTCACATCTGCAGTCTGCACCAAATAACGCGAGATCTGCGAGGCAATTTGATTATCTTTCAACGGCTACTTTCCAACGTGAAGATTGGGAAGCAATATAAATCAACAGAGCTTCAAAGATCAATAGTTGCTAATGATTGTCATGTTGCAGAATCGTTGAGTTGGTGAATGCTATTGTTGACTCTACGAGTTTCGCCAAAGATCAACAGAACAAGTCTCAGTGACAGTGAGACTACCAAGGTGAAAGTGAAACAACTTTGAAGAAGAACTCAAACAGATCAAAGCTTCACTCAACAAATATGAGAATGCCACTAAAGATGGCCGCCAAACTGAGAGCCAAGAAGGCCAAGAAGATAGCATTCAGGAAAGTGGCTGAGTACAAAGAAGATCAAAAGAGCCACTCTACGAATCACCATGAACCAAAAGCTAAAACTGAAAAAGTGCAGATCCATGTCTGCAAAACATTCAAGAAGGGTTCAGGGATTGCTAAGTGCCAGACGAAGTCTACCAAAAGCACAGAGACTTAGCCAATCCGGATGGTGATGGTGCACAGCTGATACCAGACGAAGATGAGCAGAAAAGAATAAAGATCAGCTGCACCAAAGAAGACGTGGTCTAGTCACGAAGCAGAAAGCAAAGAGGACCACACCAAGCTACTAAGAACAAAGGATGTTCTGAGCTTAATGACATCTAAGAAGCTCATCACCAACAACAACAACAACTATAATAATAAGAAGCCAGGGCCGAGGGGTCCTTGTCCGGAGGGACTAAATGAAGTTCCAAGCCTACTGGGCTTGAAGAGTTCCTAGGGAACTAGATAAGTTCCAAGGCTACTGGCCTTGAAGAGTTCTTAGTGAACTGAAGTCGCAAGGCTGCTGGCCTCGAAGAAATCTTAGTGATTCAGGGTGTTGCCCTTCCTTAGTGGAAATACTGCTAGTTGAAAGCAGGAGAGTGGATTAGGAGCTTGAGTCTCTGAACCACTTAAAACCCCTTCTATCTTTTACTTTATGTCATTTACAATATGTACATTAACTGCTATAACTACTATGTATGTTTTAACTGCTTACTACTAAAGTAACTCTACGAACAATGTATGTTTGATTATGAATATATCAATGAAGGGGATGTTTTACTTATTTCGTTGTGCTTGAAAAGAATTTTATGTTTGTCATTTGCTACTTAATAAGAAATACAAAATAATAGAGAAAAAGTATTTCAAATTCAAGGATCTATTCAACCCCCCCCCTACTAGATCTATATTGTGCCTACTGGGAACTAACACCATTGCCCAGGATCGATGATCTCTTTAATCAGTTAAATGGGGAAAAATATCATCAGTTGAAGGTTAGGAAGGAGGATGTACCTAAGACAGCATTTAGAACTCGTTACGGCAATTACGAGTTTTTGGTGATGTCATTTAGGTTGACGAATGCATTAGCTGCATTTATGGATATGATGAACAAAGTGTTCAAACAATATTTGTACAAGTTCATCGTAGTATTTATCGATGATATTCTAGTCTATTCTAAGATGCCAGAAGATCACGCTGAACACATAAGATTAGTGTTTGAGACACAAAGGAATGAGAAGTTGTACGCGATATTCATGAAGTGTGAATTTTGGCTAGAAAGGGTACAGTGTTTAGGACATGTTATTGATCGAGATGGAATTTCAGTAAACCCAGCAAAGGTGGAAGCAGTGATTAATTGGGAACGACCAAAAATGTCGACTGAGGTACGGAGTTTTTGAGGGTTAGTGGGATACTATCGAAGATTTATCCAAGATTTTTCTAAGATAGCTACTCCGTTAACTAATTTGACAAGGAAGACAGTGAAATACGTGTGGACTGAGAAGTGTGAAGATAGTTTTCAGGAACCAAAGAAAATATTGAGTGAAGCACCTGTATTATCCTTACCTGATGATACAAGAAATTTTTTAGTTTATAGCGATACTTTGCATAGAGGACTTGATTTCATGCTCATGCAGCAAGGCAAGGTCATTGCCTATGCATCACGGCAGTTAACGGATTATTAGAAAGTTTATCCTACTCATGATCTGGAATTGGCCGTGGTTGTGTTTGCCTTAAAAATATGGAGGCATTACTTATATGAAGAGAAATATGAGATATACACGGACCATAAGAGTCTAAAATATATCTTCACACAAAAAGATTTAAATATGAGACAAAGGAGATGGCTGGAGTTGATAAAGGATTATGACTACGATATCATGTATCACCCCGAAAAGATAATGTAGTGGTCGACGCTTTAAGTAGGAAGGGTCGGGAAAATAATTCGTTTAAAAATAATTTGACCGATGTTTAAGTTATTTAAAACTTTATTGTAGAGTCTTAGACTCGATAATTACCCGATAAAGACATCGGTACACCGACATGATTCAGAAATTGATCTGGACTTAGATAATTTGACTCGATGTATGTTTGTTTATGATCCAATGACTATTAAATATGTGTGACAATGTGATTAGGTAATGTGCTGACTACAAAGAGCAGTACTATGTGTTATGATATAATATTCTAATCGAATGAATGATCTTATTGATGATAGATTGCTATATAAAAGATAAAACTACGTTGTGTATTGTAAGCAGCAGACCAAGCAAGTATCCTCCCTTTGCATTTACTTTATGCAATGGATATAAGTAAGAAAGTTTCAAAATTATAATATTATTTTGCCAGATTATTAAACCTATTGTTATATATTATATTCGATCATTGTTTATCAACATAGTATTATATTATAATTCAGATATTTATTCTGTTCGTTAATTTCTAAATAGGGTTATACAAGTGTCCCCACTTGGATAATCGTTGTATTTAATCACATGTTGATATATACTTATTAAATTTCATTATGTATAAGTTGACTTCAAAGCCGTCTAAGCTATTTCCTTTGGCTAGACATGAACTTAAAAATATTGTTAAACAAGATAAAACCTTATTATTATCTGACCAAATTGTTTTGGTTCGGATTCCCGACTAAGTATGAATATCCCGTATATGGGAAAATTTTTATATGACAAAGGCGGAACAAATGAACGATAATATCATTCTTGCATGTAGTATTGATCAATACAGGGCATAACGGCTGATCACCCCCCGTGTCCATAAGTTATGACGGTTTGCAGATGAAGTTCTGTTTAACCTTTTCGAAAATAGAAAACAATGTTCATAGTCTGTCGACTAATCCCCAGTTATAGTCAGTACGTAGTTTTAAAAATTTGATATAGAATTAATATATTGTTATTAATGGTTCAGTTTACTTCACAACTATTGATTCGTTGTAGAAGTGTCGTACAAAGAAAATATTTAATCCTTTCAGCTAATATTTATAATTGATATTACTAGTTGGGCACTCAAATGCTCATCCTTGCTTAATTTAAATGTTTTTAGCTAAGTGTGAACAACCAAAAGGTTCGGCCAAGAACAATGGAAAAAGGAAAGCAAACCGAATAAGTTTAATGGTATCTTTTGTAATAGTTAAACAATATTTAGACCATAATATTTATTATCTATCATGTAATGTATTGTAGTAAAGGTTGCATACTTGGGATTAGACTCTGATATATGTAAATTAAGTTGGTATTTATATTATAGTTATTATTATTAGTATTATTTCCGCTCATAGAAATGGTATCGTAAAGCACTGAATTCGGGTTTCAAGTACATGAATTTGGGGGCGTTACAAAAATATCGTTCTTGTATGTAGTATTGATCAATACAGGGCACATTGGGATGATCACCCTTGTGCCTGTAAGTTATGACGGTTTGCGGATGAAATTCTGTTAAACCTTAGCGAAAATTAAAAATAATATTCATAGTCTGTCGACTAATCTTCATTTATATTCAGTAAGTAGTTTCAAATATTTGATAAAGAATTGATATGTTGTTATTATTGGTTCAGCTTACTTCACAACTGTTGATTCGTTGTAGAAGTGTCATTCAAAGAAAACATTTAATCCTTTCAGCTAATATTTATTGTTACTATTACTTGCTGGGCAATCAAATGTTCATCCTTACTTAATTTAAATGTTTTCAGCTAAGTGTGAACAACCTGAAGGCTCTTCTAAGAACAAGGGAAAAATAAAAGTTGATGAATGAGTTTTGTGTTATCTTATGTAATAGTTTAACTTTATTAAGACAATGATATATATTATCTATCATGTAAAGTAAGCTATTAAAGGTTGCGTACTTGGGATTTAAAAACTCTGATATATAAATTAAGTTTGGTATTTATATTATTGTTATTATTATTAGTATTATTCTGCTCGTAGAAATGGTATCATAGAGCACCGAGTTCGGGTTTCAAGTACCTGAATTTGGGGGTGTCACATTGACAAAAGATTACTTAAATGTAAACACAAGGTAATAAATATGATACATGGTAACAAACGTTAACCAATCTAAAGAATGATTATATTAAGAAGAAGAGTAAGATACATTAGTGACCATACACGATTGTTTATGACCTAATGTGGTATGTTATGTGATTATGTATTGTAGAATCCTTAAAGACTCAAAAGGAAAGTATACTATCTGTAGAAGATGCTGAAGGCAAGTGTTCTAACCCTTGTTTATGTTCTTTCTGGACAAGCTCTGTGATTCATGTATCTTACGCATGAATTGATGTATAATGAAGTCGAAGCCAAATCCTTCGGCTAGACTTAATGTATTTTGTAGATTCCCTTATAATCTATCAAAATGTTATCGATGATGTTATCTTTTGCCAACAGTTTTGGTAAGGATTTCAAAGAAAGACTGACTATGAATAAACAAATGCTTTGTCGTCAAACGACAGGCATGTGAGGTTGCCAAAACTTAAATGTATATACGTTTAATGAAGTAATGTTGTACAACATAGAGTACTATAGGCTGATCACCTAGACTTGCTCATAAGATATGCTGGACTTACGAACTTGGTGTCGGGTTGTCCTTTTCAAAGAAAGAATGGAATGCTCAAGGTCTTGGACAAAAATTGATGTTTAACTAATGTTATACATTGTTAAACGTTTTAAAGAAAAGAGAAGTGCTATTTTGATTTATCTATAGTACTTTATAACTATTGATTCAGTTATAGAAGATATATGATTCATATGATTCAAACCTGTTGCTTAAATGAAATTATCATACTTGCTGAGCTAGTTATGCTCACTCTTGCTTGAACCATATGAATGCAGCTAAGACCGAATGACCTGAAGGATCCAGTAGCACCATCTATGATTCATATTCACTCTTTTGAGGTATTTCAATTGAATGTATGTGTGAACTGTAGCACTGTGTAGCACCATATGTCGGGTTGGAAGATACCCAGATTTGGGGGCATCACAGTCTCCTTTGTAAAAAGGATTATCCGCATACACGTAGGCATGACTAGGTGGCCATTCAGTAGCACACCAACTCAAAGTCATAAACATCCTATATGCATGAAAAAAATATCAAAGTCATATCCGTAAGGGTAGAGTAATTACCAAGATTACTTTGCTTCAAAATCTTTGCTCAATTGTCCTCAAATAGGATAAAAAAATAACAGAATAAGGTGTCAAATTGACTGTATCAAAAGTTAAATTTTTTCACATCAATAGGTTCAGCATAGTAAAATACTAACATTTACTATGTTGAATAATTTTTATCAAGTCATGTGAGCATGTATACTCACTACTATGTGTTTTGAAGCATTCTGTATGATATCTCACTTTCCAAGGGTCAAAACTGGAAAAGAAAACATGTAAACATATTCACTACTATGTGTTAAGTGTTTAGGTAGAGTTTAATTGAACTTAAACTCGATATTTTTCTAACTAGACCGTCGGGATGTTAGAATTGAGTCGGGTTCAACTTAGACTGAAATAGTTTAACTTGATACCGAGTCTTAGGTGTGTCATAGATTGATAGGATTATGTGTTATATGTTATGTGTTTAGGATTATGTTATAATTATATATATAACAGTATTATACTATGATGAAATTATTCTAATATTGGAGATCTATATTTCTAATATTAGGTCTTCGGATAAAGCATTATAAACTGTGTAACAGTAATCGACCGAACAAGCAAGTTCCTAAACTTGAACTTTTAATTATTGTGCAAGTTTTTCTTAACTCGACCTCGAGTTATTTCATTCGAATATGTTTGTGGTTAATCATTTCTGATTGCCATGTCTAAGATTTATTAAATTTCACTCTGTATGTACTACATGTATCAGGTATGAAATGTTGATCACCTTTATTACCATTCGGTTTATATATATATATATATATATATATATATATATATATATATGTGTGTGTGTGTGTGTGTGTGTGTGTGTGTGTGTTCATGTCCAATGTTTGTTCAGTCAAAAGTTTGTTCGTGCTAAATTCACAACTATATTGTTTAATTATAGCTAGCTTATTATTCTAATTCTTTCAATCATGATATATCCTCAAATAAACTTAAAATTGTTGGGTAAACTTATGCTCACCCTTGCTATATCATGATAAAACATTTCAGATTAAGGCGAATACGTCGGATTAAAGGAAAAGATAAAGACAAGTCCAGCTTTGGAGTTTATGTGCAGCTAAATTGTATAAGTATTGTATATTAATGTTATTGTAAGTCAAATAAGTTATGATTTGTGTAATAAGTGAAGGTTTTCGACCTTGGGGTAATGTGTAAAGTGTAATGTATAAACAATTTATGTTTATATCTTCCGCGATTAGTTATAGAAATAGTATACCAGATTCGGGGTGATTAGAACCCGAATTTGGCGACGTTACATTTAGTATCAAAGCTGTTGTGACGCCCCCAAATTCGGGTATCTTCCAACCCGACATATGGTGCTACACTGTACTCATAACTATACAATCATTCCATTGAAATACAACATAATGAATGTAATTAGTATCTTCTTATTATAATCAAAGTATAATCCTTCCCAGGTTCATAAACCGATTACATCGTTCATTGTTCATAATGTATAATACATATAAACATATTAATCTATTACACGATGTCTAACTATCCATCTTAGCTTTGCCCTTATCTCTCTTAGCATTCTCAGTACGTTCATCCTTAATTGCAATCATATAATTCATGCAAGAAGTGAGCATAACAACTCAGCAAGTTTAACAAAGGATAATAGTATTACCACATTCGTGAATTATATAACAATTCCTACATAACTGAACAAATAGTTATGAAGTATCATGAAACAATAATACTTTAATCATACATAACATCAATTCCCAAAGTATGGAATAGATTAGGAATTCTGAACCGGTCGATAAACCATAAATAGTAGCTTTCTGTTTTCATGCTTGAAAAGGATATCACAACACTAAGGTCTTACATCCGCATTACTTACGAGCACTTCTAGGTGATCAGCCTATAGTACTCTATGTTGATCAACACTCATACGTTAAACGTATTTACGTTTAAGTTTGGGCAAACTCACGTGCCCATCGAATAATCGATGAAAAATACTTTTGTTTGTTCATAGACAAACCTTACCTTCACATCCGTACAAATTACTTGGCATAGGATAGCGTTAACATTTCTATATAGAAAGATATGAATACCAATCAATCTATATCTTACGAATAGTCTAGTCGAGTTAAATCTGGCATTGACCCTTTCTTTAAAACCAGTCGTGCAAATCAGTACAATGAATCACATAAAACTTGGCTAACTTGAAAGTCAGACAAGCGTTAAGAAAACTTGCCTTTCAGCGTCTTTAAATAACTTACTCGACTGACCATAGCCTTTACAGAATCTACATGATATATTCACATAACACACTGTAATTAGCTATCAAACAATTATTCACATTGTTCCTACCAACTTCTTTCTCTTCTATGTCTTTGTTAACTTAATATCATTAATAAAGTCAACTCGACTAATTACCCTTCATCTCGGCTTATTAACCAACTGACGTTATTAACCGGACTCTATCATCATTGGTGAAGTACCAACATTATTTCCCCGACTAGTGTTTATTGATAACACTTTGTGTTCTTCGTTCATACGTTACTAACATGCCCTTAATTCCTAAGTCTCAATGCCATATACCTTAGTATAGGTAGTATAAGAATAGTTTTAATACACTTATGAAGTGTATAAACTTTACTCTTATAGGTCTCTGAATAATTGAAGTTCAAAACCTAAGTCATCTATCAAATACCCTGCACCCGCGCCGCAACGTGAACTTTCTATTCAAGACCGTACTGCAAGGGCTACAGCTAAGAGATACCAGTCCCGTCTCATTGCCATTTGCACAAGAAGACTTCCTTATACAAGTGGTGCTGCGGCGCCACTTTCTAGTAGCTAACTACATTGTGCCGACGCTGCGGCGCGACATTTAAAGAACTGTCTGGCGCCGCACTGCCAGACCTCAACACTAGAAAATTGTTAACAGATAAAATTTTGGTGAGTTTCCCGGAGCCATAACTTCTTCGTTATAAGTCCAATTTAGTCCGTTCAAAAGCCTACACATCATAATTGACATACTCTACGTGTTCATATAAGAATTTGACACTTTCAAATCCGTTAACTCAAAATTCACTATTGAGTTCATTTTCTACGCGTTCGTAAACGTTAATGAGCTTTCAATGCTCGTTTTCTTCGTTTTAAGTCAGAATCGGACGATTCTCAAGTCCATGACTCTTAAATACCCTATCTCACGTGTTGACATTGAAAAACAACATTTTCAAGTCTCACGGTAACTTTCGACTACCAATCCAAAATTTCAACGTTTTCGACGTTTAACGTCTATTTCCGTGAAATTCGCCATAACTTCGTTACTAATGTTCTCTAAGCCAAATCACATGGAATACTCCATGGATTTCATATCTATATCCTAACCAAGCAAGATGCACAAATTAACGTGTTGATGGAGTTCAATTGTTTATCAACAATCAAGCTCAACAATCAAAATTTCCATGATTTAAAATTATATCAACACTTATGATTTTTATGATCTCATGACTTATAGAGATTGAATCTATAGTAAGTCATCCTTATTCCACCATACTAGACATACACCACCCATTTATGATTCTCCATACAAAAAGAAAATCAAAAGAAATGGAATTAGAATTAAGGAATATTACCTTAAGAACTCTTAGGTAATCTTGAAAAACTCTCAAACAAAGCATCAAAGTGTAAGATGTGGTTGAGTCTAGCTCTTCTCTCTCTCAAAATCTAGGTTGGCAATTTGAAAAACTCACAAAAGACCAACTTTAACTTTCTATTTATAGGAAATTAAAATGGAGGGCAATTTGGACATTTCACCATCACCTCCTTACTATTCCACACTTTGTCACCAAGTCAAATACTTGGTGACCAAGTGAGATGCTTGCCTTGCACACCAAGGGCCAGCCCACCATGCCCATGGGTCATCCCCATGGGTTGCCCCATGGGTTTTACCCATTCGGTGACCCACCGGTTCGATCCACGGTTCGGTTTTCTTTCATTGGGCTTAACCAATCTAATATTGGGCCTTGACTTGGGCTTAACACACTAATTCATTGGGCTTGCCTATACAATTGATTGGACTAAACATAATCCAACTCAAATGAATTATCATTAAGTCTTAACTTAAGTCCATAATACGAATCGTATTCTGTACGTACAATTCACATATTCTCTCCGTATAATACTAGTACGATAATCATATTGTACTTCGTATTAACTCATCATATTATACATAGATACTAAATAATATCATAATTGTATAACACATGCTTTAACTATAACATAATTCCTTCTACGCATTTCATTTCCTTCTCGAAAATCAATATACTCAACCGTTAGGTTTTAAGTCCGCAGGCAAAAACTTCGTTTGCCATAAATGAAATATTATTTGATATTTCATTTTATCTCAACATTCTATCAATACGCGTTTCTCAGAATTTCAAAATAATTCCCCGAGCAGAAATGGATGAATAGTGTTTTTACGGGAATTTCTCGAAAAACATTTATTTTCATCTTGGAAATTCTAAACATTTAATTCACATAATCAAATAAAAATTTATTTAATTATCATAAAAATCTGATTTTCTTGGGCGTTACAGCTGTTGGTTATGAACCTTAGGTAGGAATTCCTGAGACCAATAACCGTAGTGATTAGGATAAGATCTAACTCACATAGAGTTAGTTGGTCGGTAAGATTCAAAGATGAATCTTGGCTAGTTATAAAGACAGAGTTCCCTAACTCTGATAATAAAGTTGAACAGTAGTGATGAATAGATAGAGTCTAAAAGACTAAAAGTGCAAGGATAGGAGATCGTAAAACAAAACGATCATAGTATAGAAATGAATGGTAACATATACGATGAGATCACCCCGTGATCTGATAAGATGATATCAGGGAGAAGAATCAATCTAATGATTGAAAAGTGTATGGCAAGAATGTTGTGTGCAAGTTGTACTATAAATTGGTACAGATTCAAGAAAGGATTATGAATACGGATTGAATGAAATTCGTATTGAGAAGGGAGTTAAGATTAGGTGGGGATTTCAATTGAAGACTCATATCAGCAGCTAAGTTGTATGATTCTTCGTATGGGAGTTGAATTGTACTTGGTGTAACAACCACTTAGTTTTTGGTACTGTTAATAATTGAAATGTCTGTGTCACGCTATTTGCTATATGCATGTTAAGAGGGTGATTCCTTTCTCATGTGTATAACAGATAGATAGGTCATAGGTAGAGAATATAGGGTTAAGAACGAGTTCTTAAAACTCATACTTATGTGACATTCTTGACTTATAGTTATATAAAATGTTTATGAACCCCTCAGCGAATGGACGCCAAAGGTCTGACTAGGGTAAGTTCTTAAACTCATAAATGTGGTTTGACGAACTGGGTATAGTTTTGTTTGAATGGAGTATTAAGGACTATAGGAATAGATAGACTGTTTAAGCAAATGATTATTAGTGAAGACATAAGTTTTCCAAAACTCCTAGCTATGCTAGACTTCAAAATTTTGACATCAAGTTAAATACGCACTATGTGCTTTTTTTAAAAAAAAGTAGACTCGTAATAATTTTTGGAACGGTTTAAAGTATAGTCTATGCTACTTGTTTCAGCTAGACGAAGATGATTTGAAATATTAAAATATATTTTATTTATCACTTATGTACCATGTAACCTGTTGCAGAGATGATAAAAAGATGATCGAGTTATAAATACATGAATACTTAGTGTGAACTCGATCTAAAAATCATTGTTCCACTATTGTATAATGTGTTATGACAAAGTCATATAATGACGGCATCCTCAAACGGACTGTTAATATAGTATGGCATCATGATGTCATTCTCAAAAATATTTTTTTTAAAGTTTTAATTTGCTAACGGGGTTTGGCAACACTTAAATAATTCGATTGAATTAAATTATTGATATGAGTTTATGCTATTCAATTCAGCTAGACTAATGTTTATGAAAGCTCTAAGTGTTCATTGAAAGAAATTTCCCGTACCAAATTGTTTTGGTGTGGAATCCAATAAGACTGAGGTAAGAAATTTTGTACGCCTAAGGCGGATAAGAGGAATAAATTATTCCGACCAACAGTACTTGGCCAGTATAGGGCATACAGGGCTAATCACCGTTTGTGTCCGTAAGTAATGACGGTTTGCGAATGAATTTCCATAAAATCTTTACGAAAATGACAGACAAAAAGTCTATATAACTCCTCAGCGAAATTTGAAAAAAAAATTACTATTGTGAGTAGTGTATTGGTGTTAGGTTTGTAATATTCATGAACGCAATCAAATTGCACAAATTAAGTGGAAAGTGTAAAAATTAGAGTTTTAAAATTTTACAAACCATATACCTCGGATCACACTTTATGCACAATTATTAAATAAACGAAAAAGAAAGAACAAGAATCATACCCTTGAAGATTCGAGCTTCCTTAGGTACAAGTTCACCTCCAATCCTTTTCACGTTCAACTTGAATCCACCGGGTTTGGTTTTTTCCTTTGATCAATGTTAGCCACCCAAGTGTTTAGCCTCTAGAGGTGGTCCACCAAGGAAGAAGAAGGATTCAAGAAGATGGGTGTTTGGCAAAATCCTAGTTTTCTATCTCTATAGAAAAAGGCATACTCTCCCAACTATTGGAATTACGTATTCACGTGTTGTGAAAGTGTCAACTTCCTCACCCATAATTAGACTCCGCTTATTTATAGATGTAGGCAACCCTCCTTAACAATTAAGGAATTGGGTTTTAATTAATTAATTAAGCTCCCTAATCTTATTAGGGATAATTAATTAAACTCTTTTAATTAAGTTAACTTCCTAATCTTATTAGGAATATATGAGAGTACTTTTATTAATTAATTCCCAAACTCCTTTATGAATTAAATAATAATAATAATAATAGTAATAATAATAATAAGACTCCTCTTATTAATTTATATTTAATATTTCCAAAATATTAAATAATAAATATTAAGCTATTTAATTTATTCTATCACCATAGATTAAATTAAATATACTTAACTTATTATTACGATTATGCCATTAACTTCTTCAATAATTATTCTTCCTTTTATGGTGTGACCCTTTAGATTCTCCATATTAAACCGGTTGTGAATAAATCAATTAGAACAATTCTAATCTTATTAAAATAAAACAATTAAACTATTAATTTATTTAAATAAATAATATTTATTCTACAATAGGGATAAGCCTCCCTAGCGATCAACGACTTTCCAGATAATATATATTTCAACATTAATCATAAAAGAACCTTTGAGTAAATAGTTACCGTACAATTCAATCCTTCCACCATACAATGTTCTAATTAAATATAAGACATGGAATTACTGTCAAGTCTTATTTTATTTAATTATATGTATTTCGACTCTTAAATGCACAACACCAAATAATGCAAATTAGAAACTCCTTTCTAATTTCATTCTGCCTTGGCCAAGGACTACTGGGTTGTGATTTATCGAATCATATAGGACATTTCTCTTCTTTTACTAGAAGTGGTAGATTCTTTATTGATCATGCATTATCTTCATGTATAACTTATTATACCCAAACATACCCTTTGATATACCCTAAGGGTCTTAAGGAATATGTCAAAGTATAACTCATCATACACAAGATACTATGATGATCTCAAGTCCAAGGATCACTTGTACTACTATCACTACAGGAATTCCTATTGACAGGCAAGTAAAACTCCATTAGGTATTCCTTAGCGAGCCACGCTCAAATGAACTTATTCTCTAATAAGCACCTACATACTTGCTTTAGTGTCTCCACACAAATGATCATGAGATCAATCATCCTCATCCAATGAGCAAGCAACGTATGTACCAATCTATCCGGATTCACTAATCCCCAATTTAGTAATCCAACAATTGGGAACTATTTTAGTTTTAAGCTTTCTAAGAATTTAGATCTCATTAGAATGATCATCATCATTATTCTAAAAGCATTGCTTAAAACTATGGGTTTATCACATATTATAAAACAAAGATCATGTAGATAATTAAAAGCCTTTAATAAATTAATACTTTTTATTAATAAATGAATAAGATTGTCACAAAGTATATACTTTATCATTAAACATGATTGGCTTGTGTGCATACTACTTTCAATCTCCCACTTGCACTAAAGCCAATCGTCATGGTAGCTCATACCCTTCTTCTCTAAGTGACGATTATCCTACTGTTGGATAAGCTTTAGTTAATGGATATGTAATATTATTTTTGAGAGTCCACTATCTCTATAGTGATTTCCCATCTTTCAATGATTGCTTTAATCAAATGAAAGTGCCACAACACATGTTTAGATCCAAGATGAGACTTAGGAACTATTCCTAGTTCTGTAATGAATTTTTATCCAAACAATCAACTTACAGCTTCATTTACAGCTATATTCTTTGTTTTTATCACTAAACCAAAGAACTCTTTTCTTTGCTTGAAACCTTTCCAATTTCAATCGCACCACCGCTCAAGGTAACGCTTTTACCTTAAAGTGGATTTTCTCGTCGTCTTGGTCTGTCTGAAAAAACTTGAGTCTGTTAAGCCCTCTAGTTTTAATTCAGACCCACCATGAATATGATCGCATCCTTAGTGCCGGTAAAGTACTTTAAGATGTTTTTCACTGACTCATAGTGATATTCTCTAGAATATGACCAATCATCATCAGGTCTCGTACATTTCATTGCATACATGATAGTTACTCATGTGATCTCTCTTTTAGGAGTCTATAGGGACTATTAAGAGAGATACACTCCAGGGCTCATTAACATGAGACATCTCATAGAGTTTGCCATGCTAAACAACTTTAGCATCAAATGAATATACATTCCTTGGGTTAAGTCGAGCATCCTATTAAATCTATCTATAAAGATTTGTATCCCCAATTAAGATACTCTTCCCAAATCATTCACGGAGGAATGTTTAGACAACATTATCTTTACTAATTGTAGCATTGGTATGTCATTCCTTATCCGTAGTATATCAACCTATAATACTAGGAATGTCATGACGCTCCCACTAACCCTTTGTACACACTAGGTTCATTCTTGTTTATGAAAAAATCAAACTCTTTTGATTATTTCATCAAATCGAATGTTCCATATTTGAGAAGCTTGCTTCAATCCATTTCTCTGAGTGTCTACAACTCTTACCTCATCGTATATAACTGGATCATCATCTTCTTTGATATGTACCTCATCATCATCATCCATGATGAATCCATACCTCCCAGGTATCTTCGGTACTATTCCAAATTTACAATTCGGTTGTGGTACAATAGGTCTATCTACAAGTTCCTCTTATTTAACTTATAGTGTTTTGTGGTTCTTGAACTCTTCAAGTTCTATTATCCTCCCACTATCCCCTTCAATGATAAACATTTTTATCTTAGAAGGCACCATATTTTGCAACAAATATCTTTTTCTAAGTAGGATTATAGAACATATACCCTAAACTTACTTTAGGATGTCCCACAAATATGTACTTGTCAAATCTTGGTCCAAGCTTATCCTTTGAAACCTTTTCACATAAGTTGGATAACATCTTATCTTAACATACTTAAGATTAGGAATCCTCCCTGTCCATAACTTTTATGGAGTCTAGGGGCTGGATTTTGAGGTTACCTTTTCGTAGATATGCAGCCATTTCTAGGGGATAACCCCAGTAGGATACTGGAATGTTAGTGAAATTATTATGAACCGTACCATTTCCAATAAGGTATGATTTTTCCTTTCAGATACATCAATCAATTATTGTGTATCAGGAGGCGTCCATTATGAGAAAACCATTTGAGATGATCTAGAAACTTATTGCACAAGTATTTATTCCTTGATCTAATCAAAGAATCTTAATACTTTGCCAATTTGTTTCACTTCTGAATTCTTTGAACCTTTCAAATAATTCACACTTGTATTTCAGCAAATACACACATTCAACTCTTTGAATGATCATTTCATTTTCTTATACTAGTTTGTTCAATTTGCAAAATTATTTTCACGTAAGTCAAGTATACAAAATTCATTAAGTAATATTCCAGTTCTATACAAAATATTATTATTATAAATAGAACAACAATTGTTCTTAAATATAATACCAAAGATTTTATTGTCCAACAATAAAATAGAAATAATATTTCTAACAAGAACTAGAATACAATAACAACTTATTAACTTAATAGATTTTCCCATAGGCATTGCTAAACTATAAGTTTCTATGGCTAATGTGGCAACCTTTGCTTCATTTCCCACACATAGAATAACTTATCTTTGTTTAGCTTTTTACTTCTGCTTGGTCCCTTCATAAATCTATATTTATGATAACCAAAGTCGGTATCCTATACCCAAGTAGAACCTTAACTTAAAAAAATTATTTCAATCATGAACAAAAAATATATTTGTAACCGAAGCTTTACTAAGTTTATTATGGTTAGCCTCTACAAGATGATTCTAGCAGTTTCTTTTCCAGTGTCCTGGCTTATTGCAGTGGAAGCAAACTCCTTTGTTATCCTTATCAGTTTTGTTCTTATTATCCTTTGTTTTTGCCTTTCTATTTACCTTCTTTAAATCGTTCTTCTTTTTAGAAGATCCCTTGGCCCCTACCAGTAAGACATGGTCTTTCTTGGTTGGAAAGTGACTCTCAACATTTTTCAACATGTTAAGCTAATCAGCGAGGCTGATTTCTAGCTTGTTCATATGAAAAATTCACAACAATTGTGAAAGGAGTCCGGGAGTGAGTGCAAGATCAAATCTTGCCTCAACTCTCCATCCATGACAAAACTCGTTGTCCTAATTGATCAATCAAATTGATTATTATTAGGACATATGTCTGTACTATAGTGCCTTCGGTCATTCTAGATCAGAAGAGCTCCTTAGATATCTAATATCTATTAATCCTACTTTCCTCACCATCAACTACATAACGCAAGGTGAGAATATAGTAGAGCATCCATAGTTTCATATCGACGTCAAGCTCATCACGTTACTCATGGATGCGAGCATGATGTATTAAGCTAACTGTGCATCATCTTGCCACTTTCTAAAAGCAGCAATGTCTTCCTCAAAGGCATTGTCTGCAACCATTGCAGGGATAGGCGTATTAAGGACATAAGATAGGTTTTCATCCATGAGAACTATTCTCAAATTCCTTAACCAATCCATTTAATTTGGTCCAGTTAAATAACATCTAATATGCTTCGCAGTGTTAGTAATTTAGACATTATAAAATTCTGTAAATGAATTTGTAATTAACAACATTTTAGCATACATTCTTTTATCAATTACCAAAATAAATTAGGTCTTGTTTTCAATTGGTATTTCCCACTATTTTTTTCAAACTATATTACCCTCAATATATATAGTTCGACAATATCTAATTAAAGATGTGCTAATGAGAATAAGGATCCCATTTCAAATGTATATAGCATTGTGTGTGCACAACAAACTATATATAAATAAATAGGTAGACAACTCTTGTCAATTACATCAACTATGTAACTCCTTGTATTTTATCTCTTAAATCATAATGGTCAAGTGTGTGCACATCCGAACTAAAATGATTTAAGTTAAGTTAGACCCAGCATTTCCATATAAGTGAAGAGAAAACAACAGCCCTTGTGTGTGTACAACAAAGCAGTAATGTTCAATTCCTTATAAACATCATATGTAATAAAAACAACATCTTAAATATTTAATACTTGCCTTGTGTGTGCAAAACAAACTCATATTAAATATCCAATACTCTATTGTTTCTATCATGCGAGAAGGCGACGTTCGTTATTCCAAATATCTTTTAACGTTACAACTTAATATAAAATATTTGAGGGGTTTGTAATTAATTTGTCTCATCTTGTTTAGCGTGAATACTTATATATATATATATATATATATATATAAATACGCATCATATTAATTACATGCGAAGCATGTTTGCATAATATATAATATATATAGTATAAGCATGCACATATAGAATACTATATTCTACCTGGATTGATTATGGACTTTTATTCTAGTTTGGTTCACTAGAGCCACCAAGTGAACCAAAAGGTCAAACCCTAGGGGTGCAGGAATTAATATTTAAATATAACTATTACAATTAAACTCGGGCTCAATTACAAACGGGTCTTCACGCGCTCCTTGCTCCTTGATCTCCAATTCTTCAAAATTAATTCTAACTATTCCTATTACAAAACTATTTAAAATAAATAGAAACCTTGATCAGCAGTCAATGGGAAGTACATAGGAGGGAGTTAGAATTTACATTAAGAAAAAATTAGAGAAGATTTAGGTATGCAGCATTCCCATTTAATAAAATCCATACATTCAAGCATCCAACTAAAATAAAATCCAATCACATTGGTCAATAGTCCATAATCAATCCCATTTATTATCATACACATCACCATATGCATCAATAAATAATATTCATCTCATGAATAATAAACATTCAATATATATATTGATATCATTTAATGGGCAAATTTAGTTAGTATAAAATCTAATTTTGAATCAAAATAAACTCTTTTATTTTAATCCAAATTTAAATCAAAATAAAACTATTTATTTTAATTTATCTAATTTTGAATAAAATAAACTATTTTATTTTAATCAAAATCTTTAATCAAAATAAACTCCTTTATTTTAATTAATTATGGAATTCAATTCCAAGTAAAAAAAAAAACTTCTTTATTAAAGGAAACACTTTTGATTCTCATTCCTATTCACAAATAAATTTTTATTTTGAATAATATGAAATCTTATTTCATATCTAAATAAACTCCTTTATTTAAGAAAATTAGGATTCTCTTTCCTATTCACAAATAAACTCTTTATTTTGAATAATATGAAATCTTATTTCATATTTAAATAAACTCTTTTATTTAAGGAAATTAGGATTCTCTTTCTATTCACAAATAAACTCTTTTATTTTGAATAATATGAAATTTTATTTCATATCTAAATAAACTTCTTTATTTAAGGAAATATGGAATCCAATTTCAACTCCAATTAGTTATTATGGAATCCAATTCCAACTCTAATTAGTTAGCATGAAATTCTAATTTTAAAATTAAAATAAACCTTTTATTTTAAGATTAAAATAAACCTTTTATTTTAAAATTAAAATAAACTTTTTATTTTAAAATTAAAATAAACTTTTATTTTAATTATAAAATTATTAAAATATATATTACATATACATAATATATATATTACTAGGTAATATATTATATATATATATATATATATATATATATATATATATATATATATAATATAAGTATTACATTGAATCCATCCGTGCATGTCATCCTAGTACTTGAAATCATGTGAAGCAACAGGAATGCAGACTACGTTAATATAAATATAAACCGTGAATCAAGATGCAGCGCAAATTACGATTTCACGAATTTTTTATTTTTTTTAAAAAATAAATTTTATACAATAAAATTATGCCCAATTAAATTGTTCTAAACACATATCAATATACATATCAAAATTAAAACAATTAATAATTTGCATAAAAGTTTGGCTCTGATGCCACAGTTATTTTTGTAATATTCATGAACACAATCAAATTGCACAGATTAAGCGGAAAGTGTAAAAATTAGAGTTTTAAAATTTTACAAACCATATACCCGGATCACCCTTTATGCACAATTATTAATTAAACGAAAAAAGAAAGAACAAGAATCATACCCTTGAAGATTCGATCTTCCTCAGGTACAAGTTCACCTACAATCCTTTTCGTGATCAACTTGAATCCATCGGGTTTGGTTCCTTCCTTTGATGAATGTTAGTCACCCAAGTGTTTGGCCTCTAGAGGTGATCCACCAAGGAAGAAGAAGGATTCAAGAAGATGGGTGTTTGGCAAAACCCTAGTTTTCCATCTCTATAGAAAAAGGCGTACTCTCCTAACTATTTGGAATTACGTATTCACGTATTGTGAAAGTGTCAACCTCCTCACCCATAATAAGACTCTTCTTATTTATAGATGTAGGCAACCCTCCTTAACAATTAAGGAATTGGGTTTTAATTAATTAATTAAGCTCCCTAATCTTATTAGGGATAATTAATTAAACTCTTTTAATTAAGTTAACTTCCTAATCTTATTAGAAATATATGAGAGTACTTTTATTAATTAATTCCCAAACTCCTTTATGAATTAAATAATAATAATAATAGTAATAATAATAATAAGACTCCTCTTATTAGAAATATATGACACACTAGCGAAGGATTTACTCGTCTTTCCCCTCCTAGTTTTATTCCCCGATCTCCGCCAGAGACCATATCCATAAGCTCTGATACCAAATGTGACGCCCCCAAAATTGGTCCAATCCACCTAACCTATTCTGAGTCGCCAAATACATGGTACAGAAAATAACTACAACTTTATTAATACAATTGTTGTGCAAAATACTGTGACGCTCCCAAATCCGGGTGTATTCCAACCCGACAGATGGTGCTACACGGTACTAACATTCATACATTCATTCAATTGAAAAGTCTCAAAAGGACTAATATAACTTCTATTTATCCAAAATAATATTACATTTCCCAGGTTCTTTGTAACCCATTCGTTTGTTCTTGTCATAATATTCAATATATTACAGACATTCAACTATTCTATTACATAAGTAATCTAAGGGTTTGTCTTTGCTTTGCCTTCTTTCTCCTCGCTCGAGCCTTCTATCCGCTCGACCTTGGTTGTGTTCATATGGTTTAAGCAAGAGTGAGCATGACTAGCTCAAAGAAGTACTACAATTCTAATAAACAACATGCTTGAAACATAGAACTCATATATCTTCAAGAATCGAACAATAGTTACGGTACTATCGATAATTCAAAATAGCACTTCTTTTCATTCAAAACGCTTTTCCAACAACAATATTCGTGAGAATATCAACTAAAGCTCAAGACTATGAGCGCTTCATAATTTCTTTTGAAAAGGACAACCCGACACTAAGTCTCAGAAGTCCCAAGATAGCTTACGAGCACTTTTGGGTGATCAACCCATAGTACTCTATGTTGATCAACACTACATTCATTAAACGTGTATACGTTTAAGTTGTGGCAACCTCACGTGCCTGTCGTTAAATGACAAAAACATTTTTAGCATACTCGGTCTTCGATTGAAAACCACACCAATATAGCTCAATAAACATTAATCATGCTTGACAGAATCATAATATAAGTCTAGCCGAAAGAATTGGCTTTAGACTTCATCGTTAAAACTTCATGCGAAAGAATACATGAATTACACAGCTTGTCCGGACTGAACTGGAACAAGGGTTAGAATGTGACACCCCCAAATCCAGGTACTTCATTCCCACAGGATCTGGTGTTCACTTAATCAAACATTCATATCTAACTACCCAATCACAATAAAACTGGATAAATAAAACCTTTCCCATTAAAGGGTTACATAATAAAATCTCCCAGGTTATCTAACCTTTAATTACAATCATTCAAATGCGGAAATTAAATAAACTTCATTAAAACCAAGTCTAAGATCATCATAATAAAAATCTAACATCTCAATTAAAGTAAAATTACAAGTCTTCATCACTTGCACGTTTTTCCCTTTCCTTTCATAGACGGTTCATCTACCTTCTTTCTTTAGTCAAGAATGAGTTTTAAAATATGCATGAGTGAGCAAAACAATTGCTCACTGGATACAATATGAAATCAACATGAGTATAGTAATAATATTTGCCAATAATAGGCTCATCAACAATGAATAGTACTCTATCATCTATAATCAGAAACTGAAATCCAAAATGTGGAATAAATATAACTGAGGGTCATAAGACCATGAACTATGTCCATAGTTGCGAGCAATCTTTCAACTCCAACTTTAACAGTCATAAGACTATAAGGACTCCTCATACTTAGGGGGATCATCCCTTCGTACCATGTACTGTGCACAAACATTTAACGCTACGCGTAAGTTAACCCCTAATAATAATAGGATTGTTCATCTCAGTGTTTGGAGTACAAGACCGCACCAAAGAGAGTTCAGTTTGGATAAGCTTTCAAGGGTAATTTGAAGTTCAACGATCATCAACTGGAGGACTAGTTGAATTAATAACATCATATTACAGAATAATCGTAATTGAATCAACATGGTAAATCAAAATCATGCTTTAGGAATAATCTAATAGCATATACTTTGAATAACTATAACATGCCTTTCTTGAACAATATTAAGTCAAGGTTAATTAGAATTGAATACCAAGCATGCATAACAGTTTGAACGATAAAATTGCTCGACATTAGTATAAATAGTTGTGCATGCTAAACAACAAGATTAAATACAAGAATAACTTGTCAACATTAAACCAAAGTTTAGAAAGCTTGCATCATTCATAAGGTAATCGAATTGAAACAATAAATAGTTCAACAAGATAAAGAATTTGAAATCTTGCATTATTATATTGGAAACAGTAATTGATTCAATCAAGATAATGGATTAGAACACTTGCTCCAAGAACAATTTAAGCGCTTTCACAATTTTAAAAGTAGAGTTAGAGAACTTACCTTGCTCGTAGGCTAAACCAAATCAATAAGAATCACAATATCCTATAAACATATGTCATCATGACATAATTAGTCATTACCATCTTACAAACATAACTAAGTACGTGCATTATTTAAAATTGGATTTTTAATCACATAATCAAGTTATAACACAAGTTAATTGTTAATAACATACTTATTCATAGTATAAAAATACTAAAATCAACATTTTACAGTCCTACTATCATCACATAACAATTCCTTAAAATTTTAAGTATAAAAAGTACACTGTTAGACCATTCGCTAACTTCAAGCTTTCTACGCCACGGTTTAACACTGGGTGGGTCGTGTGCAAGGCATGGGCATGAAATACACAGAGATCAAGGCTACAAAGTCGCTTACTACGGGCGTGAGTATGGCGTATGCATGAGTGCCACAAAGGTATCAGAAAGTCCAAGGCTGGCATGCCGATTTTGCAAACCTCGGCAGACAAATTTCGAATAAAGATGTAAAAAGCCAATTTTGGCATACAAGCTCGTTTCTAACAGACTAATTAGCAAATAAATCATATAGAGACTTCATGTAAACATATTTCAAAAACTCTAAACATGATTCTACCCATACAACAACATAAACAACAAAATTAACACACCCAAATTCAATGTTTTTGGCTAAAACTCATTTTTTTTATATTTCAATGAAAATCAACACTGTAACTTTTGTTTTTCAACCAAAACCACTAATTCAAAGTGTCTTTATTAATGATTATACATACTCTAACAAATTAAACGATCAATTAATCAACTAAACCGCTAATTCACTCTCAATTTCTACATTAAGCAAAACAATATATTTTCATAAAAACTCTCTGTAAAAACATTTTCTTCACAACCATAAACATAATACTGATTTATTGACTACAACTTATGAAAATCATTTTAACATCACTAGTATGCAATATAAAGCCACATAACAACGACAATTTATCTTTACACAAGGAATTTATAGAGAATTAGAGAAGAGAAAACTAGAATTTTAGAAAACATAAAAGAAAAAGGGTAGGATGAAACCTTGAAGAAGATGATGATGGCTATCTCTTTTCTACTCTCAAGCCTCTCCTTCTCCAATCTCTAGCCTTCTTTTCTCTCTTCTTTCTTCTTTTCTTCTTCTTCTCTGAGTTTTCTTTCTTCTCTCTAACCTCTCTCCTCTAACATACGTCTTAACCAAATAACGTATATAGAATATAATATATATTGATTATATAATATAAATACAAAACATATAACTGATATCAGTTATATGAGTTTTAAAAATCAAAAGCCATAAGGCTTGTTTGGTTACTAACTAAAAAAAAATATCCCATTAATCCTAACACCCTGTTTAGTAAAACTCAAATAAATTAAAGACTTAATAGGCCTTAGGCCTTGATTGGCAAAACTGAATTAACACTCCTTTAAGTTATTTTAATAACTACTTTATAAAAGGTTATTTGTCACACATTTGTCACACATTAATTTAATTAAATTAATCATAATAACAATTTATTAAATCACTTTGTCACATAAATCAATACCACCAAAATTATAATTTCTATATAATTATAACTTTATTTAATCAACCAAAAAAATCCTTTTTAATTACATAAATTTCAATAAAAAGAATAGTAATTGAATTAATCAAAATTCTCTAACTTAATAATTAAATTAAATTAGCAAAATAATTAATTTTCCTTAATTATTTATTTACAAATAATTAAGCACATCAATTCAAATTTGAACAATTATTTATTCAACAATAAACACATCCATTACATATTTAAATAATTCAATAAATATTTAATATAACAATTAAAATTCTAGAATGTTACATCATTCCCTCCTTACAAGGATTCTGTCCCCAGAATCACAATTCAAACAATTCATTCGACACATAGAATACTTACCTTCAGCGTCTGCTTACTGATTATCACACGTACACTTTAAGTCTCTAAGTCTCTACAATACATGATCATATAATGTACCACATTAGGTCTTATATAATCAAGTAGGTATATTATTATATCTTACCCTTCATCTCAATCTAAATCCTGACTTAGATCTGTTATTATGGGTTTCCGGCTTTTCATTATGTCATTCACATTACGTTCATTTTCAATTGATTATTAACCTTCAATCATCATACATTAAGTGTTTAACAATGCCTTAACAATGTTATGCTTATACCTTAGTTCAATACTAATGGATTCTCTTTCATTCTATATCTGTAATCATTATTTACTATCCACTTCCTAGGGTTGGCCATGCCATTTCCACCCATTGCTCTTCAACTTCACAACAAGCATGAAGTTGAGTTAAGCAGATTACCTAGCATCCAAATCGCGCCTGTGGTGCCACACTTAACTCATCATCTCGTGTTACGGCGTGAGTTAGCAGTGTGCTCAGACACTGTATCGGCGTTGCGGCGCCACTCATTTGGCCTTGGGTTGGCGCTGCGGCACCAACTCTGTGCCTCAGATAATTTGCAAAGTTTGAAAATTTTACGAAACTCCCGGACTCATAACTTCTTCGTTATAAGTCTGAATTGGCTCATTCAAAAGCCTACGGTTCACAAATTACGTACTCTATGCGTTCATGTAAGAATTTTATTTACTTGACTACGTTTGCTAAAATTTCACCTATTAGTTCATTTTTAACGAAAACGATAACCGTTCGTGAACGTTCAATACTCGTTTCTTCGTTCTAAGTCGAATTCGGTTATTTTCAAGTCCGCAACTCTATAATGCCAAATATGACTTGTCTCCATCGAAAACTAATGTTTCCGACTTCAAACACAAAATACGACTTCTGTTCCGAGAATTTTACGAATTCGACGATAATCGTCCAATCGTGTGAATTCCGGCAAAGCTTCATTACTAAACGTTCTAAATGGATTTTAACAAACACATGAACATTTTAAGTTTCCCAATACACCAACTTATTAACAAAGTAGGTTTTGACTTATTCTCATAAGTCAATGACTTATTTAACTAATGAACTACATATTCAAATGCTTATGACCTACTATGAGCTTAAATTCATCAATCAAAGTTCTCTTACTATATTGAACATACTAACATCATATGACAAATATATGACAAGTTCTTCATGATTCTATCAACTTATTAAAGTTCAAGTTGCTTATTCAACTTATTCGGCATAAGTTCATTCATCAATAACTTATTAAATGTTCTTAACAACAATCCCCCTTCTCTATCAATCCTATCATAGAAGAGATAAAGATAATAGGTATGAGTCTTTCCCTTGAAGACTATTACTTCACTTCAGTTTGGAAAATCTAGCAAAGGTTGAAGTGGCTTATAAGTGCTTATGTGGCTTATTCTCTCTACCAAATAAGTTGCTTATCTTGAGAGGAGTTGGGAGAAATTTATCAAACAACAAATGAATTGTGAAGCTTGGTATTTATAGGCTTGGCTAAGCTAGGGTAGAATGGTCATTAAGACATCCCACCTTCTTAACTCCAGCTCCTTACTATTCATCACTTTACAACTAAGTGAACTTGGCTAGCACAACACTTGATCACCACACAAAGTTCTTGCCCATCAAGTCTACCCACTTACACTTGGATTGCACCATGGATCATGTCCAATTCACATTGGGCTTGCTAATTAATCTAGTAAATATCTTGTTCTTATACTACAATATATTGAACTTATGATTTATCAAACACTTGGGCTTGAGTATCACATTATATTGGACTTTTATCATTAAGTTAATAATCCTACAAGTCCATTACATTTAATTAACAACTTAACATATATACACCACGTATAATTCTCGTATGCTAGCTCGTATATTTATTCGCAATATACATTATTTCATTCTCCATTCTTAATAGTATAATACGTCGTATTATACTTACGTTCATTACCTCGTACAATGCATACACATCATACAATTACAACTTTCTTTCCTTAACGCTTAATAAACCAAACGTTACCAAATTAGGTCCGCATACGAAATATTAAGTTTTCCATACTTAGATTATTTTTACATAATCAATCTCACCTTGATATTATAATGTTACGTATTTCTCGGAAATTCAAAAATAATTCCCGAATAAAAATCGATGAATAGTATTTTTTAGAAAATTTCTTGGAAAACTTTTATTTTCGTTTTAGAAATTCAAACAATTTAATTCTCCCACGTAGTTAAAATACTACGGCTTTCCGACGTCTCTAGGTTATAAAATGACATCCATCTTATCAACACATAATAATAATAAATAATATCATTTTATTCATTATTAAAAGTATTTACAATTGTTCGATTTTCTGGGGCGTTACTCTCTCTCCCCCTTATAAGGATTCTGTCCCCAGAATCTCGCTATATAAAAAAAAATTAAACAAATAATTGAGGGCAATTCTTTTTTATCATTTCTTCTAACTCCCACGTTGCTTCTTCTGCATCGTGGTTCTTCCATATCACCTTCACCGAAGGTATAACTTTATTCTGCAGAACTTGTTCTTTTCTATCGACAATTTAAATCGGTGTTTCCTCATACGTTAAATCCTTCTCGATATGAATAGGTTCATACTCTATCACGTGCTTATAATCTGACTTATAAGGACGTAATACGGATACGTGAAATACATTATGTATTCGTTCTGGGTCCAGAGGTAATGCTATCATATAAGCTACCTCACCCACCCGTTTTAATACCTCAAAAGGTCTTATAAATCTGGACTTAACTTTCCCTTCTTTCCAAAATGTATCTTTCCTTTCTAGGGAGATACTTTTAGAAATACATACGAACCTACTTCAAATTCTCTATTCTCTCTATGCGAATTTGTAAACTTCTTCTTTCTGTCTTGAGCTGCTAGAAGACGCATTTGTATCTTCTTGACAATATCCGCTGTCTGTTGCACCAATTCTGGTCCCAACATTCGGCGTTCTCCTACCTCATCCCAATACAGTGGTGTTTTGCATTTCCTCCCATACAAAGCTTCATAAGGCAGTATACTTATGCTTGCATGATAACTATTGTTATACGCAAACTCCACTAATGGTAGATGATCATCCCAACTACCCTTGAAATCCATGACTCAAGATCTTAGCATATCTTTTAACGTCTAGATTATTATCTTGCTCTGTCCATCCGTTTGTGGATGATACACCGTACTCAGCTTCAACTGTGTTCCCAACTGCTCTTGTAGACTCCTCCAAAAGTTCGACGTGAATCGTGGATCACGATCTGACACAATCGATACTCGCACTCCATGTCTAGAAATTATTTCCTTAATATAGAGTCTAGCTAACCGGTCTAAGTTATACTTGACCCTAATTGGCAAAAAGTGAGCCGACTTTGTCAATCGGTCTACTATTACCCAGATCACATCATAACCCTTGGTTATAGTCGGAAGTCCTACCACAAAATCCATCGTGATATTCTCCCACTTCCACTCCGGAATTTCCAATGACTGTAACAAGCCACTTGGTCGTTGATGTTCGGCCTTAACTTTCTGGCAAGTTAAGCACCTACTTACGTACTCTGCTATCTCTTTCTTCATGTTTGGCCACCAAAAACTCTGTCGAAGGTCTTGATACATCTTAGTGCTACCAGGATGAATCAAAAACCTAGAACTATGAGCTTCTTGCAATACCTGCTCCTTTAATTCCGTCTCATTCGGAACCCAAATTCTTCCTTCAAATTTCAATAATCCCTCATTATCAAGACTGTACTTAGTATCTTTTTCAATTGCCAGCCACTCCCTCATCCGGTTACACTCATCCATTTTGAGTTGTACCTCTTTAACTCTCTCTACGATGGTAGATTACATCTCCGTCGTAAACAGAATTTGTCCTACTTCACTTGGCAGCTTCACTTCCAACTCCATCCTATCCATCTTTGTTATTAATTCAGTTTGAGCCGTTAACAAAGATAACTTTTCCCGACCCTTCTTACTTAAGGCGTCGATAACTACATTAGCTTTTCCAGGGTGATACAGGATTTCACAATCGTAATCCTTTATCAACTCCAACCATCTCCTCTGCCTCATATTAAACTCCGTCTGTGTGAAGATATATTTCAGACTTTTGTGGTCCGTGTATATCTCACATTTTTCTCCATAAAGATAATGTCTCCATATCTTTAGAGCAAAAACTACTGCGGCCAGTTCCAAATCATGAGTAGGGTAAACTTTTTCATAATCCTTCAACTGCCTAGATGCATACGCAATGACCTTGCCATGCTGCATAAGCAAGCAACTAAGTCCTCTATGCGAAGCATTGCTATAAACTACAAAATTTCATGTGTCATCAAGCAATGACAAAGCAGGCACTTCACTCAACCTCTTCTTTAGTTCTTGAAAACTGTCCTCACATTTGTTAGTCCAAGCGTATTTCACCGTCTTCCTCGTCAAGTTAGTCAATGGAGTAGCTATCTTCGAAAAATCCTGGATGAATCTCCGATAGTAACCCGCTAACTCTAGCAAACTTATCTTCGAAAAATCCTGGATGAATCTCCGATAGTAACCCGTTAACTCTAGGAAACTTCGCACTTCAGTCGGTGTTTTAGTTGTTCCCAATTCATCACGGCTTCCACCTTCGCTAGATCTACTGAAATCCCCTCATGGTCAATAACATAACCTAAAAATTGTACCTTCTCCAACCAAAATTCACACTTAGTGAATTTCGCATACAACTTCTCCATTTCTCAATGTCTCCAACACTAATCTTAGGTGTTCAGCATGATCTTTTGGCGTCTTAGAATAGACTAGAATATCATCTATAAACACCACTACGAACTTGTCCAAATATTGTTTGAACACTCTGTTCATCATATCTATAAATGCAGCTGGTGCATTTGTCAACCCAAACGATATCACCAGGAACTCGTAATGACCATAACGAGTCCTAAATGCTGTCTTTGGTACATCCTCCTTCCTAACCTTCAATTGGTGATACCTCATTCTTAAATCTATTTTAGAAAAATACTTAGCCCCTTTAAACTGATCAAAGAGATCATCGATCCTGGGCAATGGGTAATTATTCTTTATCGTTAACTTGTTCAACTCTCGGTAGTCGATACACAGTCTTAACGATTCGTCCTTCTTCTTGAAAAACAGTACCGGTGCTCCCCACAGTGAAACACTCGGTTCAATGTATTTCCTGTCTAACAATTCTTGCAACTGCACCATCAACTCCTTCATTTCTATTGGCGCCATACGATACGGTGCCCTGGGAACTGGTGCCGCTCCTGGCACAATGTCTATTACGAACTCTGTCTCCCTATCCGGCAGAAGACCCGGCAATTCACTCGGAAATATATCGACGAATTCTCTCACTACAGGTATTTGATCCATGGTTGCTACTACTCTCTGGGTATCAATGTGACTCCCCCAAAAATAGGTATTCATCACCCATCTTGAGTCGCCAAATACATGGTACAAAATTCAAATACAACTTAATAATACAACTGCTGTGTAAAATACGACAAAACATAATCTAAGAGTTTTAATACGTATATTGTCATCTAGACAGTATACAAACTCAAAGGAGTCATCATTACATTTATTATCACACTATTTAATCAGAATAGTGAGGACTACTAATCCTATCATCTGGACCGTCACTCCTTTCCCCAACTCATCCCAGCTATATTCTCATTTCCTGAAGAGAACAGTGAAAGAAAGGGTGAGCTCAACTAGCCCAGTAAGAAATATTATGACTAAGATAATGCAGAATAAATGATCAATAGTCTTCAACAATGTTAAACTGATAAAATACAATAGACATCAAGTTTAACTGCAGCGGAATAAGCAATCCAATAGAAGAGTCAAGTAGAGAATAAGACCTACTATCTTCTATGATTTAAAAATGTTTTCATCAATTTTTATCGCTGAGACTCAGCTTAATTTATAAACCACATCATCGAATCATCCCTGCACTACAGGCCAAGGATATTCATTAAATCATCAATGGTCATGACTATACCGAATAATCCCTGGTCATAATCATATCAAGTCCAACTCTACACGCAAGCCAAAGATATACAACAATAAAACCAATAATCAACAATTCATCTTTGCACGTAAGCCAAAGATATATAATTCAATAAACAACAGTCCATCTTCGCACGTAAACCAAAGATAACTTTCATCACCATATGAGCATGAGGACGATGACAATGATATAAGCATTAATCAAACGAAAACAATGATAAATATTAAAGACTTTAAATTTATCCAAATATTATCAATCACTTAATAAACTCATAATCTAATATTATTAATATTATAAAAATATTTTAATCACTTCTTAAACTTGTAAATAATTTATTTCAATTGTTTATACTTTACCAAATAATGCATTTAATCATTCAAAAAATGCCATACTCATAATATTTCATCACCAGTGACAAAATCCCTCATCAAAAATCTGCATATACCTTATATAGGATTTCCAAGCCATAAAATCCTATTTTCCAAATTTGTTACTTCACATAACATATTTAACTCATATGTTCGTAACTAAACTATTTTTATAAAAAATACCAAATCAGGCCCAAAAATATTTCTTTTCTGGGATTTAGCATAATATAGTCCCATAAAGAACATATATTTTTCTCAGAATTTTTAAAATTAATTTACTATTTTTCAAAAATCAATTTCCAATTAATTCCTTAAGAAATTAGCTACCTCAAGTTTAACTCCAAAAATTCCAAAATCTTGGCAGGATCTTACACATGTTAACGTGATCTTCCGGTTTAAATTTCATTATCATCAGAGTTATAGAACTCCTATATAGCGTTTTTAAATTTTAAAAACCTAAATATTGAAATGGTCATAACTTGCTCATTTTAAGTCAGAATGAGCTCATTTTTGGACATGATGTTCTTTATACCATATAATTTCATGTTCCAAAAGGCTGAAATTTTTCTCACAAATTAAGTGGTTAAACTGCCTTAAAAATCAAGGCGATAGCATTTTCTTTTTTGCGACTTTTGACTCCTTTGCTAAAATCACCACACGAAAATCTACAACACCTTTTTACAGTGATTCCACTTGGAGATACTAAAAAACTCATAGATCTAACTCTAGAACTTGACCACACTCAAAAATTCAAAATATAATAGGAGATATGATCAATTGAATTTCATGTTCCATTTTCACCAAAATTTGATTTTCAACCCTTTATGATTTCTAAGAAACTTTCATGTTTTCACATAATAACCAACATAACTCATCATAACACTAACTAATACTTCATATACCCATGATTTTCATCAGTCCAAGGCTTTTATTATGGTTCTCATCATAATCAACGTAACCAGATTATTTCCACAATTTAATAAGGAATGAATATGAAGGATCATTCACCATGCATGTGGTAATCCAATTATACAGGTTATTCCAACAGAATAATAAAGAATGGAATAATAGAAGGATTCACCATGCATGCGATAGAGATCTGCACGATGTGTTATTCCCAAATGTAATAATAAAAAGCGAGAACCAGTCCCAAAGCAAAATGCATGTATATGATATTCCAAATGTAATAATAAAGAATAGAATAACAATGAAAATCACCATGCATGCGGTATTGTGATGGATGAAAGTTATTCCAACATAATAATAAATGATGGAACCAGTCCAGCGAAAAGCGCACGAGCGTGATATTCCGACATAATAATAATTAATGGAATAACAATGAAATCACCGTGCATGTTTGTATTGGCGTGACGATGTTATTCCAATGTAATAATTTATGATGGAACCAGTCCCACAGAAAAACACAAACAGGATATTTCGACAGAATAATAAATGCGAAATAATAAATAATGGAACTAGGTCCCACAAAATGCATGCATGTGATATTCCAATGTAATAATAAACGCAGAATAATAAATAATGGAACCAGTGTCAAAGTAAATTAAGATGGCAAGCGTGATATTCCAACATAATAATGAAGAATAGAATAACAACTCTTACGAGTATTGAAAGAAAGTAATTCTCTTCATGAATATGAAAGAATAATACCCCTTACAGGTACAATAAATAATATCCCTTACCTTAGAATAAAACTGGATACTAGAATAAAAATGTAGCAGACTTCTCTTCTTCTTTCTCTCTATAATTTCTCTCTATAATAATGGCTCTAAAGCTTTAGTGAATTGGTGAGAAATGAAGGAAGAATGAGCTTCTATTTATAGGAAAATATAGTTTCGATAATTGCACGTTTTGGGGCTCGAAAATTACAAAGATCTGATACCTCCAACTTTTCTTTCATTTTTAATTCACCATCCAAGTATTATCAAACTTGCACCACCTCCCCTAATAGTAAATCATGTGAATCAATAGTAAATCATGTGACTCAATAGTTCTAAACATGTGAAAAATTAATTACAGTATAGTACCTCCATCTATACCTTGATTTCTAACTTAGTCATGCAAGTATCATCAATCTTGAACCAACTCCCCTAATAGTATAAGAATGTGATTCAATAGTACACACATGTGAACAAATAGTTATATGAACATGTGAATTAGTAGCAATTAATTTCTCATTTACCCGATTAATTACCCGGTTAGTCAATATAACTTCCAGACATCAATTACTATCGAAATAAATGTCGATTTCCACTAACACTAACAATCCCAACACAATGGAAATATTTTTCTCAAACATTTCATTTTTGAAATTTTGAAGTTTGACTTTTTCCAAAAAAATCAATTGTTGACTTTTTTGACCAAATAGTCAACCTCGGAAAATTTTGTGTTTATAGTTTATTTCTACTAATTTCATCGTTCCGGACTCAAATATCACGTCCGCGTCTCCAAATTCAACTCCAAACTAAAATTTGATTATAATAACATTCATTATTAATATCATAACTCACAATATTTAACAACCAGGTCGTTCCCAGTAAAGAAGGGGCTTTCCAATAAGGATTTCTCCCTATTGGCGCGCAATTAGGTGACCAAACCTCTTCTTTACAGAACTTCTAGACATTGTAAATATTGCAATTTAATAATATGAATAACTTTGTCGTCTCAATTATTGATTTACTAATATATCATATATTGCAGATGATACTGTGACAATAATCGAATCAATAATATGAGAGATATGATGCGTGAATTCTCAGTAATAATAATTGAGTATAACCGAGTGACTTATCACGTAAGCATCAATAACCAATACCGTGTTGCTACTATGCAACCACGCCAGACATCGTGTTTCTTTACTACCGGGTAGTTCAATGCTTTTAATTCAGAACACTTCCGTAGTTATTTTTATAAAAATAATTACGCTGCTTTTTATTACTTACGATAATACTTCCTGCCATGGGTTAACCAATGATTGTGTCGTCGTACGGATATTCTCAACAAAAAGAATTTTCCCCGATCAAATGAATATTTTATAATAACTTGCACACTTTGCAAAATTTATAAATAATACCCACAACTATAACATTATATCAAATCCACACCATAATATTCAAAAAAATATTTCGAGAAAATTAAATCTTTATTCGTAAAATCTGGGATTTTTCAATCAACAACATGACACAAATAACCTACACATCCCTTCCTAAGTAATTTCCTAGTTTGTGTCATGGTTAGACAACACGAACGTTCCGGCGATCTATTCCCATAAAATACTACCTGAGGTTGTTCTAACGTCTTAATATTCACACATTTCTTTTGACAATCTATAATTGCCCCATGGTTAACTAACCAATCCATTCTGAGAATTACGTCAAATTCTCTTAACTTTATCTGTAACAAATCTACCGATAATTTACAACCCGTATATCTACACAACAACTCCTATAAACATCTTCAACAGGAATTATTTCTTCGTTTGCTACCTTAATATTTAAAGTTATATGCAACTTTTTGGGAAGTAATCCTAATCATCTAGCAAAATTGCATGCTATAAACGAACAAGTAGCACCCGAATCAAACAACACGTACGCATTGATATCGTTGATCAGAATAATACCTGCGACGACGTCCCCTGATAAGACTGCATCTTGGACTGTTATGTTAAAGGTACAACCCATCGGCCTACTCGGCTGTGCTGGTCCACTAATAGCTAACTTACCGCTATTAGTGCCCCTTTCCCGTCCCGTCCCTTCTTCTAAGCGGTTCTTTTTGCCATGTGGTCAGTTGATCCACACACAAAGCATCTGTGATTCTTCTTCGAACTCAGACAATTAGGCGCAATGTGCCCCTCCTGTCCACAATTGTAACAGACGGCCTTCCCCTTGAGACAGACTCCTAAATGAGTCTTCCCACAAGTCTTGCAGGCCTCCATTCTTCTCTTCGGGTCTCCTTGCTTCACTCTGGTATTCCTAGAGCTAAATAACTTCCTCTTCTGACCCTTGCCACTACCACTGGCTCCCTCGATCTTTACTCTCCCGTCTACTTTACCCTTGCTCTTCTTGTCCTTATGGTATTGACTCAGAGCCTCACAACCTCCCTCGGTAATTATTGCCTTCTCTAAAATGGTTCCAAAAAAAGTACTTTGGAACACCAATATACGGTTATAGAGCCACGGTTTCAAGCCCTGCTCGAACCGTCGCTCCTTCCTCACCTCATTATCCACTTGGTGCGAAGCGAACCTTGCCAGTTCATTAAACTTGGCGGCGTATTGGGGAACCGTCATGTCCCCTTGCTTCAACTCAAGAAACCTCATCTCCATCCTCCCTTGCATGCTCGTGGGAAAGTAGTTCTCGAAGAATATCTCCTTGAACCTCTCCCACGTCAGATTCGCTATCCCAACCCTAGCCTGATTAGCTTCCCACCAAAATTTGGCCTCTCCCTTTATCATATAGGTCGCAAAGGCAACCTTTTGGGTCTCTTCGACATTTGCTATTACAAATGCCTTCTCTATCTCCTTAACCCACGTTTGGGCTTCAATAGGCTCTGTAGTTCCTTTGAACTCCGATGGACCCACACTCTTGAAATCCTTAAAGGTAGTAGCTCGTGCTACTCCTGGATTTACGGGGATATTAGCCCCTGTTCTATTAAAGGCAGTTGTTAATAGGTTAACAAACTCCTGCATCGGGTTAACCGGACCTCCCTCCAGCTAATTCACATTCGCTCCTTGGTTACGTTGCATTCTTCTCGGCGGCATTTTGCTGATACAATAAACAAATTTCGTTATTATTCCTTTCTTTATTAGTTATCATTATATTAAACAATAACTCCAACATCCATAACTCCTTACTTTTCATAAAAAGGACTTATATTCATTCTTTGTAGTATAATACTACATCGGTTACATACACAGTCTAAGCTGCTTACATTACTTTCCCGTTATTGCTTTCCAAAAATTGGGATTTACAAAAGACTACTATTTACTATACAAAAAGGGCTTTACGTCACTACTAATTACAAAATATTTACATACTATTCTAGCTACCACTAATCTACATCTGCCTTAAGGCATTATTGAAATCATTGGGCAAGATCGGTAATAATATCACTACCGATAGAGTATGCATGCCATTTCCACTTCTACAGGATAACCATTTACACTGTCATTGAAATCTGTGTGAGAACTCCTATGAATATAGGACATTCTCCTTATCTTCTGCATCTTGGTCTTTAGCTCCTCCTTGAGCTCAAAGACCTAATGCTTTAACTCATGGACTTTGTCCTTAGCCAAAATCCTCTCGTCGTGTTCCTGCTCCCACATGGACTCGACCTCAATCTTGTCCTCTATAATAGTTTGGAGCTCTGCCTTCAACTCCTTCACCTCCTGACAGTAATGAATATTTCTATCAAATACTGACATGAACAGAGACATCATCGACCCCCCCAGGAGCTATCTCGGCTGCTATAGCTACTGGATTAAATGACACTGTCTCTACTTCCTCCTCTATCATCCCATCAAATACTGACATGTAGTCAGCCTCATCCGAGTCTCCAGACTCAATAATCACTACATCTGGCTCTGCTGCTATCGGGTTCGGTATAACCTCTACTTGGTTTACCGAACTCTTCACTAATGGCTTGACCACCTACATACATTCTGTTTACTCCTGACATCTACACAAAATAATTAAGTTGATTATTACACGTCAGTAGAATAATAAAAACACATAACATAATCATAATGCATTTTTTTATAAGGTTATTTTCTTCTTGTACTTCTCTGACTTCCCTTAAGGTTATGACTTAAGGTTTTTAATCCCCACTTAAGTTTTATAACCTAATGCTTTTATACCAACCTGTGACGCCCCCATATCCAGGTGTCTTCCAACCCGACAGATGGTGCTACACGGTACTATCATTCATACATTCATTCAATTAAAAAGTCTCAAAAGGACTAATATAACTTCTATATATCCAAAATAATATTATATTTCCCAGGTTCTTTGTAACCCATTCGTTTGTTCTTGTCATAATATTCAATATTACAGACATGCAATTATTCTATTACATAAGTAATCTAAGGGTTCATCTTCGCCTTGCCCTTGTCCTTGCCTGAGCCTTCAGTCCACTCGATCTTGGCTATGTTCATATGGTTCAAGAAAGAGTGAGCATTACTAGCTCAACAAGTACTACAATTCTAATAAACAACATGCTTAAAACATAGAACTCATATATCTTCAGTAACTGAACAATAGTTACGAAGTACTATCGATAATTCAAAATAACACTTCTTTTCATTCAAAACATTTTCCAACAATAATATTCAGTAGAATATCAACTAAGGCTCAAGACTATGAGCAGTTCATAATTTCTTTTGAAAAGGACAACCCGACAGTAAGTCCATAAGTCTAGCATAGCTTACGAGCACTTCTGGGTGATCAGCCCATAGTACTCTATGTTGATCAACACTACATTCATTAAACGTGTATACGTTTAAGTTATGGCAACCTCACGTGCCTGTCGTTAAACGACAAAAACATTTTTAGCATACTCGGTCTTCGATTGAAAACCACACTAATATAGCTCGGTAAACATTAATCATGCTTGACGGAATCATAATATAAGTCTAGCCGAAAGAATTGGCTTTAGACTTCATCGTTAAAACTTCATGCGAAAGAATATATGAATTACACAGCATGTCCAGACTGAATTGGAACAAGGGTTAGAATACTTGCCTTCAGCGTCTGCTTACTGATTATCACACGTACACTTTAAGTCTCTAAGTCTTTACAATACATGATCATATAATGTACCACATTAGGTCTTATATAATCAAGTAGGTATATTATTATATCTTACCCTTCATCTCAATCTAAATCCTGACTTAGATCTGTTATTATGGGTTTCCAGCTTTTCATTATGTCATTCATATTACGTTCATCTTCAATTGATTATTAACCTTCAATCATCATACATTAAGTGTTTAGCAATGCCTTAACAATGTTATGCTTATACCTTAATTCAATACTATTGGGTTCTCTTTCATTCTATATCTGTAATCATTCTTTACTGTCGACTTCCTAGGGTTGGTATATAAGCGCCACCCGTTTGCTCTTTAACTCATGGCTGCTGAGACGTAGTACTTCCAAAATCCGGTATCTTCCAACCCGGATCGATGGTGCTATATTTGTATAAACATTCATACATTCATTCAATTGAATAGTCTTAAAGAACGAACATAACGTCTATATATTAAATGTAATATTTACATTTCCCAGGTTCTATACCCGATACAAAGGTTCTTTGTCATAATATTCATTCATTCCTATTTCATTCACATTTATTTATATTCCACAAGGTTGTTTCAACCTTTACTCACATTCTTAAGGTTTTATAAAGCTTAACAATGTTATCTTATATTCCTTCATGTATGCTTACATTCAATGTTTAATTATAAACCTTTCCCTCTACTTGCAACTCTTCTTCATCGTCCACTTGCCTCGAGCCATGGCACCGCATGCCGCACGGCTTTCCCTTTATAGCTTTCATGTTGCATGACGTGAGTTAGCAGTACATGAGCTCGGACCTCACAATTGCAAGCCATGGTCAAATGGTTTAGGGTTGGCGCCGTATGCCAACTCAGGCACCAATTTTTTTAAATTTTGAAATTTTATGAACTTCCTGGACGCATAACTTCTTCATTATAAGTCCGAATTGGCTCGTTCAAAAGCCTGCGGTTCACAAATTACGTAATCTACGCGTTCATGCAAGAATTTTATTTATTCGACTTTGTTTGCTAAAAATTCACCTATTAGTTCATTTTTAACGTAAACAATAAACGTTCGTGAACGTTCAACGCTCGTTTCTTCGTTCTAAGTCGGAATTCATCCATTTTCAAGTCCGCAACTCTTAAATGACAAATAGGACTTTTCTCCATTGGAAAACAACGTTTCTGAACTCAAACTCAAAATTTAACTTCCATTCCGGGAAATTTACGAATTCGACGATCAACGTCTAATCGTACGATTTCCGGAAAATCTTCCTTCTTATGATTTGTTCAATATTACAAATGAATTTCATTCATAATGTGAACATCTTAACATGCTAATTCCAACAACTTATAGTTCAAGTTGGATTTTGCCTTATTTCTTTCATGAGCTTATAACTTATCAATTTATAAACTACTTATAACCTTATCATTCAAGACCTTATGATCATCAAAGTTTCTCCATCATCATCCATATATGTTCTCATCATATAGCTTTACTTATGTATACTTGATACATATGATCATAAAAGTTCATTTACTTCCATATTCTTTATATTGCAAAACTCATTATAAGTTCATAATTCCTTCACATAAGTTTATAACTTATGCAAGCTTAAAGGACTTATTACCAACTTATATGGCTTAAGTTTATTACTTACACATACTTCTTACTTTTTATCATTCATGTTCCTTGATCCAAACTTTTCTTATCAACCTATCATGTTAGAGATAGAAGATAATTGGAGAAGAGGATCTTACTTTAGAAGCTCTTGATAAATAGCTTCTTTCTTCTTCTTATGTAAGTAGCTTATTACAACTTACTCACCCTAATAATTAAGCACTTTGAGAGAGAGTGTTTAGATTATTTGACAACTAGCAAATAACTTGCCAACCTTCACTATTTATAGAACTTGCAAGGTTTAGGACAATTTAGTCAATACACTAAACCACCTCCTTACTATTCATAATCAACACAAATCCTATCCTTTGCTTGGTCATTACTCACCTAACTTGGCCATTACTTTATTTACTTAATCACCACTTATCTTGGTTATCACTTATCTTGATCACCACTCGCATTACTCATATTACTATGGGTTACCCCATGGGTTAGACAACTCATGGAATCTAGCTTGGGCCTTAACCCTTAATTCATTTGGGCTTGTACCAATTATAATCAATCTTCCAAGTCCATTTTCATTACTTAATACATATACTTATAGTTTATGTATCATCATCAGATATACTTAGATACTACTTCATAATATACTTACATTTCTTCCTTCATACTAACTCGTATAATACCTCAAGTATTATACTCATTTTCTTTCTTCGTATAATACTCACATATCATATGCATTATCTCTTAACGCATTAATTCTTCACTTTCCTTACATTCTTAATTTAAGTCCGCAAGTTTAAACATTACATTTTCCATAACTAGATTATTATTACATAATCATCTTACCTTAATATTCTATCATCACGTATTTCTCGTAAATTCAAAAATAATTTCCAAACAAATACCGATGAATAGTGTTTTTCGTAAAATTTCTAAAAACTTTTATTTTCGCCTCTTAGAAATTCAAACACTTTAAATCCTTCACGTATCTCAAATACTACGACATTTCAACATCAATAGGTTATAGAACTAAAACCATCTTGATATCACATAAAATATAATTTTATTTTTATTTAATTTAATAAAATCATTTTTACATAAGATCCGAAATTTCTCCGTTACAAATACATGAAAGAAGTAGCAGTACTCTAGCATCCAGAATCGGTGGCTATGCCATTAACACTTAACTCATCATCTCGCGCTACGGCGTGAGTTAGCAGTGTGTTCAGACATCGCTTCAAATATTGCCAAGACCACTCATTTGGCCTTGGGTTGGCCGTACCACAAAGAAACTCGTGGCCTCGCATAATTTGCAAAGTTTGAAAATCAGACGAAACTCCAAAGACTCATAACTTCTTCAAGTATAAGTCCGAATTGGCCTGCTCAAAAGCTATGATTCTCAAATTACATACTCTATGCATTCATGCAAGAATTTTATCTATTTGACTTTGTTTGCTAAAATTTCACCTATTAGTTCATTTTTAACGAAAACGATAAACGTTCGTTAACGTTCAACGCTCGTTTCTTCGTTCTAAGTCAGAATTCGGTCATTTTCGAGTCTGCAACTCTATAATGCCAAATATGACTTATCTCCATCGAAAACCAACGTTTTCGACTTCAAACACAAAATACGACTTCCGTTCCGAGAATTTTACAAATTCGACGATAATCGTCCAATCGTGTGAATTCCGGCAAAGCTTCATTACTAAACGTTCTAAATGGATTTTAACAAACACATGAACATTTCAAGTTTCTTAATACACCAACTTATTGACAAAGTAGGTTTTGACTTATTCTCATAAGTCAATGACTTATTTAACTAATGAACTACATATTCTCATGCTTATGACCTACTATGAACTTAAATTCATCAATCAATGTTCTCTTACTATATTGAACATACTAACATCATATGACAAACATATGACAAGTTCTTCATGATTCTATCAACTTATTAAAGTTCAAGTTGCTTATTCAACTTATTCGGCTTATGTTCATTCATCAATAACTTATTAAATGTTCTTAACAACAATCCCCCTTCTCTATCAATCCTATCATAGAAGAGATAAAGATAATAGGTATGAGTCTTACCCTTGAAGACTATTACTTCACTTCACTTTGGAAAATCTAGCAAAGGTTGAAGTGGCTTATAAGTGCTTATGTGGCTTATTCTCTCTACCAAATAAGTTTCTTATCTTGAGAGGAGTTGGGAGAAATTTATCAAACAACAAATGAATTGTGAAGCTTGGTATTTATAGGCTTGGCTAAGTTAGGGTAGAATGGTCATTAAGACATCCCACCTCCTTAACTAACCTCCTTAACTCCACCTCCTTACTATTCATCACTTTACAACTAAGTAAACTTGGCTAGCACAACACTTGATCACCACACAAAGTTCTTGCCCATCAAGTCTACCCACTTACACTTGGATTGCTCTATGGATCATGTCCAATTCACATTGGGCTTGCTAATTAATCTAGCAAATTTCTTGTTGGGCTTATACTATAATAGATTGAACGTATGATTTATCAAACACTTGGGCTTGAGTATCACATTCTATTGGACTTTTATCATTAAGCTAATAATCCTACAAGTCCATTGCATTTAATTAACAACCTAACATATATACACCACGTATAATTCTCGCATGCTAGCTCGTATATTTATTCGTAATATACGTTATTTATTCTCCATTCTTAATAGTATAATACGTCGTATTATACTTACGTTCAATACCTCGTACAATACATACACATCATACAATTACAACTTTCTTTCCTTAACGCTTAATAAACCTAATGTTCCCAAATTAGGTCCGCATGCGAAATATTATGTTTTCCATACTTAGATTATTTTTACATAATCAATCTCACCTTGATATTATAACGTTACGTATTTCTCAGAAACTCAAAAATAATTCCCGAACAAAAATTGATGAATAGTGTTTTTTGAAAAATTTCTCGGAAAACTTTTATTTTCGTTTTAGAAATTCAAACACTTTAATTCCCCCGCTTAGTTAAAATACTACGGTTTTTCGACGTCTCTAGGTTATAAAATAGCATCCATCTTATCAACACGTAATAATAATAAATAATATCATTTTATTCATTATTAAAAGTATTTACAATTGTTCAATATTCTGGGGCGTTACAAATACAACAACACATACGTTGTGAGTTTGATACAAATATATACCAACTCTGACTCATGTCATAATTGCACCTTACATAAAGGTACAGTCAATAACTATTTTAGAAATTAAAATCTTTGGGAAGTGATCAAGGAAACCTTCGTACATGGGAGGCTATGCATCTAGGTTATGATAGATATCATATGTCCACATAATTATCCTTGGTTGACCCAATAAACCCCAAAGAAAAATGAGAATATTACGATCATGTTCTTTCCAATGGTGAGTCTTCTCTTGACATATAACTATCTCCACTGTCTGCAATTGAGAATTATATTTTAACCAAAATTCAAGATTATATAGGTAGTGCTCGTAGATATACTCAACAAGTGGATGTACACAACCCTGTTTTATGATAACATGAGGTTGTATGTCATTAGACATCTTGTATGATAGTGGCAAAACACCCTTCCAAAGTTGGGTTCACCTCACCCTATTGTTGTTCATCAAAATTAATTATTAAGTGATGTATAATATACGACACACATATCTTAGGTCCTCAATACAATTATATATTGTATGTCATGCAATTTTATAATGTGTTGAGAAGCTTTGATAGACTCGGACCATCACACTATTCCCCTGTTATCCCCGCTCGACCCAGCTACACTCTTATTACTTGAAAGGAATTGTGAAGCAAAAGGGTGAACACAACTAGCTCAGTAAAGAATATCATGACTAAAGATAATTAAATTATCAATAGCCTTCGTCAGTAATAAATCAGAGATTTAGAACATATGGTAGATGATAATACTTTTCAACTATAGTTGCATCGGAACAAGCAATCCATTAGAAGAATCAAATAAACCATAAGGTCTATTATCTTCTCCATGTTAAAAGTCCACCAACAATGTTTTATCCCTATAACATCAATCAACAGTTTCTGTCCACAATCACGTATATAATTCATAATCATAATTGTAGTTCTAAATTCCTCTTCTCATCTAGGACGAAGATAATTTTCATCACCTGTCTTTGCCTGAAATATCAAAGATCATGGTTATACCAAATCACAGTTTCGGTTCATAATCATACTAATAGATTCATCTTTACACTACGGGCCAAAAATATTCATCAACAGTTCATCTTTGCACTACAGGCCAAAGATATTCAACAACAGGACATCTTTGCACTACGAGCCAAAGATGTTCATCAACAGTTCATCTTTGCTCTACAGGCCAAAGATATTCATAATAGGTCATCTTTGCACTACAAACCAAAGATATTCAACAACAGGTCATCTTTACACTACGGGCCAAAGATATTCAACAACAGGTCATTTTTGCACTACGGGCCAAAGATATTAATATTTCAAAGAAATATATAATCATTTAACCATGTTGATCAATTCACCTTTGCACTTAAGCTAAAGATATTCAATTATAAATTCAATGGTCATAACCATACCAGTCAACAATTCATCTTTGAACTACTAGCCAAAGAGAACCCATAGTCACGATCATACCAATAATCTACATATCTTTACACTCAAGTCAAAGAGAAATTTCATCACCAGGATTATAAAAATGTTATAAGAACAATATAATCAAAATATGGATTTAATTTCAAGAGTAAGATTCATAAATCAACGATTTCATAACACCTTAATCCAAATGTTATAAATCACTTAATAATCTCATAATATAATATTATTAATATTACCACATTATTTTAATCATTTCTTAAATTTATAAACAATTTATTTTAATTGTTTACACTTTACTAATTAATGCATTTAATCATCCGAAAATGCCAAACTCATAAAATTTCATTACCAATAACCAAAACCATTATCAAAAATCTGCATATACCTTATATAGTATTCTCAAGCCATAAAATCCTATTTTCAAATTTTCTTACTTCACATAACATATTTAATTCATTTACTCATAACTAGTCCATTTTTATGAAAAATACCAAATCAGTACAAATAAATTTTCTTTTCTGGGATTTAGCAGAATATAGTCTCATATTGAACATATATTTTTCTCAAAATTTTTAAAATTTATTTACTATTTTTCATATGGCCAAAACTGCCGAATATTTAGACATTTATCATAAACTGTAATTTTGTCCAAAAATTCCAAAATTTACAGAGTATACTTCTGTTATATATATGTACTTCCAATAAAAATTTCACCAATTTTAGAGTTAACCACAAGGAGTTATAAAGGTTTACTTTTAAAATAGTCTTTTCTCCATAAAATTCATAACTCCTAATCTATATATCCAAAAATCGCCATTTTTGGACACAATCTAGAAAACTCATCAAATTATCATTTTAATTTTTTTCAGAATTTTTGAGGGTCGGAAAAATTACAAAACTGAAAAACATAATAACCCTTACAATCCCTTATCTCAAAAAAGCAGTATTCTGACTGGAATATCGGATATAATACTGAAGAAAACTTGCACTGTATAGCAACACTCAAGATATCTAAATACTCACAAAAAGACGCTCGATAATATAGAGAGAGAAAATTTATGTTTCTGATGTGATTTTCAATTCTAACCTAAGCACCTATTTATAGGAAAATGCTAGAACGCCAAAGCAGACTAAATTAATAAAATATTATTCTTATAATTATTATTCTCCTACGCATGCCACCATCTAAGACCAGCCATCTCATTTGAAAATAATTTGGCAGCCCACATGTTTAAAACAATAGTGGGTCTCACCCCTAATTAAAAAAAACCATTTAATTTCCAAAACTTCAACAATTCATAATAAATAGCCCTTTTATCAGAAAAAATACAAATTTTATGTCCATTCCATAGGAAATTGAATTCTATACAATTTTACAGAAGAAAGTTTTTCCAAATTCCAAAAAGAAAATATCCGAAATCCACAAACGGACGATTTTCAATACCTCATAAAATTCATAACAAATCATACGTTAATTTTTAACGGTTCAAAATTAGTGGACATATACTCAACTTATATATGTATAACATGTCCAAAAATTACAACGATCCAACGGTCGGATCAAAATTATAACTCACGTAGTAGAGCTTAAGAAAACTAATTTGATTTTCGGACTATAAGTCCCGCGTACCAGTTTCACTCAAATAGTCACCACGAAAAATCCACAAAGAATTTTTGGGTGATTCAAATTTCTATATTTAGCTTACTTCCAGGGCTTTCTTTTGATATATGGCTCATCTCCTAACGCATTATACACAAAGAGATATAGATTTTACAAAATCAAGTAATAAACTAATTTTCAGAAAATTTTCGAATTTCATTATTCATTTTGACAAAATACTAATAAAACACCCCAACATTAATTCCTTCATTTTTAATCACATAAAATAAATATTTCCCCATCCTTCATTTATATCCATATAAGAATATATATTTCCTCATCATATAAATTAATAAATAATTAGTCACAAATAATATTATAGAATCACAATAATGACAACCAGGTTGTTCCCAGGAAAGAGGGGGTTTTCCGATAAGGATTTCTCCTTACTGACCCGCAATTAGGTGACCAAACCTCTCCTTGACAGAACTTTCTAGACATTGACAATAATGCTATCTAATAATATTGTCCAAATAATATGAATTATTGATCCGATAATGGGAAATATTGTACCGTGAGAATTATTGAAACAACAATAATATAAAATATCAACACAGTAATTATTGAATCAATAAACTAAAATATTGAATGGTAATTATTGTAACAATTATTGAGTTCCTTCTTACGTAAGAATCAATAATTCAAAAATACTGTAGAATACCATGTGCTACTGTGCAACCACGTGTATTACTGTATTTTAACCACCGGGTATTCCAACAGTGTTAACGGTAACAACTACGTCGTTATTTATAAAAACTCAAACTTGTCATTTTCTTCATCCGACAGTTATTCTGTTATGGGGCCCACAAATGGCTGCGCCGTCGTATGAATATTCCCCGATAACAAGAATATTCCACAACCGAACAAATATTCTCCGACAACAAGTATTTTATAGCCACTTGCTTATTTTGAAAAAATTTCATATATCACCCTTAACTTTACTCTTTATCAATTTAACCATTTACTGAATAATAATTATAAGAAAAATATAAGAAAAATTGAATACTTTTATTTCATAAAATTCGGAGTCTTACAATCTCCCCTCCTTATGAAATTTCATCCCCGAAATTTACGTACCTGGTATTTCTAAGAGTTGACAATACCTTGCTTTCATTTCAGATTCCATCTCTCCGGTCATCATGATTTCTCCATTGCTCATCTCGTGTATTTCAGATATCATTCTAGAATGCAGCTTCAAAATAAGGGTTAATTGAACAAATTAACATATCACATAATATCCCTATATTATGACCGACCAACAAATAAGCTTAGGTAGGACACACTAGCGAAGGATTTACTCGTCTTTCCCCTCCTAATTCTATTCCCCGATCTTTGCCAGAGACCATATCCCTAAGCTCTGATACCAAATGTGACGCCCCCAAAATAGGTCCAATCCACCTAACCTATTCTGAGTCGTCAAATACATGGTACAAAAATAACTACAACTTTATTAATACAATTGTTGTGCAAAATACTGTGACGCCCCCAAATCCGGGTGTCTTCCAACCCGACAGATGGTGCTACACGGTACTACCATTCATACATTCATTCAATTGAAAAGTCTCAAAAGGACTAATATAACTTCTATTTATCCAAAATAATATTACATTTCCCAGGTTCTTTGTAACCCATTCGTTTGTTCTTGTCATAATATTCAATATATTACGTATATTCAACTATTCTATTACATAAGTAATCTAAGGGTTTGTCTTCGCCTTTTCGCCTTGTCCTCGCTTCTCGAGCCTTCATTCCGCTCGATCTTGGGCGTGTTCATATGGTTCAAGGAAGAGTGAGCATGACTAGCTCAAAGAAGTACTACAATTCTAATAAACAACATGCTTGAAACATAGAACTCATATATCTTCAATAATCGAATAATAGTTACGAAAGTACTATCGATAATTCAAAATAGCACTTCTTTTCATTCAAAACGTTTTCCAACAACAATATTCAGTAGAATATCAACTAAGGCTCAAGACTATGAGCAGTTCATAATTTCTTTTGAAAAGGACAACCCGACACTAAGTCCGTAAGTCCGGCATAGCTTACGAGCACTTTTGGGTGATCAGCCTATAGTACTCTATGTTGATCAACACTACATTCATTAAACATGTATACGTTTAAGTTGTGGCAACCTCACGTGCCTGTCGTTAAACGACAATAACATTTTTAGCATACTCGGTCTTCGATTGAAAACCACACCAATATAGCTCGATAAACATTAATCATGCTTGATAGAATCATAATATAAGTCTAGCCGAAAGAATTGGCTTTAGACTTCATCGTTAAAACTTCATGCGAAAGAATACATGAATTACACAGCTTGTCCAGACTGAACTGGAACAAGGGTTAGAATGTGACACCCCCAAATCTAGGTACTTCATTCCCACAGGATCTGGTGTTCACTTAATCAAACATTCAAATCTAACTACCCAATCACAATAAAACTTTATGTCCATTCCATAGGAAATTGAATTCTCTACAACTTTACAGAAGAAAGTTTTTCCAAATTCCAAAAAGAAAATATCCGAAATCCACAAACGGACGATTTTCAATACCTCATAAAATTCATAACAAATCATACGTTAATTTTTAACGGTTCAAAATTAGTGGACATATACTCAACTTATATATGTATAACATGTCCAAAAATCACAACGATCCAACGGTCGGATCAAAATTATAACTCACGTAATAGAGCTTAAGAAAACTAATTTGATTTTCGGACTATAAGTCCCGCGTACCAGTTTCACTCAAATAGTCACCACGAAAATCCCACAAAGAATTTTTGGGTGATTCAAATTTCTATATTTAGCTTACTTCCAGGGCTTTCTTTTGATATATGGCTCATCTCCTAACGCATTATACACAAAGAGATATAGATTTTACAAAATCAAGTAATAAACTAATTTTCTGAAAATTTCCAAATTTCATTATTCATTTCGACAAAATACTAATAAAACACCCCAACATTAATTCCTTCATTTTTAATCACATAAACTAAAAATTTCCCCATCCTTCATTTATATCCATATAAAATATATATTTCCTTATCATATAAATCAATAAATAATTATTCACAAATAATATTATAGAATCACAATAATGACAACCAGGCCGTTCCCAGGAAAGAGGGGGTTTTCCGATAAGGATTTCTCCTTACTGGTGCGCAATTAGGTGACCAAACCTCTCCTTGATAGAACTTTCTAGACATTGCCAATAATGTTATCTAATAATATTATCCAAACAATATTAATTATTGATCCGATAATGAAAAATACTGTGCCGTGACAATTATTAAAACAACAATTATGACGCCCCCAAAATAGGTATAAATCACCTATTCTGAGTCGCCATATACATGGTACAGAATTCAAATATAACTTAATAATACATCTGTCGTGTAAAATACGACAAAATATAATTTGAGAGTTTTAATAAGAATATTGTCATCTAGACAATATCCACACTCAAAGGAGTCCTTATTACATTTATTGTCACACTATTTAACCGAATAGTGAGGACTACTAATACTATCATCTGGACCGTAACTCCGTTCCCCGACTAGTCCCGACTACGTTCTCATTTCCTAAAGAGAATAGTGAAAGAAAGGGGTGAGCTCAACTAGCCTAGTAAGAAATATTATGACTAAGATAATGTAGAATAAATTATCATTAGTCTTCAACAATGTTAAACTGATAAAATATAACAAACATCAAGTTTAACTGCAATGGAACAAGCAATCCATTAAAAGAGTCAAGTAAAGAATAAAATCTACTATCTTTTATGATTTAAAAAGGTTTTTTCATAACTTTTATCGTTGAGACTCAGCTTAATAAATAATCCACATCATCCCTGCAGTACAGCCAAGGATATTCATTAGTATCACAATCACAAATTATCCATGCACTACGGGCCAATGATATTCGTGTATTCATCAATGGTCATGATCATGCCAACAACTGTCCATCAATGCACTACGACTAATGAGGACTTTTACCAAGTCCATACCAAGTCCATCTAAGCACTATAAGCCACAGATGACTTTCAACATAATATAAACATGAGGATGATGACAATGATATAAGAATTCAATAAAATAAGTTCAAGAATTAATTTATCCAGGAACTAATAACGTCCAAATTGTCAACATGATACTTTTTGTAGAGTAAAATTAAAGAATGCTCGTAAGAATATTTCCATGAAAAGATATCGGATGAAGCGCAAATATCAAGGATATTCCACTAATTTCATGGAGTATAGAAGTCAAAACTTTAACCAACCGAGTATAATAAAGAATGGAATAACAAAAGAAATCACCGTACATGCGATAGGCCATAGATGGTATAAAGTTATTCCAATGTAATAATAAATAATGAGAACCGAATGTCGAAGCGTAATACATGACCAATAATATCAGATTATATTCAATTCCAAATGTAATAATAAAGAATGGAATAATGTAAGAATTTCACCATGTATGCTGTATACTTTGTATACAAAGTTATTCCAACATAATAATAAAGAATGGAATAACAAAAGAATTTCACCAAGTATAGGGTAGCTCAAGTATAATACGAGTTATTCCAATGTAATAATAAAGAATGAAATAACGAAGTTCTCTTCATGAATAATGAAAGAAATAATACCCTTTACCTTAGAAGAACTGGATATTGGAAAAGTGAGGTAGCGAGAATACTTTTCTTCTTTCTCTCTATACTTTCTCTCTCTAGAGTTTCAAAGAATTGTATGAAATAATGAAGGAATGAGCTTCTATTTATAGGAGAATGGACCTAATAAGAACTAATTCATGAAATCTATCTCAGATTGATTTACTTTTAAACAGACGGTCCATATTGATTTACTATGCAAAGATATTAATAAATTATTCTAATAAAACAAAATCATTTAAATAAAATATAATATATTCTATTTATAGTCTAATAAAACAAATAACTTTATAAAAGTATTTTGTTTTATATAAAAAAGATTTTACTATGCAAATACTATGCATAATAAAATAAAATATATTATTCTAATTATTATCAATAAAATGAATAACTTTATAAAAGTATTATGTTTTATATAAAAAGATTTTACTATGCAAAATACTATGCAGTCTTATATGCAAACAATCTGCATAATAAAATATAATATATTCTAATTATTGTCTAATAAAATAAATAACTTTATAAAAGTATTATGTTTTATATAAAAAAGATTTTACTATGCAAAATACTATGCATAATAAAATATATTATATTTTAATTATTGTCTAATAAAACAAATAATTTTATAAAAGTATTCTATTTTATATAAAAACTTTTCTGCTTTTATTAAATTAATAATACTAATAAAACAAAATTTATATATATATATATATATATATATATATAATATATATATAAACTTCGTGACTTCATAAAAAGACACCTCAATATATTTAACAACATTTATCATCATTATTATAATTCACAATATTAATCGACTGTGTCGCTCCTGTGAAAGAGGGGGCTTTCCAATAAGGATTTCTCCCTATCAAGTGCAATTAGGTGACCAAACCTCTCATTGACAGAACTTCTAGACATCGTTATTATTGCAAATAATAATATTAATAACTCTGTCATCTCAATTATTGATTTAATAATATATAAAATATCGACAATAATTGAATCAAACAACGTGAGATACTATGCAACAATTACTGAAGCAATAATTGAACAAAACTGAGTGACTTCTCACGTAAGCATTAATAATCAATATCGTGTGCTACTATACAACCACGCGTATTACTGTACTTTTACTACCAAGTAGTTCAACAGTTTTAACGGTAAAACTTCCACCGTTATTTTTATAAAAAATATTTTTGTCGTTTTCTCAATTCGACAATAATTCCGTTGTGGGGTCCACCAATGATTGTGCCGTCGTATGAATATTCCCCACAAAAACAATTATTCCCAATTAATCGAATATTATATAACAACTTGCATACTTTTGCAAAATTTATAAATATTACCCACAACTATAACATTATATCAAATTCATTCCATAATATTCAAAAAATATTTCGAGAAATTTAAATCTTTATTCATAAAATTTGGGGTCTCACAATCTCCCTCCTTATGAAATTTTGCCCTCAAAATTTACGTGCGCACTGGTATGCCAAACATATGAGGATACCTTGACTTCATTTCAGATTCTAACTCTTGAGGTATAACCTTTGAGTGTTGAATACGATCCTTCGTATTCAAGATTTTAACACGTATTTCCTCATACGTTAAATCTTCCGCTATCTCATTCGGTTCTAAATCAATAATGTTGTTCGGGTCGTCCACATATTTACGTAACATCGATACATGAAAAATGTTATGAACACACGACATACTTGGCGGTAAAACGAGTCTATAGGCCATAGTTCCTACTCGATCGACGATTTCAAATGGGCCAATAAAATCGAGGGTTGAGATTTCCTCTCTTTATCGATTATTGCTTCTAGAATAACACCCTCTTGAACCTTCTTCTTCACATTCATCATCTCTGAGTATGTAGCTTGAGCGACATTAACTTTATAGATTAAAGTCGATTCTACTCGTATATTCGTTATCTTCACGTGGGTCCCTAGAGTCTATAACTCTATCTTCATCATTTGTAAGTTATACGAAATAGGTTTTTTGTGTTAACAACATCGCACTCGTAACCACATACGATATTCTACTCAACTCGTCAGCTACCACGTTCGCTCTTTCACGATGATATTGAATGGTATGGTTGAAATCTTCAACAGCTCAAGTCAACGTCTTTGGCACATTATATGTTCGTTTTGGTTGAAGAAATATTTAAGGGTTTTAGAAATGGGTTTTGTACTGGGGTCAATACAAAATTTGATTTCACGTTCTAGGGTTAGGCTAAGAAGTCTTCAAGAATACGTCAAGAAATTTATTAATAATAGAAATATCATTCAAAACTATGACCCTCATCCAAGACTTGGATAACACGTCACATTGATATCTATTAACTTGCCACCGTTATTCATGACGTCCCCTACAGAAAGTCCGGCTTCGGTGCATTCCACACAAGGAAGTCAACAACGAAAGGCTCGTGGCTCTTTACTTATGGCTTGATATGATAATGATTGACATTAGTGGTTTGGTTACTTGAATTCGTATAACAGGTTGGTGAAGAATATAAAAGCTAACAACCTTACGAAAATAATCAATTTTTGCATGATGAGTAGTTAACCAATCGATTCCTCAAATCACATCAAGGGCAAGTATTTTCAAAGAGATAAGATCGACAGGTAACGTGAGGGTATCGATATGAATCAAACAAGATTTATAAATAGTGGAGGTAACGAAGGTTTCTCCTAACGGAGTTTCAACAGATAAGTCAAAGTCTAATTTCTCCGGGGTCAAATTTAAACATTGAACGCAAGCAAGAGAGATAAAAAAAATGGGTAGAATCGGTATCTAATAAGGTATAGAATTCACAAGAATTTATAATTAACTAACCCGTGCTACCTTCGTCCGGGTTACTCACTTTTTGAGAAGTCACGAAAAACGCTCCTGAAACCACCGACTTTGTTTTGTCCATATCCGCCTTTGGTGCCATCGTCCCAGCTGGAATTGACTTCACTATACGACAAAATTGAGCTAAATGACCTTCTCTTCTTGAAATTTCCACTTTTATTATCTTGGCCATGATTACCACCGAAGTGGTTACCATTCTTGGCATGATAATTTCCCCCACGATGGTCATCATTGTTCCGATGGCCGTTGCCACCGGTACGATTATTATCATGTTGTTGGTTGTTACCTTTTGGTTGTGCTAACTCATTATCGCGCTCCAATAATTGAGCCCTATTCAGAACATCTGAATATAAACAAAGTTTATGAGAAATGAGGTATTGACGTATATCGGGTTTCAAACCTCTTAGAAATATTCGCGTCATTCGCTCCTCATTATCGACCAAATGGGATGCAAATCGGGATAACTCAGCAAACTTAGCCTCGTCTCGCGATATTTTATCCATATTATTTTGCTCCATTGCTTATCTCAACATTTTCAGATGCCATTTTCAATCACTGTCACAAAACAAGGGTTAATTAACATATCACATATTATCCCTATACTCTGAACCGACCAATTAAATACTAAATAAACTTAGGTAGGTCATACTAGCGAAGGAATTCCCCGCCTCTCCTCCTACTTCTTGTCTCACATCTCACCAGGATCATATCCCTAAGCTTTGATACCAACTGTGATGCCCCCAAAATAGGTATAAATCACCCATCTTCGAGTCGCCATATACATGGTACATGAATTCAAATACAACTTAATAATACATACACGTGTAAAATACGACAAAAACATAAATTGAGAGTTTTAATAAGAATATTGTCATCTAGATAATATCCACACTCAAAGGAGTCCTCTTTACATTTATTGTCACACTATTTAACAGAATATTGAGGGCTACTAATACTATCATCTGGACCGTCACTCCGTTCCCCGACTAGTCCCAACTAAGTTCTCATTTCCTGAAGAGAACAGTGAAAGAAAGGGGTGAGCTCAACTAGCCCAGTAAGAAATATTATGACTAAGATAATGTAAAATAAATTATCATTAGTCTCAAACAATGTTAAACCGATAAATATAAAATAAAGTTTATCATTAACAAGTCCATTAAAAGAGTCAAGTAGAGAATAAAATCTACTATCTTTTATGATTTAAAATGGTTTTTCATCACTTTTATCACTTGGAGACTCGACTTTTAATAAATAATCCACATCATCCCCGCATCTGACCAAGGATATTCATTAGTATCACAATCACAAATTATCCATGTACTACGGGCCAATGATATTCGTGTATTCATCAATGGTCATGATCATGCCAACAATTGTCCATCAATGCACTACGACCAATGAGGACTTTTACCACATCATTTGTAACATTACATACCAAGTCCATCATAATCATACCAAGTCCATCTATACAGCCACGTATGACTTTCAACATAATATAAACATGAGGATGATGACAATGATATAAGAATTCAATAAAATAAGTTCAAGAATTAATTTATCCAGAACTAATAACGTCCAAATTGTCAACATGATACTTCTTTGTAGAGTAAAATTAAAGAATGCTCGTAAGAATATTTCCATGAAAAGATATCTTTGGATGAAGCGCAAATATCAAGGATATTCCACTAATTTCATGGAGTATAGAAGTCAAAACTTTAACCAACCTGAGTATAATAAAGAATGGAATAACAAAAGAAATCACCGTATGCGATGAATCCATGCAGAAAAGTTATTCCAAATGAATAATAAATAATGAACCAAAATCGAAATGTAATGAAATCCACGTAGAGCGATATATTCCAAAAGAATAATAAAGAATGGAATAACGGAAGAATTTCACTATATATGCGGTACTTGGCATATATAAAGTTATTCCAACATAATAATAAAGAATGGAATAATGTAAGAATTTCACCAAGTATAGGGTAGCATTGCGTATCACAGTTATTCCAACAAAATAATAAAGAATAAAGAAAATAATGAAGTTCTCTTCATGAATACGAAAGAAATAATACCCTTTACCTTAGAAGAATGGATATTGGAAAAGTGAGGTAAGAGAATACTTTTCTTCTTTCTCTATACTTTCTTTCTCTGAGAGTTTCAAAATGGAATTCGTAAGAAATAATGAAGGAATGAGCTTCTATTTATAGGAGAATGGACTGAATAGTAACTAATTCATGAACGGTCCAGATTGATTTACATTTAAACGGACGGTCCATATTGATTTACTATGCAATATATTAATAAATTATTCTAATAAAACAAAATCATTTAAATAAAATATAATATATTCTATTTATAGTCTAATAAAATAAATAACTTTATAAAAGTATTCTATTTTATATAAAAATTTTACTATTTTACTATTACAATATAAATAATAAAATAAAATATATTCTAATTATTATCTAATAAAACAAATAACTTTATAAAAGTATTCTATTTTATATAAAAAGATTTTACTATATAAAAAATACTATGTATGCACTACGTAAACACCATGCATAATATAATAAATATAATATATTCTAATTATTGTTTAATAAAATAAATAACTTTATAAAAGTATTATGTTTTATATAAAAAGATTTTACTATGCAAAAAATACTGCATAATAAAATATATTATATTTTAATTATTGTCTAATAAAACAAATAATTTTATAAAAGTATTCTATTTTATATAAAAAGCTTTTCTGCTTTTATTAAATTAATAATACTAATAAAACAATTTTATATATATATATATATATATATATATATATAATATTATATATGACTTCATTCAAAAAGACACCTCAATATATTTAACAACATTTATCATCATTATTATAATTCACAATATTAATCGACTGTGTCGTTCCTGTGAAAGAGGGGCTTTCCAATAAGGATTTCTCCTATCAAGCGCCGCAATTAGGTGACCAAACCTCTCATCGATGTAACTTCTAGACATCGTTATTATTGCAAATAATAATATTAATAACTCTCGTCATCTCAATTATTGATTTAATAATATATAAAATATCGACAATAATTGAATCAAATAACGTGAGATACTATGCAACAATTATCAAGCAATAATTGAACAAAACCGAGTGACTTCTCACGTAAGCATCAATAATCAATATAGTGTACTACTTATGCAACCACGCCAGACATCATCATACTTTTACTACCCAAGTAGTTCAACAGTTTTTTAACGGTAAAACTTCCGCCGTTATTTTTATAAAAATATTTTTTTGTCGCTTTCTCAATTCGACAATAATTCCGCATTAGGGGTCCACCAATGATTGTCTTGTCGTATGAATATTCCCTATTAAAACAAGAATTATTCCCCACAATTAATCAATATTATATAACAACTTGCATACTTTGCAAAATTTATAAATATTACCCACAACTATAACATTATATCAAATTCATTCCATAATATTCAAAAAAATATTTCGAGAAATTTAAATCTTTATTCATAAAATCTGGGGTCTCACAATCTCCCCTCCTTATGAAATTTTGCCCTCGAAATTTACGTACGTACCTGGTATGCCAAACATATGAGGATACCTTGACTTCATTTCAGATTCTAACTCTTGAGGTATAACCTTTGAGTGTTGAATACGATCCTTCGTATTCAAGATTTTAACACGTATTTCCTCATACGTTAAATCTTCCGCTATCTCGTTCGGTTCTAAATCAATAATGTTGTTCGGGTCATCCACATATTTACGTAACATCGATACATGAAAAATGTTATGAACACGCGACATACTTGGCGGTAAAACGAGTCTATAGGCCATAGTTCCTACTCGATCGACGATTTCAAATGGGCCAATAAAAATCGAGGGTTGAGATTTCCTCTCTTCATCGATTCTTTCTTCTAGAATAACGCCCTCTTGAACCTTCTTCTTCACATTCATCAGCTCTGAGGTTGTAGCTTGAGCGGCATTAACTTTATCGATTAAAGTCGATTCTACTCGTATATTCGTTATCTTCACGTGGGTCCCTAGAGTCTCTAACTCTATCTTCAACATTTGTAAGTTATACGAAATGGGTTTTTTGTGTTAACAACATCGCACTCGTAACCACATACGATCTTCTACTCAACTCGTCAGCTACCACGTTCGCTCTTTCACGATGATATTGAATGGTACGGTTGAAATCTTCAACAGCTCAAGTCAACGTCTTTGGCACATTATATGTTCGTTTTAGTTGAAGAAATATTTAAGGGTTTTAGAAATGGGTTTTGTACTGGGGTCAATACAAAATTTGATTTCACGTTCTAGGGTTAGGCTAAGAAGTCTTCAAGAATACGTCAAGAAATTTATTAATAATAGAAATATCATTCAAAACTGTGACCCTCATCCAAGACTTGGATAACACGTCACATTGATATCTATTAACTTCCCACCGTTATTCATGACGTCCCTACGAAAAAGTCCGCTTCGGTGCATTCCACACAAGGAAGTCAACAACGAAAGGCTCGTGGCTCTTTACTTATGGCTTGATATGATAATGATTGACTTTAGTGGTTTGGTTGCTTGAATTCGTATAATAGGTTGGTGAAGAATATAAAAGCTAACAACCTTACGAAAATAATCAATTTTAGCATTATGAATAGTTAACCAATCGATTCCTCAAATCACATCAAGGGCAAGTATTTTCAAAGAGATAAGATCGACAGGTAACGTGAGGGTATCGATATGAATCAAACAAGATTTATAAATAGTGGAGGTAACGAAGGTTTCTCATAACGGAGTTTCAACAGATAAGTCAAAGTCTAATTTCTCTGGGGTCAAATTTAAACATTGAACGCAAGCAAGAGAGATAAAAAAAAATGGGTAGAACCGGTATCTAATAAGGTATAGAATTCACAAGAATTTATAATTAACTAACCCGTGCTAACTTCGTTCGGGTTACTCACTTTTTGAGAAGTCACGAAAAACGCTCCTGAAACCACCGACTTTGTTTTGTCCATATCCGCCTTTGGTGCCATCGTCCCAGCTGGAATTGACTTCACTATACGACAAAATCGAGCTAAATGACCTTCTCTTCTTGAAATTTTCACTTTTATTATATTGGCCATGATTACCACCGAAGTGGTTACCATTCTTGGCATGATAATTTCCCCCACGATGGTCATCATTGTTCCGATGGCCGTTGCCACCGGTACGATTATTATCATGTTGTTGGTTGTTACCTTTTGGTTGTGCTAACTCATTATCGCGCTCCAATAATTGAGCCCTATTCAGAACATCTGAATATAAACAAAGTTTATGAGAAATGAGGTATTGACGTATATCGGGTTTCAAACCTCTTAGAAACATTCGCGTCATTCGCTCCTCATTATCGACCAAATGGGATGCAAATCGGGATAACTCCGCAAACTTAGCCTCGTACTACGATACGGTCATATTATTTTGCTCCATTGCTTATCTCAACATTTTCAGATGCCATTTTCAATCAGTGTCACAAAACAAGGGTTAATTAACATATCATATATTATCCCTATACTCTAACCGACCAATTAAATACTAAATAAACTTAGGTAGGTCATACTAGCGAAGGAATTCCCCGTCTCTCCCCTCCTACTTCTTGTCTCACATCTCAGCTAGGGATCATATCCCTAAGCTTTGATACCAACTGTGATGCCCCCAAAATAGGTATAAATCACCTATTCTGAGTCGCCATATACATGGTACAGAATTCAAATATAACTTAATAATACATCTGTCGTGTAAAATACGACAAAATATAAATTGAGAGTTTTAATAAGAATATTGTCATCTAGACAATATCCACACTCAAAGGAGTCCTCTTTACATTTATTGTCACACTATTTAACAGAATATTGAGGGCTACTAATACTATCATCTGGACCGTCACTCCGTTCCCCGACTAGTCCCGACTAAGTTCTCATTTCCTGAAGAGAACAGTGAAAGAAAGGGGTGAGCTCAACTAGCCCAGTAAGAAATATTATGACTAAGATAATGTAAAATAAATTATCATTAGTCTTCAACAATGTTAAACTGATAAAATATAACAAACATCAAGTTTAACTGCAGCGGAACAAGCAATCCATTAAAAGAGTCAAGTAGAGAATAAAATCTACTATCTTTTATGATTTAAAAAGGTTTTTTCATCACTTTTATCAATTTGAGACTCGACAATAAATAATCCACATCATCCTGCAGATCTGACCAAGGATATTCATTAGTATCACAACCACAAATTATCCATGCACTACGGGTCAATGATATTCGTGTATTCATCAATGGTCTTGATCATGCCAACAACTGTCCATCAATGCACTACGACCAATGAGGACTTTTACCACATCATTTGTAACATTACTACCATGATTATACCGATTAATCCTCGGTCATAATCATACCAAGTCCATCTACGCACTACAGCCCACGATGACTTTCAACATAATATAAACATGAGGATGATGACAATGATATAAGAATTCAATAAAAACAAGTTCAAGAATTAACTTATCCAGGAACTAATAACGTCCAAATTGTCAACATAATACTTCTTTGTAGAGTAAAATTCAAGAATGCTCAGAAGAATATTTCCATGAAAAGATACTGGATGAAGCGCAAATATCAAAGATATTCCACTAATTTCATGAAGTATAGAAGTCAAAACTTTAACCAACTGAGTATAATAAAGAATAAAATAATAAAAGAAATCACCAGGCATGCGATAGATGAAGAGCATAAGTTATTCCAATGTAATAATAAATAACGGAACCGTGTCAGCAAAATTACGACCGAATCGGATATTCTAAATGAATAATAAAGAATGGAATAACAACAGAAATCACCGTAAATGCGATAAACCGCATGCATGAAAGTTATTCCAATGAAATAATAATTAATGGAACCAGTCAAAGCGTAATATGCACCGACAAGATATTCCAAATGAATAATAAAGAATGGAATAACGTAAGAATTTCACCATGTATCCTAAGATTGCGATATACAAAAGTTATTCCAACATAATAATAAAGAATGGAATAACAAAAGAATTTCACCAAGTATAGGGTAGCTTGCGTATCATAAAGTTATTCAAATGAATAATAAAGAATGGAATAATGTAAGTTCTCTTCATGAATATGAAAGAAATAATACCCTTACCTTAGAAGAACTCGGATATTGGAAAAGTGAGGTAGCGAGAATATTTTTTTTCTATCTCTCTATAGTTTCTCTCTCAGAGTTTCAAAGAATTAAATAAGAAATAATGAGGAATGAGCTTCTATTTATAGGAGAATGGACCTGAATAATAACTAATTCATGAATGGTCCGGATGTATTTACTTTTAAACGCATGGTCCATATTGATTTACTATCAAAGATTAATAAATTATTCTAATAAAACAAAATCTTTTAAATAAAATATAATATATTCTATTTATAGTCTAATAAAACAAATAACTTTATAAAAGTATTCTATTTTATATAAAAAGTTTTTACTATGCAAACACTATGTTGGCACTATGCAAACACTATGCATAATAAAATATAATATATTCTAATTATTATACAATAAAACAAATAACTTTATAAAAGTATTACATTTTATATAAAAAGATTTTACTATGCAAAACACTATATGCGAGGCACTATGCAAACACTATGCATAATATAATATATTCTAATTATTGTCTAATAAAACAAATAACTTTATAAAAGTATTATGTTTTATATAAGAAGCTTTTATGTTTTATTACATTAATAATACTAATAAAACAAAATTTATATATATATATATATATATATATAACTTATGTGACTTCATAAAAAGACACCTCAATATATATCTATGAGTTTTGTAGCATCTCCAAGTGGAATCACTGGAAAAGGTATTGTAGATTTTCGTGTGGACTAATTTTAGCAAAGGAGTCAAAAGCTGGAAATTACCAAAATGCTACTGTCCAGATTTTAGAAGGGTTGTTTCGACCACTTAAATTGGAAGAAAAATTCTGGCCTTTTGGGACATAAAAGTATATGGTATAAAGAACCTCATGTCCAAAAATGAACTCATTCCGACTTAAAATGAGCAAGTTATGACCATTTCAATATTTAGGTTTTTCCGACGAAAAATGCTATAACCGGAGTTCTATAACTCCGATGACCATGAAATTTAAACCGGAAGCTCACGTTTACATGTGTAAGATTCTGCCAAGATTTGGGAATTTTTGGAGTTAAACTTGAGGTAGCTAATTTCTTAAGGAATTAATTAGAAATTGATTTTTGAAAAATAGTAAATGAATTTTAAAAATTTCGAGAAAAATATATGTTCATTATGAGACTATATTCTTCTAAATCCCAGAAAAGAAATATTTTTGGGACTGATTTGGTATTTTTCATGAAAATGGTTTAGTTACGAACATATGAGTTAAATATTTTATGTGAAGTAACAAAGTTGGAAAACAAGATTTTATGGCTTGAAAATCCTATATAAGGTATATGTAGATTTTTGATGAGGGATTTGATCATTGGTGATGAAATCTTATGAGTATGGCATTTTTGAATAATCAAATGCATTATTGGGTAAAGTGTAAACAATTAAAATAAATTGTTTATAAGTTTAAGAAGTGATTAAAATATTGTTATGATATTAACAATATTAGATTATGAATTTATTATGTGATTGATAATATTTTGATAAATTTAAAATCTTTAATATTTATCCTTGTTTTCGTTTGATTAATGCTTATATCATTGTCATCATCCTTAGGCTTATATTATGATGAAAGTCATCTTTGGCTTACGTGCATGGATGGACTGTTGATTATTGGCTTTATAGTTGTATATCTTTGGCTTACGAGCATAGATGGACTGTTGATTATTGGCTATGCAGTTGTATATCTTTGGCTTACGTGTATAGATGAACTGTTGATTATTGATTTTATAGTGTATATCTTTGGCTTACGTGCAAAGATGAACTATTGATTGATGAGTATCTTTGGCTTATGTGCATAGATGAACTGTTTATTGGTATGATTATGACCAGGGATCATTCAGTATAATCATGACCCATGATGTTATAGATGAAGTGGTAAAAGTCCTCATTAGCCCGTAGTGCATTGATGGACAGTTTTTGGTATGATTATAACCAGGGATTATTCGGTATAATCATGAACATTGATGATTATATGAATATCTTTGGTCGTAGTATAGGGATGATTCGATGATGTGGATTATTTATTAAGTTGAGTCTCAGCGATAAAATATTGATTATACACTTTTAATTCGTAAAAGATAGTAGATATCATGCTCTACTTGACTCTTTTATAATACAGTTGTATGTCTTTAGCCAGTAGAACAAAGATGAATTGTTAATGAATATCTTTGGCCGTACTGCAAAGATGAATTTATTAGTATGATTATGAACAAAAATTATGATTTGGTATAACCATGATTTTTGATGTTTCAGGTGAAGATAGGTGATGAAAATTATCTTCATCCTGGGTGCGAAGAGGAATTTAGAATCACAATTATGATTATGAGTTATTCATATGATTGTGAACAGGAATTGTTGATTGATGTTACAGGGATAAAACATTATTGGTGGACTTTTAACAAGGAGGAGATAATAGACCTGATGGTCTATTTGACTCTTCTAATGGATTGCTCGTTCCGCTGCAACTATGATTGAAAAGTTTTATCATCTACCATATGTTCTTAATCTTTGATTTATTACTGATTAATGCTATTGATAATTTAATTATCTTTAGTCATGATATTCTTTACTGGGCTAGTTATGCTCACCCTTTTGTTTCACAATTTCTTTCAGGTAATAAGAGTGTAGCTGGGTCGAGTGGGGATAACAGGGAAATAGTGAGATGGTCCTAGACTTGAAGTTTCTCAATATATTATAAAACGGCATGACATGCAATATATAATTGCATTGAGGACCTAAGATGTGTGTGTCATATTTTATACGTCACTTAATAATTGATTTTGGTGAACAACAATAGGTTGATGAGAACCCAACTTTGGAACTGTGTTTTGCCACTATCATACAAGATGTCTAATGACATACAATCTCATGTTACCATAAGACAGGGTTGTGCACATCCACTTGCTGAGTATATCTACGAGCACTACCTATATGATCTTGAAGTATATTTGAAATATAATTCTCACTTGGAGACAACTGAGATAATTATATGTCAAGAGAAGACTCATCATTGGAAGGAACATGATAGTAATCTTCTCGTTTTTCTTTGGGGTCTATTGAATCAACCAAGGATAATTCTCCGGGCATATGATATCTATCATAACTTAGATTCATGGCCTCCTATGTACGAAGGTTTCCTTGAACATTTCCCAAAGACTATAATTCCTAAAATAGTTATTGACTGTACTTTTATGTAAAATACCTTTGTAAGGTGTTGTGGTCGAGGCACCATGAGAGTTACATAGATTTTGTATTGAAACTCACAGCTTATCTGTTGTCATTACTGCATTCTGACGCTCAACAACAGATAAATGAAGTTTGTATTTGATTTTTATGGAGTGATATCTGGCGACTCAGAATGGGTCGTGTGGACCTATTTTGGGGGCGTCACAACTTAGATGTGAAAGATTTAAGATGTCATGTTATGTTTATTATATCTCCAAACATAATTCAAATGTGTTGGACATAATGATAATTTAATCAGAAATGAGTGTGAAGCATGTTTCAAAGTGTTAAACGATGCTAAATATGAATTTATGATATGAACACTATGAGCATGTGTATTAACAAATTATGTGATCTCTATGTAGACATATGGCATGAATTGTAAAGCATGATGATTACATGACCTTTTATGTTTTAATAACATGTAAATTATAAGTTAACACTTGTGGCAATGAACTCAAGAATGGTCACATATTGTGTGAGGACTTCTAGCATGTATGAATGTTAAAGTATAAATGTATTGGTATGTTAGAGTTGGACTGAAATTAGGAGAGCTGAAGCTCAACTCTGGCCAGGCTAGAGGACAGCTGCGCCATCCTGCAGTCATGAATAGTTTTTGTTTTTTGATTTGAAGTTCAAAGCATGCTTATATGATTACATTAACTTATATTATATGACCAATATGTTATATAATGTGTTAAGAAGAATGTTAGGTAATAGAGATTAATGTTAATGAGAAATTATGATGTTAAGCCAAAAAATGGTTTACAAGCTACAAAGCAATGGTTTGAAAAATACGTTGTTTAACCTTGTGGTATCATGTAATCTGATTTATGCTATGAAGATGTAGGATATGTGATGTAGTATGTATAAAGTTACAACTAATTTAGACGTTTATGTGTATGTTTGAACTTACATATATGAGTTTATATAACTAATGAATATCATATACGTGTGAATATATTATGATAGGATTCGAAAGGAAGTATTAAGCTTTACTTCGGTAAACTATGCTTGAGGCAAGTTTCCTAACTTACACAACTTTGAATATTGTGTAAGTTGTTATACATCACTTGTGTTTTTGTGAAAGTTCTTATCCTTCTCATATTGTATTGAGCAGGTTATTGTTGAATTGAAAGTTATTCATTTAATCTTGAACTTTATTTCCAATCATGCTATTAAGTGGTTTTAATTACTTTACCATTATTCCACATCGATATTATGGATATTCGCACTTAGTGCACTCGAGTTCGTACAATCTTGGACTTGTACATCATTTAAAGTTCAATAATTCTTGAACTATGCCAGACAGAGTCTGAACCTGTGATGCCCCCAAATCTGGGTATCTTCCAACCCGACATATGGTGTTACATGGTGCTAAAGTTCACACACACATTCAATTGAAATGCCTCAAAAGAATGAATATGTCTTATATATATTCCAAACAATATTCCCTTCCCAGGTTCTTTATAACCAATACATAAGTTCTTTATCATAATATCAAATACATTACAACATTAAATGTAAGACCCCGAAATTTTTTTAAATAAAAAGGAATTTCCTTTATTTATTATTTTGAAATAGTAAGGGTTGATTTGATTAATGTGGATAGTTAAGGGTTAAATACGCAAATATTTCAAAATAAGCAAGTGGTTATAAAATATTCATTTTTGTCGGGGAATATTCGTTTGGTCGTGGAATATTCGTACTGTCGGGGAATATTCGTACGACGGCGCAGCCATGTGTGGGCCCCATAACGGAAAGCGATTGGATGAGGAAAACGACAAAGTTTGGGTGGTTATATAAATAACAGTACGTAGTTGTTACCAAGTTAAGACCGTTGGAATACCCTATGGTTAAAATACGATGTCTGGCGTGGTTGCATAAAGAGTACACCGGTATTGCATGCAGATTGTTGAATTATTGATTCGCATGCGTAAGATGGCGCTTACTCAATAATTTTCACGGAGAGTTATTGCTCAATATTTTATTTTATTGATTCAATAATTGCTTTGCGTTGATATTTTATATTATTATTGTTCAATAATTGTCACTACACAATATTTCCCATTATCGATCAATAATTCATATTATTTGAATAATATTATTAGATAACATTATTGGCAATGTCTAGAAAGTTCTGCTAAAGGAGAGGTTTGGTCACCTAATTGCGCCGCACAAGAGGAGAGATCCTTATTGAAAGCCCCTCTTTCCGGAATGTACTTTCATTGTCATAAATGTGATTCTGTAATATTATTTGTGAATAATTAATTATTGATTCATATGATAAGGAAATATTTATTTTATGTGGATATAAATGATGGATTTATTTATGTGGTTATAAATGAAGAAATTAATGTTGAGGTGTTTTATCGAGATTTTATCTGGATTAGAGGTATTAAAAATTAAATCGGGGTTTTGAGATATATTATGGGGTTATAATTTTTAATCCGACCGCTGGATTGTGGTAATTTTTGGGTATGTTATACATACATAAGTTGAGTATATGTCCACAAATTTTGAACCGTTAAAAATGAGCGTATAATTTATTATGAATTTTAAGAGGTGACTGATTCAGAAATTAGGTTATAAATGATTTTGGTGGAAAATTCTAGAATTGGTGGGCCCCACTTGTGGTTAGTGAAAAAAAATGTGCTGAATTTTATTTCAAATGTGGTGGGTGGCAATAGTAGCGGTAAAGCCATCGTGTGCAGGTCAAGTCTGCCTTCTACGGCTAACATTTTCCTATAAATAGAGGCTAAGTTAGAATTGAAAATCACACCGAAACAAAGTTTTCTCTTTCTCTCTCTCTATATTATTGAGCGTATTTTGTGAGTATTTAGATACTTTGAGAGTCATTTGCTCAAGACAAGTTTCATTCAAAGATCACTTCCCGACCTTTCCTTCCGGCACTCGATTCTTTGAGGTAAGGGATATTATTTTTTCAGTAATGATATTATTTCTTCAATATCATTATCTTTGAAATGTTGATCTGAAGTTTTTATCAAATTTGGAACTTTTTCATGCTCGGGGTTACTATTCATGAGTTACTATTCACGAGTTACTATTCATGAGTTACTATTCACGAAGTTACTATTCACGAGTACTATTCATGAAAGCGTGAAGATGTTTTTTGTGGAATTTCTATCTTTTGGTGTCTGAGTTACTATTCACGATACTGACACTATTCACGATATACTATTCACGATACTATTCATCGAAAAATAAAATTTCTTCTTTTCGTCTAAAATATCTATTTTGGATACTAGCTTTGATTGTATCCATGTTTTGATCATTCTTGAATTTTACACCACTATGATTATTTTTGAGGTATTGTTGGACATGGATAAAACAAAGTACTTAATCCTTAATCCTTAATCCTTGTCATTTTGTTTCACTAGATTCGCTCTTTAAAAATATTTTCATCATCCTCGGTCTTAAATGATGATATTATTGAATATCTTTGGCCTGTAGTGCAAAGATGAATGATTTCTGAAGAATATCTTTGGCCTGTAGTGCAAAGATGAACATGTGTTTAAATGAACATGATCGATTGATGAATATTTTTGGCCTTTAGTGCAAAGATGAGCAGGTGTTTAAATGAACATGACCGATTGATGAATATCTTTGGCCTTTAGTGCAAAGATGAACAGGTGTTGAGATGAACATGACCGATTGATGAATATCTTTGGCCTGAAGTGCAAAGATGAATATTTGATTTGAGATGAAAATTGATTGATGTTACAGGGATAAAATATTGATGATGGATCGTTAAATTCATAGATTATAGTAGATTTCATTCTCTACGTAACTCTTCTATGAATTATTATTTCAACATGCGAATATTGATCCAAACTTGTTGTCATTGTATTCTATCGATTTTTCCTGTTGGAGACTAACGATAATTTGTTGTATATTATCTTAGTCATAGTATTCTTTATCGGGCTAGTTGAGCTCACCCTTTTCCTTGTTGTTCCATTTTTCTTCTCGTGAGGCGAGAATGTAGCGAGTAGTACTAGCTCTGGGTATGGAATGAAGGTTCTAGAGAGTTGTTTAGTAGTCCTCACCATTTTTTGTAAAATAATGTATCAATAAATGTGATGGGGATTTATTTGAGTATAGATATTGTCTAAAAGATAATATTTGTATTTAAACTCACAGCTTTCTTGTTGTAATAATAAAGTTGTAGTTGTTTCGCATACCATGTATTTGGCGACTCGTAATGGGTGTGGTGTATACCTATTTTGGGGGCGCCACAGGTTGGTATCGAGCTTAGGATATGATCTCCATGAGATCGGGAATAAAACTAGGAGGGAGAGACGAGTAAATCCTTCGCTAGTGTGTCCTACCTAAGCTTATTTGTTGGTTGGTCATATTATAGGGGTATTATGTGATTTGTTAATTTATTTAATTAACCCTTGTTTTACGATAGTTTTTTTAGAATGGTCACGAGAACGTTAACAATGGAGTGAATGAGATCGTGGAGACACCTCTAATCGCCAACCGTGATAATGTGATGTCAAAGTGAAGAAGGAATTAGAGATATCCATGTGGTGAGTGAAGAATTGATAGTTGCACCCGAGATAATCGCAGAGGTAACAGCTGAGAGTGAGGAAGAAGAGGAAGAAGAGGTACCTAAAGAGAGTTTATTAGAGGTATTTTATGATCGAAATATAGAATTGCAAAATCGTATTCATGAGTTAGAAGAGCAAAGCTAAAGAATTGCGAGCAAATGTGGAGCAAAAGGATGCAACGATTCAAGCTTGTGTTACCCGATACGTGATGCTTGAATGTAAGCACTCTTTGGCGCAGTATAAGATGATATAAAGTCGAATCTGAAATTGAAAGAAGAAATAATCGAACGAGTGAGAATGAGTGATGCTTGGGTAAAAGTCAGACGACGCGTTGATATTATGGAAAGAGATATCCAATCTAAAAGAGAAGATTTAACGATGACGGAAGACGTCGGCGCAGAACATCAAGACCATCAACAAATTCTAGGGAAGAGAACGATCGCCGCTTAGATGCTACGATGTGGAGAGGAGGGACATATAAGGTCAAACTGCTTCAAAGCCTTCCAAGGTATACTATAATTGTGGAAAAGAAGGACATATCGCCGAGATCATGCGATATCGAAACCCAGTCCAGCGGGAATGGTGACTCAAAAGGATGTCCTAGAAAAGTCAAAGTCAACGGTTCTTGGAAGAGCGTTTGTCGTGACCGGTCAAAATGCGAGGAACCCGAACGAAGTTAGCACGGGTTAGTTAATTATAAATTCTTGCAAGTATATACATTACTAGATACCTGCCTCTACCCATTCTTTTATCTCTCTTGCTTGCGCTTCAACGCTTGAACTTGACTACGGAGAAATTAGACTTTGACCTATTATTGGAGACTCCGTTAGAGAAACTTTCATTACATCCGTTGTTTAAAAAATCTTGCTTGATTCAGGTTGGCACTATCACATTACCTGTTAACCTTATTTCTATAGAGATATTTGCTTTTGATGTGATTTTAAGGTTAACTACTCATCATGCCAAAATTGATTGTTTTCGTAAGGTTGTTAGTTTTCATATTCCTAACTAACCTGTTATTCGAATTCAAGCAACCAAACCATTGTAATCAAACATTTTCATATCAAGCCATGAAGTCATTCGTTTATTACGGATGTCAAGTTTTCTTAGTCCATGTTATGGATTTGAATAAAGACACGTCAGATTTGAATAATATTCTTGTTGTTATTGATTTTCCCGACGTATTTTCCAAGAATTTCTTGGCTTACCCCCAAAGCCTGATATTAAATTTTGTATCGACTTTGAACCCGGTACAAAACTCATTTCTAAAATCTCATATCGAATGGCTCCTATTGAACTTCAGGAGTTAAAAATTCAACTATAGAATTTGGTACCTGAGCCTTTATTTTGTGACTTCCTTTGTGGAATTCACCAAGCCGAACTCTCCGTAGGGGGACGCCATATTCGTGCGATAGTAAACTGATAGGTGTCATTGTGACGTGCTATCCAAGATTGGGATATGAGTCACAGTTGAGAGCAACCTAAGTCAGTAATCGAAATACGTAGCTTTCTAGGCTTAGTTGGTTATTATCGGAGATTCGTTGAAGGATATTCTCGAATCGCTATTCCATTATCGCAATTGACTCGTAGAGATACAAAATTCGAATGGAGCAAGGAATGTGGAAGAGCTTCAAGAACTCAAGAGGAGACTCATTTCAAAGACATGTTCACCATGCCATCCTCGGAAAAGCGAACGTGGTAGGCCGACGTGTTGAGTAGAAGATCGATATATAAGCACGAAAGTACGATATTGTCAAAGACTAATTTCGTATAATTTACAAATAATAGAGATGGAGATGAAAACTCTAGGTACCCACGTGATGATATACGAGAATAATCGACTTTAGTTAAAGCTGCTCAAGCCACCGACCCGGAGCTGATGCGTATGAAGAGGAAAGTACAAGAAGGAGCTATTCCGGAAACGAGAATTGATGAAGAAGGAATACTTCGAGTCCACTCTAGACTTTGTGTTCCTAACGACTCTGATTTGAAGAACAAGATTATGATGGAGGCACACAATACACCATTTGCAATCCATCCTGGAAGTACTAAAATGTATCGTGATCTTCGACATACATTTTGGTGGAATAATATGAAGAGAGAGATTGCAAAGTTTATCTCGATGTGTTTAACTTGCCAACGTGTAAAGGCGGAGCATCTAGTACCTAAGGGTCCGTTGCAACCACTTGAGATTCCGGAATGGAAGTGGGAACACATTACCATAGATTTCGTTACGGGTCTTCCTACTAGCTCAAGGCATCAATGCTATTTGGGTTATTGTTGATAGATTAACCAAATCGCTCACTTCTTCGCCGATACGGAGACTTATTCCTCGAACGTCTTGCTAGTATGTACGTGAATGAGATTGTGAGGTTGCATGGCATGCCTGTATCCATAGTTTCGGATAGTGACCCAAGATTCACTTCATGATTTTGGGTTAGAAAGCTATGGGCACGAATTTACGATTCAGTTTGGCATACCATCCTCAAACGGATGGGCAATCAGAAAGGACTACTCAAACTCTTGAAGATATATTAAAACTCTGTGTCCTAGATTTCAAAGGAAGTTGGGATAAGTACTTGCCATCGTGGAATTCTCATACAACAATAGTTATTAAACAAATATAGGCATGGTTCCATTCAAGCATTATATGGACAAAAATGTCGCTTCCAATATGTTGGGATGAGGTGGGTGAAGCAACATTGTTGGGACCCGAGTTTAGTACGTATGACTAATGATTCGACAACGATATACAAATGGCACAAGATCGACAAAAGAGTTATGCGGATCTTCATCGAAAAGGATGTGGAATTTAATGTAGGGGATCATGTATTGTCATGAAGTTGCTCCATGGAAGGGAGTTACAAGATTTGGGAAGAGAGGAAAGCTCAATCCACGATTTATCGGTCCATTTCAAATTCTTGACCGTAGGGAAATGTAGCCTATAGACTTGCGTTACCTCCGAAAGTATGTCTCGTGTTCATAATGTGTTTCACATATCTGTACTTCAGAATATGTGAAAGAACCGAACCACGTTATAGAGTTAGAACCCAGACGAGATAGTCAAGACTTAACGTATGAGGAGGTACCACCAAGATTTTGGATAGAAGGAGCATGTCCTACGCCAAGAAAAGGTCATACCACAAGTTAAAGTTTTGTGGAGGAATCATGCTATAGAGGAAATGACTTGGGAATTGGAAACGAAATGAAAGCGAGGTATCCTCACCTTTTCGAAATACCAGTATCGTCGACGCCAATTTCGAGGACGAAATTTCATAAGGAGGGAGGTTGTAAGACCTCAAATTTTTTAAATAAAAGGAATTTCCTTTATTTATTATTTTGAAATAGTAAGGGTTGATTTGATTAATGTGGATAGTTAAGGGTTAAATACACGCAAATATTTCAAAATAAGCAAGTGGTTATAAAATATTCATTTTTGTCGGGAATATTCGTTTGGTCGTGGAATATTCAATCGCTTCAGAATATTCGTGATGACAACCATACAATGCCATGTGTGGGCCCCATAACTGAAAGCGATTGGATGAGGAAAACGACAAAGTTTGGGTGGTTATAAATAACTGGCAGTAGTTGTTACCGCTAAGACCGTTGAATACCCGGTGGTTAAAATACGATGTCTACGCGTGGTTCGCACAAAGAGCACACCAGATTGCACAATTGTTGAATTATTGATTCGTACGTAAGATGGCGCTTACTCAATAATTTTCACAAAGAATTACCGCTCAATATTTTATTTTATTGATTCAATAATTGTCGCGTTGATATTTTATATTATTGTTGTTCAATAATTGTCATCGCATTATATTTCCCATTATCGATCAATAATTCATATTATTTGAATAATATTATTAGATAACATTATTGGCAATGTCTAGAAAGTTCGCCTAAGGAGAGGTTTGGTCACCTAATCATGCTACCAAAGAGGAGAGATCCTTATTGAAAGCCCCTCTTCCCTGGGAACGTACTGGTCATTATAAATGTGATTCTGTAATATTATTTGTGAATAATTAATTATTGATTCATATGATAAGGAAATATTTATTTTATGTGGATATAAATGATGGATTTATTTATGTGGTTATAAATGAAGAAATTAATGTTGAGGTGTTTTATCAGTATTTTATCGGATTAGAGGTATTAAAAATTAAATCAGGGGTTTTGAGATATATTGCGGGGGTTATAATTTTTAATCCGACCGTTGGATTGTGGTAATTTTTGGGTATGTTATACATACATAAGTTGAGTATATGTCCACAAATTTTGAACCGTTAAAAATGAGCGTATAATTTATTATGAATTTTAAGAGGTGACTGATTCAGAAATTAGGTTATAAATGATTTTGGTGGAAAATTCTAGAATTGGTGGGCCCCACTTGTGGTTGGTGAAAAAAAAAAATGTGCTGAATTTTATTTCAAATGTGGTGGGTGGCAATAGTAGCAGGTAAAGCCATCGTGTAGCAGTCAAGTCCGCTTTTACGGCTAACATTTTCCTATAAATAGAGGGCTAAGTTAGAATTGAAAATCACACCGTAAACAAAGTTTTCTCTCTTTCTCTCTATATTATTGAGCGATTTTGTGAGTATTTAGATACTTTGAGAGTTGTTTGTTCAAGATAAGTTTCATTCAAAGATCACTTCCGACCTTTCCTTCCGGCAATTGATTCTTTGAGGTAAGGGATATTATTTTTTTCGTAATGATATTATTTCTTCAATATCATTATCTTTGAAATGTTGATCCGAAGTTTTTATCAAATTTGGAACTTTTTCATGTTACTATTCACGTTACTATTCATGAGTTACTATTCACGCGAGTACTATTCATGAAGCGTGAAGATGTTTTTTGTGGAATTTCTATCTTTTGGTGTCTGAGTTACTATTCACGATACGGACTATTTCACGATACTGACACTATTCACGATACTCTGACTATTCATCGAAAAATAAAATTTCTTCTTTTCGTCCAAAATATCTATTTTGGATACTAGCTTTGATTGTATCCATGTTTTGATCATTCTTGAATTTTACACCACTATGATTATTTTTGAGGTATTGTTGGACATGGATAAAACAAAGTACGAATCCTTAATCCTTAATCCTTGTCATTTTGTTTCAATCGGATTCGTTCTTTAAAATATTTTCATCATCCTCGCCTTAAATGATGATATTATTGAATATCTTTGGCCCAGTAGTGCAAAGATGAATGATTTCTGAAGAATATCTTTGGCCTGTTGTGCAAAGATGAACATGTGTTTAAATGAACATGATCGATTGATGAATATCTTTGGCCTTTAGTGCAAAGATGAACAGGTGTTTAAATGAACATGACCGATTTGATGAATATCTTTGGCCTTTAGTGCAAAGATGAACAGTGTTGAGATGAACACGATCGATTGATGAATATCTTTGGCCTCAGTAGTGCAAAGATGAATATTTGATTTGAGATGAATATTGATTGATGTTACAGGGATAAAATATTGATGATGGATCCGTTAAATTCATAGATTATAGTAGATTTCATTCTCTACGTAACTCTTCTATGAATTATTATTTCCGCATACGAATATTGATCTCGAAACTTGTTGTCTATTGTATTCTATCGATTTTTCCTGTTGGAGACTAACGATAATTTGTTGTATATTATCTTAGTCATAGTATTCTTTTAATCGGGCTAGTTGAGCTCACCCTTTTCCTTGTTGTTCCATTTTTCTTCTCGTGGAGGCGAGAATGTAGCGAGTACTAGTCGGGGTATGGAATGAAGGTTCTAGAGAGTTGTTTAGTAGTCCTCACCATTTTTGTAAAATAATGTATCAATAAATGTGATGGGGATTTATTTGAGTATAGATATTGTCTAAAAGATAATATTTGTATTTAAACTCACGCTTTCTTGTTGTAATAATAAAGTTGTAGTTGTTTCGCATACCATGTATTTGGCGACTTCGTAATGGGTGTGGTGTATACCTATTTTGGGGGCGTCACATTAAACATATACTATTACATAGACAGTTCAACGGTCTTCCTTAGCCTTCCCTTTATCTTTACCGGATCCTTCGATCCGTTCAGTCTTAGCTTCATTCATATGGTTCAAGCAAGAGTGAGCATAACTAGCTCAACAAGTACAACAATTCCATTTAAACGACATGCTTGAAACATACAAATCATATATCTTCAATAACTGAACAATAGTTATGAAGTACTATTGATAATTCAAAATATCACTTCTCTTTTCTTCAAAACATTTTACAAAAACAACATTCAGTAAAACATCTTTTCTTCAAAACATTTTACAAAAACAACATTCAGTAAAACATCAATTTCGGTCCAAGACCTTGAGCATTTCATTCTTTCTTTGAAAAGGAAAACTCAGCACGAAGTCCGTAAGTCCGGCATTACTTACGAGCATGTCTAGGTGATCAGCCTATAGTACTCTATATTGATCAACACTACATTCTTTAAACGTATGTACGTTTAAGTTGTGGCAACCTCACATGCCTGTCGTTTGACGACAAAACATTTGATTAGCATATTCAGTCTTCATTTGAAAACCATACCAACATAGTTTTGCAAAACATTGACAATACTTTGATAGATTATAAGAAATCCAACATATTGTAAGTCTAGCCGAAAGAATTGGCTTTGACTTCATCATACATCAATTCATGCGTAAGAATACATGAATCACAAAACTTGTCTAGATTGAACATAGACAAGGGTTAGAACACTTGCCTTCAGTGTCTGCTACTGTAATTACACTTTCTCTTTAAGTCTTTAAGGTCTCTACAATATATGATCACATAAAGTAACACATTAGATCATATATAATCAAGTATGGTTACTACTATATCTTACCCTTCTTCTCAATCTAATCATGTTTTAGATTGTTATTACTAGTTTTGGCTTATCACATTACATTGTTCTGACATTCAATTAATCTTTTGTCGACCTTCAGTTGTAACACTTAAGGTCTTTAACATCTTAATTGGTATTATATTATGTTTTTAGTTCATTACTAATCAATTAAATTTCTTTCTTTACTTAAAACTTTCCTTACTGTGCATGATCTAGTGATGGCGCTGCGGCACTAGCTTCTCTTCCTAGTGTCGCGTTTGCGGTCTTGAGTTAACGATGGTCGTGGTCCTGCTCTCAGATCGCTGCAGACTGAGTCCTAGTTCATTTGGCCACGCAGTGGCGCCACTCTTCTATAGCTAAAGTCCCGACTCGGCGCTGCGATGCGAGTCTCCTTGATACATGTCACGCTGCGGCGCGAAACATCAGTAGTTAAATGTCACTGCTCGGCACTATAGTGCCAACTTTTAGCCTTGGACTGGCACCACGGCGCCAGCTCTGTGCACCAGATAGAAATGATAGATTTTTGAACTTTGCAAACTTCCCGGACTACAAATTTGATCATTTTAAGTCCGAATTGGCTCGTTTAAAGGCCATTAGCTCACAAATTACATACTCTACGTGTTCGCGTAAGAATTTTATATTTTTAACTTCGTTAAATCAAAATTCACCTATTAGTCCATTTTAACAAAAATGATAAACGGTCGTGAACGTTCAACGCTCGTTTCTTCATTCTAAGTCGGAATTCGGTCATTTTTGAGTCCGCAACTCTATAATGCCAAATATGACTTATTCTCATCAAAAACCAATGTTTCTGAGCTCAATGTCAAAATTCGACTTCCATTCCGAGAATTTCAAGATTTCGACGATTATCGTCCAAACTCATGAATTTCGCCATAACTTTGTTACTTATGATTTGTTTATCGTTTCAATTGGATTCATCCCATCATACTAACATCTTAACATTCATATTTCATTAACTTATTTACATGATAAGTTATTACTTGTTCTTCGTGAGTTTATAACTTATAAAAGTATAAACTACTTATGATTTCATTTCAAATGACTTATCATGGTTTTAATCTTCTAACCACCATCCTTCTTCTTATCATACAAACTTCATTATTGTAAACATATGACAAGTTCTTACAAATTCTTACAAGTTCTTCCTTAGTTCATAACATATATATGAACAAATTACTTATTCAAAGCTTATTAAGACTTAAGTCCTTTGGTTATCCATTTTCTTTACTTCTTAGAATACATACTTCACTAATCCACACTTCTCTATCGAACTAGTGTTGAAGAGTTGGAAGATTAATGGTATAAGAGTCTTACCCTTGATGATCAAGCTTTGTTCTTCTTCTTTTCTACTAATGAAAGTCTAGCTTTTTCTTACTTATTCTCTCTAACAAATAAGTTGTAAGTTGTTGGTGTATTTTGAACAATCAACAAATGAAATCTAAGGCTCTCTATTTATAGGAATTGCTAGGTTAGGGTAGTTTAGTCAATAAACATCCCACCTCCTTAAACAAACCTCCTTTGTTAGGTTTGTAATATTCATGAACGCAATCAAATTGCATAAAAAGTGCGGAAGCGTGTAAAATCAGAGTTTAAAAAAATTTACAAACCATATACCCGGATCACCCTTTATGCATAATTATTAATTAAACGAAAAGATAAAGAATAAAATCATACCCTTGAAGATCGAGCTTCCTCAGGTACAAGTTCACCTCCAAATCCTTTCGCGTTCAACTTGAATCCACCGGGTTTGGTTCCTTCCTTTGATCAACATTAGCCACCCATGTGTTTGGCCTCTAGAGGTGATCCACCAAGGAAGAAGAAAATTCAAGAAGAAGGGTGGTTGGCTAAACCCTAGTTTTTCTATCTCTATAGAAAGGGTGTACTCTCCCAACAATTGGAATTATGTCGTATGTTGAAAAAATCAACAACCTCATCACCCATAATAAGACTCCTCTTATTAATAGATGTGGGCAACCCACCTTAACAATTAAGGAATTGGGTTTTATTTAATTAATTAAATTCTTTTAATTAATTAAGCTCCCTAATCTTATTAGGGATAATTAATTAAACTCCTTTAACTAATTTTCCTTCCTAATACAATTAGGAATAAATGAGAGTACTTATATTAAATTAATTCCTAAACTCTTTTAGAAATTAAAATAATAATAATTGTAATAATATTAATAAGACTCCTCTTATTAATTTATATTTAATATTTCTAAAATATTAAATAATAAATATTAAGCTATTTAATTTATTCTATCACCATAGATTAAATTAAATATACATAACATATTATTACAATTATGCCATTAACTTCTTAAATAATTATTCTTCCTTTTATGGTGTGACCCTTTAGGTTCTCCATATTAAGCAGGTTGTGAATAAATCAATTAGAACAATTCTAATCTTATTTAAATAAATAAATTAAACAATTAATTTATTTAAATAAATAATATTTATTCTACAATAGGGATAAGCCTCCCTAGCGATCAACGACTTTCCAGATAATATAGATTTCAACATTAATCATAAAAGAACCTTTGAGTAAATAGTTACCGTACAATTCAATCCTTCCACCATACAATGTCCCATTAAATATAAGACATGGAATTCTTGTCAAGTCTTATTTTATTTAATTATATGTATTTCGATCCTTAAATGCACAACTCCAAATAATCAAATTAGAAACTCCTTTCTAATTTCATTCTGCCTTGGCCAAGGACTACTAGGTTGTCATTTATCGAATCACATAGGACATTTCTCTTCTTTTATTAGAAGTGGTAGATTCTTTATTGATCATACATTATCTCCATGTACAACTTATTATACCCAAGCATACCCTTTGATATACCCTAAGGGTCTTAAGGAATAAGTCAAAGTATAACTCATCATACATAAGATACTATGATGATCTCAAGTCCAAGGATTACTTGTACTACTATCACTACAGGAATTCCTATTGACAGGCAAATAAAACTTCATTAGGTATTCCTTAGCGAGCCACGTTCAGTGAACTTATTCTCTAATAAGCACCTACATACTTGCTTTAGTGTCTCCACACAAATGATCATGAGATCAATCATCCTCATCCAATGAGCAAGTAACGTATGTACCAATCTATCCGGATTCACTAATCCCCAATTTAGTAATCCAATGATTGGGAACTATTTTAGTTTCAAGCTTTCTAAGAATTTAGATCTCATTAGAATGATCATCATCATTATTCTAAAAGCATTGCTTAAAACTATGGGTTTATCACATATTATAAAACAGCATCATGTAGATAATTAAAAGCCTTTAATAAATTAATACTTTTTATTAATAAATGAATAAGATTGTTACAAAGTATATGCTTTATCATCAAACATGATTGGCTTGTATGCATACTACTTTCAATCTCCCACTTGCACTAAAGCCAATCGTCATGGTATCTTATACTCTTCTTCTCTAAGTGACGATTATCCTGCTGTTGGATAAGCTTTAGTTAATGGATATGCAATGTTGTTCTTGAGAGTCCACTATCTCTATAGTGATTTCCCATCTTTCAATGATTCTAATAATCAAATGAAAGTGCCACAACACATGTTTAGATCCAAGATGAGACTTGGGAACTATTCCTAGTTCTATAATGAACTTTTAATCCAAACAATTAACTTGCAGCTTCATTTATAGCTATATACTTTGTCTTTATCACTAAACCAAAGAACTCTTTTTCTTTGTTTGGAACCTTTCCAATTCACTGCACCAATTGCTCAAGGTAACACTTTACCTTAAAGTGGATTTTCGATCGTCTTGGTGCATCTCGAAAAACTTGAGTCTATAAAGCCCTCTAGTTTTAATTCAGACCCACCATGTATGCTCACATCCTTAGTGCCGGTTATGAACTTTAAGATGTTTTTCACTGTCTTACAGTGATCTTCTCCAGAATATGACTGATTAACATCAGGTCTCATATATTTCATTGCATACATGATTGTCACTCATGCAATCTCTCTTCTTTGGAGTCTATGGGGACTATTAAGAGAGATACACTCCATGGCTCATCAACATGAGACATCTCTTGGAGTTTGCCATGCTAAACGACTTTAGCATCAAATGAATATACGTTCCTTGGGTTAAGTCGAGCATCCTCTTAAATCTATCTATATAGATTTATATCCCCAATTAAGATACTCTTCCAAATCATTCATGGAGGAATGTTTAGACAACTTTATCTTTACTGATTGTAGCATTGGTATGTCATTCCTTATCCGTAGTATATCAACATATAATACTAGGAATGTCACGACGCTCCCACTGACCCTTTTATACACACTAGAAGTCTTACCTCATCGTATATAACTGGATCATCATCTTCTATGATGTGTACCTCATCATCATCATCTATGATGAATCCATACCTCCTAGGTATCTTTGGTACTATTCCAGATTTACAATTCAATTGTGGTATAATAGGTCTATCTACAGGTTCCTCTTATTTGACTTATAGTGTTTTGTGGTTCTTGAACTTTTCAAGATCAATTATCCTCCCACTAGCCCCTTCAATTATAAACGTCTTTATCTTAGAAGGTAGCGTGTTTCGTAACAAACACCTTTTACTAAGTAGAATTATAGAACATATACCCTAAACTTACTTTAGGATGTCCCACAAATCGACACTTGTCAAATCTTATCCCAAGCTTATCCTTTTGAAACCTTTTCACATAAGTTGGACAACCCCTTATCTTAACATACTTAAGATTAGGAATCCTCCCTGTCCATAACTTTTATGGAGTCTTGGGGCCGGATTTTGAGGTTACCATTTTGTAGATATGCACGACCATTTCTAGGACATTATCCCGAAGGATACTTTGGAATGTTGGTAAAATCATTATGGATCGCACCATGTCCAACAAGGTACTGAATTTTCCATTCGGATACATCAATCAATTATTGCGTGTCGGGATGTTTCCATTATGAGAAAACCATTTGAGATGATCTAAAAACTTATTGCTCAAGTATTTATTCCTTGATCTAATCAAAGAATCTTAATACTTTGCCAATTTGTTTCACTTCCGAATTCTTTGAACCTTTCAAATAATTCATACTTGTTGTTTCAAAGAAATACACATTCAACTTTTTGAATGATCATCTCCTTTTCTTATACTAATTTGTTCAATTTGCAAAATATATTTTTCACGTAAATCAAGTATACAAAATTTATTAAGTAATATTCCAGTTCTATACAAAACATTATTATTATAAATAGAACAACAATTGTTCTTAATTATAATACCAAAGATTTCATTGTCCAACAATAAAATGGAAATAATATTTTTAACAAGAACTGGAATACAATAACAACTTATTGACTTAATAGATTTTCCCATAGGGAGTGCTAAACTATAAGTTTCTATAGCTAATGCAGCAACCTTTGCTTCATTTTCCACATATAGGATTACTTATCTTTGTTTAACTTTCTACTTCTGCTTGGTCCCTTCATAAATCTATATTTATGATAACCAAAGTCGGTATCCAATACCCAAGTAGAACCTTGACTTAAAGAAAAATTTATTTCAATCATGAACAAAAACTGTATTGTAACCGAAACTTCACTAAGCTTCTTTGGTTAGCCTCTGTAAGATATTTCTGAGCTTTCTTTCCATTGTCCGAGGCTTATTGCGTGGAAGCAAACTCCTTTGCTATCCGTGTCGCTTTTGTTCTTATTATTCTTTGTTTATGCCTTTACATTTTTACCTTCTTTGAATCGTTCTTCTTTTCGGAAGATCCTTTGGCCCCTACCAAGAAGACATGGTCTTTCTTGGTTGGAAAGTGACTCTCAACATTTTTCAACATGTTAAGCAAATCAAATGAAGTGATATCTAGCTTGTTTATATGAAAAATTCACAACAATTGTGAAAGGAGTCCGGAGTGAGTGCAAGATCAAATCATGGCTCAACTCTCCATCCATGACAAAACCCGTTGTCTGATAATTAATCAATCAAATTGATTATGTTAAGAACCTTTTTGTCTGCATTTATAGTGCCATTGGCCATTCTAGATCGGAAGAGCTCCTTAGATATCTCGATATCTATCAGTCCTTTTCCTCACCATCAACTACTTGATGTGCGGGAATATAGTAGGGAGCATCCATAGTTTCATCTTGTGGCTGAAGCTCGTTACTCATGGATGCGAGCATGATGCATTGAGCCAATCAGTGCATCATCTCGCCACTTTCTAAAAGTAGCAATCTCTTCCTCGGAGGCATTATGCGCAACCATTGCGAGGATAGGCATATTAAGGACATAAGATAGCTTTTCACTATGAGAACTATTCTCAAATTCCTTAACCAATCCATTAAATTTGATTACGATTAATTTAGAAACTAATATGCTTCGCAGCATGATAGTAATTTTAGACATTGTAAAATTACGTAAATGAATTTGTAATTAACAACATTTTAACATACATTCTATTATTAATTACCAAAATAAATTAGGTCTTGTTTTAAATTGGTATCTCCCACTATTTTCTTCAAACTATATTTTCCTCACTTATATAGTTCGGCAAAATCTAATTAAAGATTAGCTAGTGAGAATAAGGATCCCATTTCAAATGTATATAGCCTTGTGGTGACACAACAAACTATATATAAATAAATAGGTAGACAACTTTTGTCAATTACATCAACTATGCAACTCCTTGTATTTTGCCTCTTAGATTATTTTGATCAAGTGGTGGCACATCCGAATCAAAATTATCCAAGTTAAGTCCGACCTAGCACTCCATATATTCAAAAAAGAAAAATATCATCCTTGTGGTGACACAACAAAACAATATTGTTCAATTTTCTTTATAAGCATCAAATGTGATAAATTAACATCTTAAATACTTAATACTTGCCTTGTGGTGACACAACAAACTCATATTAAATATTTAATACTCTATTAATTTTATCATGCTAGAAGGCGACGTTCGATATTCCAAATATCTTTGAACGCTTAGGACTTAATATAAAAATTGAGGGGTTTGTTATTAATTTGTCTCATCTTGTTTAGTGCTCATGCACATATATATATAAAATACGCGTCATATTAATGAACATGCGAAGCATGTTTGCATAATATATAATATATATAGTATAAGCATGCACATATAGAATACTATATTCTACCCGGATTGATTATGGACTTTTATTCTAGTTTGGTTCACTAGAGCCACCAAGTGAACCAAAATGTCAAACCCTAGGGGTGCAAGAAATAATATTTAAATATAACTATTACATTTAAACCCGGGCTTCATTACAAACGGGTCTTCAAGCGCTCCTTACTCCTTGATCTCCAATTTTTCAAAAAATTAATTCTAAGTATTCCTATTACATAACTATTTTAAAATAAATAGAAACCTTGATCAGCAGTCAAGGGGAAGTACATAGGAGGGAGATAGAATTTACATTAAGAAAAAATTAGAGAAGACGAGGTACGCAGACCCCATTTAATAAAACCCATACATTCATGCATCCAACTAAAATAAAATCCAATCATATTGGTCAATAGTCCATAATCAATCCCATTTATTATAATACACATCACCATATGCATCAATAAATAACATTCATCTCATGAATAATAAACATTTAATATATATATTGATATCATTTAATGGGCAAATTTAGTTAGTATAAAATCTAATTTTGAATTAAAATAAACTCCTTTATTTTAATCCAAATTTAAATCAAAATAAAACTATTTTATTTTAATTTATCCTATTTTGAATAAAATAAACTATTTTATTTTAATCAAAATTTTTAATCAAAATAAACTCCTTTATTTTAATTAATTATGGAATCCAATTCCATGTAAAAAAAATATCTTTTATTAAGGAAACACGGATATTCTTTCCTATTCACAAATAAACTCCTTTATTTTGAATAATATGAAATCTTATTTCATATCTAAATAAACTCCTTTATTTAAGGAAATTAGGATTCTCTTTCCTATTCACAAATAAACTCTTTTATTTTGAATAATATGAAATCTATTTCATATCTAAATAAACTCCTTTATTTAAGGAAAGATGGATTTACTTCCTATTCACAAATAAACTCCTTTATTTTAGGAAAAATAAAATCCAATTTCAACTCCAATTAGTTATCATGGAATCCAATTCCAACTCTAATTAGTTAGCATGAAATTCTAATTTTAAAATTAAAATAAACTCTTTTATTTTAATATTTAAAATAAACCTTTTATTTTAAAATTAAAATAAATATTATTTTAATTATAAAATTATTAAGAATAATATATTATACATATATATATAATATATATAATATATTATAAAATAATAAAATAACCGAATATATATATATATATATATATATATATATATATATAAAACCGTACGGTTTTAATATAATATATATATATTATATCCGTGCTTCTCAAAATAAAAAAAAAAACGTGGCCTATCCTTTGAAAAGAAAAAACAATCAGATTCCAACACCATGGCAGCAAAATGGGATTTCATGTATCCTGTTAACTTTTTAGTTTCTAGGCTCATGGAATATATATATATATATATATATATATATATATATATATATATATATATATATAAACCGTTCCTTTTAATCCGGATTACATGTTTTTTTTTTTTTTATGAAACATGACCGAATTTCCATGCAACAATTAAAATCTCCTGCTGGTTTCACATAAAGTATATATATATATAGTATATCAAATATAAATATATATATATATATATATATATATATATATATAATAACTTAAGCATGCATTCTTTTTGCGAAATCATTTTTATTTTTTTTTTTTTTAAAATTTTATACAATAAAATTATTCCCAATTAAATTGTTCTAAACACATATCAATATATAAATTAAAATAATTAATAATTCGCATAAAGGTTTGGCTCTTATGCCACTGTTAGGTTTGTAATATTCATGAACGCAATCAAATTGCATAAAAAGTGCGGAAGCGTGTAAAATCAGAGTTTAAAAAAATTTACAAACCATATACCCGGATCACCCTTTATGTATAATTATTAATTAAGCGAAAAGATAAAGAATAAAATCATACCCTTGAAGATCGAGCTTCCTCAGATACAAGTTCACCTCCAAATCTTTTCGCGTTCAACTTGAATCCACCGGGTTTGGTTCCTTCCTTTGATCAACGTTAGCCACCCATGTGTTTGGCCTATAGAGGTGATCCACCAAGGAAGAAGAAAATTCAAGAAGAAGGGTGGTTGGCTAAACCCTTGTTTTTCTATCTCTATAGAAAGGGTGTACTCTCCCAACAATTGGAATTATGTACGTATGTTGAAAAAATCAACAACCTCATCACCCATAATAAGACTCTCTCTTATTAATAGATGTGGGCAACCCACCTTAACAATTAAGGAATTGGGTTTTATTTAATTAATTAAATTCTTTTAATTAATTAAGCTCCCTAATCTTATTAGGGATAATTAATTAAACTCCTTTAACTAATTTTCCTTCCTAATCCAATTAGGAATAAATGAGAGTACTTATATTAAATTAATTCCTAAACTCTTTTAGAAATTAAAATAATAATAATTGTAATAATATTAATAAGACTCCTCTTATTAATTTATATTTAATATTTCTAAAATATTAAATAATAAATATTAAGCTATTTAATTTATTCTATCACCATAGATTAAATTAAATATACATAACATATATTATTACAATTATGCCTTTAACTTCTTAAATAATTATTCTTCCTTTTATGGTGTGACCCTTTAGGTTCTCCATATTAAACCTATTGTGAATAAATCAATTAGAAAATTTAATCTTATTTAAATAAATAAATTAAACAATTAATTTATTTAAATAAATAATATTTATTCTACAATAGGGATAAGCCTCCCTAGCGATCAACGACTTTCCGATAATATAGATTTCAACATTAATCATAAAAGAACCTTTGAGTAAATAGTTACCGTGACAATTCAATCCTTCCACCATATAATGTCCCAATTAAATATAAGATATGGAATTCTTGTCAAGTCTTATTTTATTTAATTATATGTATTTTGATCCTTAAATGCACAACTCCAAATAATGCAAATTAGAAACTCCTTTCTAATTTCATTCTGCCTTGGCCAAGGACTACTGGGTTGTCATTTATCGAATCACATAGGACATTTCTCTTCTTTTATTAGAAGTGGTAGATTCTTTATTGATCATACATTATCTCCATGTACAACTTATTATACCCAAGCATACCCTTTGATATACTCTAAGGGTCTTAATGAATAAGTCAAAGTATAACTCATCATACATAAGATACTATGATAATCTCAAGTCCAAGGATTACTTGTACTACTTTCACTACAGGAATTCCTATTGACAGGCAAATAAAACTCCATTAGGTATTCCTTAGCGAGCCACGTTCAGTGAACTTATTCTCTAATAAGCACCTACATACTTTCTTTAGTGTCTCCACATAAATGATCATGAGATCAATCATCCTCATCCAATGAGCAAGCAACGTATGTACCAATCTATCCGGATTCACTAATCCCCAATTTAGTAATCCAATGATTGGGAACTATTTTAGTTTCAAGCTTTCTAAGAATTTAGATCTCATTAGAATGATCATCATCATTATTCTAAAAGCATTGCTTAAAACTATGGGTTTATCACATATTATAAAACAGCATCATGTAGATAATTAAAAGCCTTTAATAAATTAATACTTTTTATTAATAAATGAATAAGATTGTTACAAAGTATATGCTTTATCATCAAACATGATTGGCTTGTATGCATACTACTTTCATCCTTACTATTCATTACATAACTATTAAGTTTTCTTGCTTATCAAATCTTTTGCTTGGCCATCACACTCTTTTCTTGGCCACCAAAATCACCCATGTGATCATGGGTCCCACATGGGTTGCCCCATTGATCTTCTTTACCCATTGGATTCTTAATTTGAGCTTTAATTTCAGTTTGCTTAACTTATGCTTTTGGGCTTGCATTAATCCACTTTGGACTTTACATTAACCAACACTTTAACAATAGTTTACATTGGGCTTAATCACAATCCCAATTAAATTATACATTTCCTACACAATCCTACAAGTACAATTGCATATGGCTTAAAGCCTTAGTACGTATTGTCTACGTATTAATCTCGTGTTCTAACTCGTATACATATTCAACATATATGTCATACCATCATTCATATATACTCGTATAATACTTTGTATCATACTCGTATTTCTTACCTCGTACAATACTTACGTATTATACGATCATCTCTTTAACTAGTTAACACTTTACTTTTCCTAACTTTCTCGAATTAAGTCTGCATGCGAAAAACTACGTTTTCCATACTTGAATTATTATTACATAATCCATCTCACCTCGATATTCTATCGTTGCGTATTTCTCGGAAATTCAAAAATAATTCCCGAGCAGAAATCAGTGAATAGTGTTTTTCAAAAAATTTCTCGGAAAACTTTTATTTTTGTCTTGGAAATTCAAACACTTTAATTCCTTCACGTAGTCAAAATACTATGACATTCCGACATTTCTAGGTTATAGAATGACATTCATCTTACTAACACATAATAATAACAAATAATATAATTTTATTCTTATTTAATTAAATAAAATTATTTTACAATAGATCCGAATTTCTCGGTCGTTACATTCTTCCCCCTTATAAAGATTTTGTCCCCGGAATCTCGTCTTACATTACACAAATAACTGAGGGTAATCCTTCCTCATCTTTTCTTCCAATTCCCACGTTGCTTCTTCGGCATCGTGGTTCTTTCATAACACCTTTACAAAAGGTATAACTTTGTTCCGTAGAACTTGTTATTTTCTATCGATAATTTGAATTGGCATCTCTTCATGCGTTAAGTCCTTCTCGATATGAATAGGCTCATACTCTATTACGTGCTTATAATCCGGCTTATAATGACGTAACACAGATACGTTAAACACGTTATGTATTCGTTCTAGGTCTGGAGGTAATGCTATCATATAAGTTACCTCGCCTACCCGTTTTAACACTTCAAAAGGTCCTATAAACCTTGGATTTAACTTTTCCTTCTTTCCAAAGCGTATCTTTCCTTTTCAGGGAGATACCTCTAGAAACACGTATGAGCCTACTTCAAACTCCCTATTTACTCGATGTGAATCCGCATACTTTTTCTATCTGTCTTGAGCTGCTACGAGACGCATCCGTATCAACTTCACTACATCCACTGTCTACTGTACCAATTCTGGCCCTAGCATTCGGCGTTCTCCCACTTCGTGTTAGGTTTGTAATATTCAAGAACGCAATCAAATTGCTAAAACGAAGCGGAAGCGAGTAAAATCAGAGTTTAAAAATTTACAAACCATATACCCGGATCACCCTTTATGCACAATTATTAATTAAACGAAAAGATATGAATAAGAATCATACCCTTGAAGATCCGAGCTTCCTCAGGTACAAGTTCACCTCCAAATCCTTTCGCGTTCAACTTGAATCCACCGGGTTTGGTTCCTTCCTTTGATCAACGTTAGCCACCCAAGTGTTTGGCCTCTAGAGGTGATCCACCAAGGAAGAAGAATTTTCAAGAAGAAGGGGTATTGGCTCAACCCTAGTTTTCTATCTCTATAGAAAAGGCGTACTCTCCCAACAATTGGAATTATGTCGTACGTTGAAAAAGTCAACAACCCCCTCACCCATAATAAGACTCCTCTTATTTATAGATGTGGGCAACCCACCTTAACAATTAAGGAATTGGGTTTTATTTAATTAATTAAATTCTTTTAATTAATTAAGCTCCTTAAACTTATTAGGATAATTAATTAAACTCCTTTAACTAATTTTCCTCCCTAATCCTATTAGGAATAAATGAGAGTACTTATATTAAATTAATTCCTAAACTCTTTTAGAAATTAAAATAATAATAATTGTAATAATATTAATAAGACTCCTCTTATTAATTTATATTTAATATTTCTAAAATATTAAATAATAATATTAAGCTATTTAATTTATTCTATTACCATAGATTAAATTAAATATACATAACATATTATTACGATTATGCCATTAACTTCTTAAATAATTATTCTTCCTTTTATGGTGTGACCCTTTAGGTTCTCCATATTAAACCTAGGTTGTGAATAAATCAATTAGAATAATTCTAATCTTATTTAAATAAATAAATTAAACAATTAATTTATTTAAATAAATAATATTTATTCTACAATAGGGATAAGCCTCCTAATGATAAACGACTTTCTAGATAATATAGATTTCAACATTAATCATTAAAGAACCTTTGAGTAAATAGTTACCGTACAATTCAATCCTTCCACCATACAATGTCCCAATTAAATATAAGACATGGAATTACCACAAGTCTTATTTTATTTAATTATATGTATTTCGATTCTTAAATGCACAACTCAAATAATGCAAATTAGAAACTCCTTTCTAATTTCATTCTCGCCAACCAAGGACTACTGGGTTGTCATTTATCGAATCACATAGACATTTCTCTTCTTTATTAGAAGTGGTAGATTCTTTATCGATCATACATTATCTCCATGTACAACTTATTATACCCAAGCATACCCTTTGATATACCCTAAGGGTCTTAAGGAATAAGTCAAAGTATAACTCATCATACACAAGATACTATGATGATCTCAAGTCCAAGGATTACTTGTACTACTATCACTACAGAATTCCTATTGACAAAAAGTAAAACTCCATTAGGTATTCCTTAGCGAGCCACGCTCAAAGAACTTATTCTCTAATAAGCACCTACATACTTGCTTTAGTGTTCCCACACAAATGATCATGAGATCAATCATCCTCATCCAATGAAAGCAAGCAACGTATGTACCAATCTATCCGGATTCACTAATCCCCAATTTAGTAATCCAATGATTGGGAACTATTTTAGTTTTAAGCTTTCTAAGAATTTAGATCTCATTAGAATGATCATCATCATTATTCTAAAAGCATTGCTTAAAACTATGGGTTTATCACATATTATAAAACAAAGATCATGTAGATAATTAAAAGCCTTTAATAAATTAATATTTTTATTAATAAATGAATAAGATTGTTACAAAGTATATGCTTTATCATCAAACATGATTGGCTTGTGTGCATACTACTTTCAATCTCCCACTTGCACTAAAGCCAATCGTCATGGTATCTTATACTCTTCTTCTAAGTGACGATTATCTCCGTTGTTGGATAAGCTTTAGTTAATGGATATGTAATATTGTTCTTGAGAGTCCACTATCTCTATAGTGATTTCCCATCTTTCAATGATTCTAATAATCAAATGAAAGTGCCACAACACATGTTTAGATCTAAGATGAGACTTGGGAACTATTCTTAGTTCTCAGAATGAACTTTAATCCAAACAATCAACTTGCAGCCTTCATTTATAGCTATATACTTTGTCTTTATCACTAAACCAAAGAACTCTTTTGTTTGCTTGGAACCTTTCCAATTCACTGCACCACTATTCAAGATAACGCTTTACCTTAAAGTGGATTTTCTGTCATCTTGGTCTGTCTGAAAAACTTGAGTCTGTTAAGCCCTCTAGTTTTAATTTAGACCCACCATAAATATGATCACATCCTTAGTGCCAGTAAAGTACTTTAAGATGTTTTTCAGTGTCTTACAGTGATCTTCTCCAGAATATATGACCGATCAACATTAGATCTTGTATATTTCATTACATACATGATAGTCACTCATGCGGTCTCTCTTTTCAGGAGTCTGTGGGGACTATAAAGAGAGATACACTCCATAGCTCATCAACATGAGACATCTCTTGGAGTTTGCCATTGTAAACGACTTTAGCATCAAATGAATATACGTTCCTTGGGTTAAGTTGAGCATCCTTTTAAATCTATCTATATAGATTTGCATCCCCAATAATGATACTCTTCCCAAATCATTCATGGAGGAATGTTTAGACAACTTTATCTTTACTGATTGTAGCATTGGTATGTTATTCCTCATCCGTAGTATATCAACATATAATACTAGAAATTTCACGACGCCCCCAATCGACCCTTTTGTACACACTATATGTTCATTCTTAATTTTGATAAAATCAAACTCTTTTGATTGCCTCATCAAAACGAATGTTCCATATTTGAGAAACTTGCTTCAATCCATTTCTCCGAGTGTCTATAACACTTACCTCATCGTATGTAATCGGATCATCATCTTCTATGATGTGTACCTCATCATCATCATCCATGATGAATCCATACCTCCTAGGTATCTTCTTGTGACTATTCGCATTTACGATTCTTGGTTGTGGTACAATAGTCTATCTCTACGTGTTCCTCTTATTTGACTTATAGTGTTTTGTGGTTCTTGAACTCTTCAAGATCTATTATCCTCCCACTAGCCCCTTCAATGATAAACACCTTTATCTTAGAAGGTAGTGTGTTTCACAACAAACACCTTTTGCTAAGTAGGATTATAGAGCATATACCCTAAACTTACTTTAGGATGTCCCATAAATCTACACTTGTCAAATCTTGTCCCAAGCTTATCTTTTTGAAACCTTTTCACATAAGTTGGACAACCCTTATCTTAACATACTTAAGATTAGGAATCCTCCCCATCCATAACTTTTATGGAGTCTTGGGGTAGGATTTTGAGGTTACCATTTTGTAGATATGCGACCATTTCCGTGATATGACCCTAGAGGGATAATCGAAATGTTGGTAAAATCATTATGAACCGCATCTATGTCCAACAAGGTACGATTTTTCCATTCAAATACATCAATCAATTATTGTGTATCGAGGGTGTCCATTATGAGAAAAACCATTTGAGATGATCTAGAAACTTATTGCATAAGTATTTATTCCTCGATCTAATCAAAGAATCTTAATACTTTGCCAATTTGTTTCACTTCAATTCTTTGAACCTTTCAAATAATTCACACTTGTATTTCAACAAATACATACATTCAACTCTTTGAATGATCATCTCCTTTTCTTATACTAATTTGTTCAATATGCAAAATTATTTTCATGTAAGTCAAGTATACAAAATTTATTAAGTAATATTCCATTCTATACAAAACATTATTATTATAAATAGAACAAACAATTGTTCTTAATTATAATACCAAAGATTTCATTGTCCAACAATAAAATGGAAATAATATTTTTAACAAAAACTGAATACAATAACAACTTATCGACTTAATAGATTTGCCCAGTAGGCATTGCTAAACTATAAGTTTCTATGGCTAATATGGCAACCTTGCTACATTTCCCATACATAAGATTACTTATATTTGTTTAGCTTTCTACTGCTTTTGTCCCTTCATAAATCTATATTTATGATAACCAAAGTCAGTATCCAATACCCAAGTAGAACCTCGACTTAAAGAAAAATTTATTTCAATCATGAACAAAAACAGATTATGTCAAAAACTTCACTAAGCTTCTTTGGTTAGCCTCTGCAAGATGCTTCTTCAGCTTTCTTTCCAAAGTCTGTGCTTATTGCAATGGAAGCAAACTCCTTTGCTATCCATATCGCTTTGTTTTATTATCCTTTGTTTATGCCTTTCTATTTACCTTCTTTGAATCGCTCTTCTTTTCGTAAGATCCTTTGGCCCCTATCAAGAAGATATGGTCTTTCTTGGTTGAAAAGTGACTCTCAACATTTTTCAACAAGTTAAGCAAATCAATGAGGTCGATATCTAACTCGTTCATATGAAAAATTCACAACAATTGTGAAAGGAGTTCGAAATGAGTGCAAGATCAAATCTTGGCTCAACTCTCAATCCATGACAAAACCAAATTGTCTAATTGATCAATCAAATTGATTATGTTAAGAACTTTTATCCGTATTATAGTGTCATCGGCCATTCTAGATCGGAAGAGCTCCTTAGATATCTCGATATCTATCACCCCATTTTCCTCACCATCAACTACTTGATGTGCGGGAATATAGTAGGAGCATCCATAGTTTCATGTTGACGTCAAGCTCATTACCCATGGATACGAAAGCATGATGCATCGAGCTAATCAGTATCATCATCTTGCCACTTTCTAAAAGTAGCAATCTCTTCCTCAAAGGCATTGTCTCGCAACCATTGCGGGGATAGGCGATATGACATAAGATAGCTTTTCAAACATGAGAACTATTCTCAAATTCCTTAACCAATCCGCTTAATTCTATTCCGTTAATTTAGCATCTAATATGCTTCGCAAAGATAGTAATTTTAGACATTGTAAAATTTCAGAAATGAATTTGTAATTAACAACATTTTAACATATACATTCTTTTATTAATTACCAAAATAATTTAGGTCTTGTTTTAAATTGGTATCTCCCACTATTTTCTTCAAACTATATTACCCTCACTTATATAGTTTGGCAAAATCTAATTAAAGATTTGCTAAGTGAGAATAAGGATCCCATTTCAAATGTATATAGCCTTGTGGTGACACAACAAATTATATATAAATAAATAGGTAGACAACTTTTGTCAATTACATCAACTATGCAACTCCTTTTCTTTTGCCTCTTAGATTATTTTGATCAAGTGGTGGCACATCCGAATCAAAATTATCCAAGTTAAGTCCGACCTAGCACTCCATATATTCAAAAAAAAAATATCATCCTTGTGGTGACACAACAAAAAAATAATATTGTTCAATTTTCTTTATAAGCATCAAATGTGATAAATTAACATCTTAAATACTTAATACTTGCCTTGTGGTGACACAACAAACTCATATTAAATATTTAATACTCTATTAATTTTATCATGCTGAAGGCGACGCTCGATATTCCAAATATCTTTGAACGCTTAGGACTTAATATAAAAAAATTTGAGGGATTTATTATTAATTGTCTCTTCTTGTTTAGCGCATATATATATATATATAAATAAATACGTCATATTAATGAACATGCGAAGCATGTTTGCATAATATATAATATATATAGTATAAGCATGCACATATAGAATACTATATTCTACCCGGATTGATTATGGACTTTTATTCTAGTTTGGTTCACTAGAGCCACCAAGTGAACCAAAAGGTCAAACCCTAGGGGTGAAAGAAATAATATTTAAATATAACTATTACATTTAAACCCGGGCTCCATTACAAACGGGTCTTCACGCGCTCCTTGCTCCTTTGATCTCTAATTTTTCAAAATAATTCTAATTATTCCTATTACAAAACTATTTAAAATAAATAGAAACCTTGATCAGCAGTCAAGGGGAAGTACATAGGAGGGGAATAGAATTTACATTAAGAAAAATTAGAGAAGACGAGGTACGCAGACCCCATTTAATAAAACTCATACATTCATGCATCCAACTAAAATAAAATCCAATCGCATTGGTCAATAGTCCATAATCAATCCCATTTATTATCATACACATCATCATATGCATCAATAAATAACATTCATCATATGAATAATAAACATTTAATATATATATTGATATCATTTAATGGGCAAATTTAGTTAGTATAAAATCTATTTTGAATCAAAATAAACTCCTTTATTTTAATCCAAATTTAAATCAAAATAAAACTATTTTATTTTAATTTATCCAATTTTGAATAAAATAAACTATTTTATTTTAATCAAAATCTTTAATCAAAATAAACTCCTTTATTTTAATTAATTATGGAATCCAATTCCATGTAAAAAAAATTATTAAAGGAAACACTTGATTCTTTCCTATTCATAAATAAACTCCTTTATTTTGAATAATATGAAATCATATTTTATATCTAAATAAACTCCTTTATTTAAGGAAATTAGGATTCTTCTTTCCTATTCACAAATAAACTCTTTTATTTTGAATAATATGAAATCTTATTTCATATCTAAATAAACTCTTTTATTTAAGGAAATTAGGATTCTATTTCCTATTCACAAATAAACTCTTTTATTTTGAATAATATGAAATCTTATTTCATATCTAAATAAACTCCTTTATTTTAAGGAAACATGTAATCCAATTTCAACTCCAATTAGTTATCATGGAATCCAATTCCAACTCTAATTAGTTAGCATGAAATTTAATTTTAAAATTAAAATAAACTCTTTTATTTTAATATTAAAATAAACCTTTTTATTTTAAAATTAAAATAAACTTTTATTTTAATTATAAAATTATTATTATATATATATAAATATATATTACGTTAATATATATAATATATATAATCACCAAATCCATTGCAATTCACGATATATATTATATTTTTAAATCTCTTGTAATCCCTTATCATGTTCCTTGATTTCCGTGTGCTTATAAGTATATATATATTATACCACCAATATATATATATAGTATATACCGTAATATATATATATAAGTATAAAATATATATTATAAAAAAAAATGGTACAACAATCTTATGGTATAACTAATATGCAGATGCCCCACGTGAGTCACACCAGATCCGTGAAAGTAACCAAATGAAAATCGTTTTTCAAAAAAAAAAAACTACGCTAATAGTCTTTTTTTTTTTTTTTTTTTTATATAACAAAATTATGCCCAATTAAATTATTCTAAACACATATCAATATACATATCAAATTAAAATAATTAATAATTCGCATAAAGGTTTGGCTCTGATGCCACTGTTAGGTTTGTAATATTCAAGAACGCAATCAAATTGCATAAATAAGCAAGCGGAGCGAGTAAAATCGAGTTTAAAAATTTACAAACCATATACCCGGATCACCCTTTATGCACAATTATTAATTAAACGAAAAGATATGAATAAGAATCATACCCTTGAAGATCCGAGCTTCCTCAGGTACAAGTTCACCTCCAAATCCTTTCGCGCTCAACTTGAATCCACCGGGTTTGGTTCCTTCCTTTGATCAACGTTAGCCACCCAAGTGTTTGGCCTCTAGAGGTGATCCACCAAGGAAGAAGAATTTTCAAGAAGAAGGGTATTGGCTCAACCCTAGTTTTCATCTCTATGTAAAAGGCGCACTCTCCCAACAATTGGAATTATGTCGTGACGTTGAAAAAGTCAACAACCCCTCACCCATAATAAGACTCCTCTTATTTATAGATGTGGGCAACCCACCTTAACAATTAAGGAATTGGGTTTTATTTAATTAATTAAATTCTTTTAATTAATTAAGCTCCTTAAACTTATTAGGATAATTAATTAAACTCCTTTAACTAATTTTCCTCCTAATCCTATTAGGAATAAATGAGAGTACTTATATTAAATTAATTCCTAAACTCTTTTAGAAATTAAAATAATAATAATTGTAATAATATTAATAAGACTCTCTTATTAATTTATATTTAATATTTCTAAAATATTAAATAATAATATTAAGCTATTTAATTTATTCTATTACCATAGATTAAATTAAATATACATAACATATTATTACGATTATGCCATTAACTTCTTAAATAATTATTCTTCCTTTTATGGTGTGACCCTTTAGGTTCTCCATATTAAACCTATTGTGAATAAATCAATTAGAATAATTCTAATCTTATTTAAATAAATAAATTAAACAATTAATTTATTTAAATAAATAATATTTATTCTACAATAGGGATAAGCCTCCCTAGCGATAAACGACTTTCCGGATAATATAGATTTCAACATTAATCATTAAAGAACCTTTGAGTAAATAGTTACCGCATAATTCAATCCTTCCACCATATAATGTTCCAATTAAATATAAGATATGGAATTATCACAAGTCTTATTTTATTTAATTATATGTATTTTGATTCTTAAATGCACAACTCCAAATAATGCAAATTAGAAACTCCTTTCTAATTTCATTCTCGCCGCCAAGGACTCACTGGGTTGTCATTTATCGAATCACATAGACATTTCTCTTCTTTTATTAGAAGTGGTAGATTCTTTATCGATCATACATTATCTCCATGCATAACTTATTATACCCAAGCATATCCTTTGATATACCCTAAGGGTCTTAAGGAATAAGTTAAAGTATAACTCATCATACACAAGATACTATGATGATCTCAAGTCCAAGGATTACTTGTACTACTATCACTACAGGAATTCCTATTGATAGGCAAGTAAAACTCCATTAGGTATTCCTTAGCGAGCCACGCTCAAAGAACTTATTCTCTAATAAGCACCTACATACTTGCTTTAGTGTCTCCACACAAATGATCATGAGATCAATCATCATCATCCAATGAAAGCAAGCAACGTATGTACCAATCTATCCGGATTCACTAATCCCCAATTTAGTAATCCAATGATTGGGAACTATTTTAGTTTTAAGCTTTCTAAGAATTTAGATCTCATTAGAATGATCATCATCATTATTCTAAAAGCATTGCTTAAAACTATGGGTTTATCACATATTATAAAACAGCATCATGTAGATAATTAAAAGCCTTTAATAAATTAATATTTTTTATTAATAAATGAATAAGATTGTTACAAAGTATATGCTTTATCATCAAACATGATTGGCTTGTGTGCATACTACTTTCACTTCGTCCCAACACAATGGTGTTCTGCACTTTCTTCTGTATAAGGCTTCATAAGGCGGCATACCTATGCTTGCATGATAACAATTGTTATACGCAAACTCTACTAATGGTAGATGATCATCCCAACTACAATTAAAATCCATGATGCAAGATCTTCACATATCTTCTAACGTCTAAATTATCCTGTCGCTCTAGCCATCATTTTGTGGATGATAATCCATACTTAACTTCAGCTGTGTCCCCAACTGCTCTTGCAGACTCCTCCAAAAGTTCGATGTGAATCGTGGATCACGATCTGACACAATCAAAAATAGTACTCCATATCTAGAAATTACTTTCTTAACATAAAGTTTAGCTAACTGGTCTAAGTTATACTTAACCCTTATTAGCAAAAAGTGAGCCAACTTCGTCAATCGGTCCACTATTACCCAAATCGCATCATACCCTTTCATTGTAATCGGAAGTCCCACCAAAAAATCCATCGTGATATGCTCCCACATCCACTATAGAATCTCCAATGAATGTAACAAGCCACTTGGTCGTTGATGTTCGGCCTTAACTTTTTGACAAGTTAAGCACCTACTCACATACTCGACTATATCTTTCTTCATGTCCGGCTACCAAAACCTCTGTCGAAGGTCTTGATACATCTTAGTACTACCAGGATGAATCGAGTATCTCGAACTATGAGCTTCTTGTAACACTTGATCCTTTAATTTCGTCTCATTCGGAACCCAAATTCTTCCTTCAAATTTTAATAATCCCTCATTATCAAGACTGTACTTAATACTCTTGGGAGTGGTGTATTAGGTAGCATGTGATGATATGTGTGAATGGTGTAAGGTGCACGGTGTAAGGTGTAAGGTGAATTTCAGGGACGAAATTCTTAGAATAAGGGGTGAATTTGACAACCCAAGAATTTAGAAAAATTTTAATATCTTAATTAATTGATTTAAGGTTCAGAATTAGAACTTAGACAGAAAATAAGTGTATGCGTTTGATGTTTTGGGAAGGAATTTTGAGGATTTCAAAATTCTGTGAAGGATTTAGGTGAATTATTCAGGATTAAGTGTATATGTGAATATGTTCTGTGTATATGGTTATGTATGTGTTCAGAATGTGGTTAATGGTCAAGGGTTGACAATATAAATTTTATCAGTGTCAAACCCTAAGTATATATTAAGAATGTCAACGTACAGTTAGAAAACCCTAATGTCTGATAAGAAACCCTAGAAACCGGTTTTAAAACCCTAATTTCAGTTCCGGGAGTCCGAAACCCTAATTCAGAAATTTAAAACCCTAATCTGGGAACTTAACGGAGAATTTTAATGCTTAAGTGCTATTAATTATAATATTAATTAGGGAAAAGCTTAATTATTAGCAAACCCTCATTTCAAATTTTTAAACCCTAATTGTTCCATCAGAAACCCTAATGCACAGTTGTGGATTTAATTGCTAAATTAGCAATATTAATTAGGGAATAATAATCCTAATTAGCAAACTTGAATTATGATTAAGAAATCTTAATTTAATTAGAGAATTCTAATTACAATTTAGAAATATTAATTTTCTATGTTGAAAACCCTAAGTTGAAAATCTTAGAAATGTGAATTATAGAAAGCTTAGGTTTTAACCCTAAGGGTTTCATCAAATGACAATTCTAGAATAAAAATTGTATGGAAATGACAATTATGCCCTTTGTCACATTTTTATTAGCTAAAGTGCAAATATTGCCAAGATATGAGTTGTTCACCAACTCTAACCACTCATTGACTTAATAATCCTAGCAATCTCAGCCCCTTACATCATATAGATACATTGTATCAAAATAATGGGATTAAAGAGAGAGAAAGGGCCACTTTCATTCTCATTTTCTCCAAGACTCTCTCTCCAAAATTTTCGATTTGTAGAGTGAGAAAGTGAGATATGATAAGCTAGTATCAGTCTTTTACTTGACCAGAAACAGATCACAAGATCAGATCCAAGAATTAAAGCCTAATAGGTATAAAAACCCTAAACCTAGAAATCTTTTGATTTGATGTTGAATATTGTTGTTTGTTAGTTAGATATATGTTAGAGGGTGTCATTTGATGATCCAGGTTGCTAAAACCTAGATCCATATCATTTTGATGCTCGAAATTTAAGTTTTTAGAAATCTGGAAATCTAGAAAAATAAGGCCTGACAGCCTAATGTCAGGGCCTCCCGATTGGTCTATGTTAGGTGTTTATGGTAGTTTATGTTATGAATCTATAGTATGTCATGTGGTCTTTATTCTACAACTTGAATCAGGGTCATAGCATGTCTATATCGTTAGTTATTGGTGGTCAAAGATCGTTGACCGACCATGACCCAAAAAATCTAGGTAACCTAGATTACCCAGAAATTTTAACAAGCGTTTTGTTAGCCTTTGATCTTGCAGTATGTTAGTTTTTTTATGTTATGTTGTTGTTTGATACTTGTAGTCTGACATGAGGAGTACAGATCCCAATCCTTAGAATGCCCAGATCATGTATAGGATTTAAGTTATTGTGGGTCAAACCTGTATTGACCATCTATTTTTGTAAAAATCTGGAAAACCTAGATTTCTTAAGATATGATTTATGTCAAAACTTTGATCGTGCTTAATCTCTTTATGTGATGTTATTAGACTTGTTTGGTACATGATATTTGTACTCTGACATGTGGAATGCATGTCAGAACTTTTACATCACACAAACCGGACCCAGATTCCATGTTATGAAGCTTCAAAATAGGGACCTTCGCACTGTTCGAGCTTCTGGGCAGCCCATAAACTCAAGAACAACCTCTAACATGCTTTTTGAAGGCTTCGATTTCTCTATAATGTTGTTGTTTGACCATGATATGAGTTATTATATGTAGTATTACATAATTACTATAATCTTGATATCATAACAAGCCCAAAAAACACTTATATCATAGATCAAATGCTGGTAATACTTTGTACCTTAGCAACTGACATGAAGTTCTGGGCAGGCTCAACAACACCTATAGCGACGGTTCTGTCGCTATAGGGCCCCTTTAGCGACATTTAATTAATGAAAATTATTAAATTATTAAATAAATTGAAATAAATAGTTTTTAATTATTAAAAATACATAATAAATTATGAAAAATTATTTTAAAGCCTGAAAAATAGTTTTTAATTATTTTGAGTATATTTCAAAAATATTTAATATTTTTGAAATATAAATTATTTAAAAATGATTTTAATTCATGAAAAATTATATTATTATATTAGAAAATATTTTAAGTTATTTTTGATGACTTTTAATATTTTGTGATGAATTTCATTAATAATTTATTATTATTGGTAATTAATTTATTTAATAAATATATTAAATAAATTATAGAAAAATAGAATTAATGATTTAAAAATCATATAAAAATGATTTAAGTATTATAAAAATATTTTAAGTTATAAAATATAACTTTTGATATTTTGTCATGAAAATATTAATAGTTTAATATTAATAGTAATTATCGGATAATGAATTTAATGGTTTAAAAATCATTTAAATATGATTTTAAGGTATTAAAAATACTTTGAAATATTATAAATATATGATAACATTATGTTATGATTTTCATTAATATTTAATACTAAATAAATATTAATGATATTAGAATATTGTGGTATTTTAATTAGATAAATATGATATTAATGATTGGAAAATCATGATAAATGGTATTAATTATCTGACAATTATTGCAAGTCTATGAAAAATATTTTGACTGACAATAAAATTATCTAAGTTACTGTTAAGTGTTTAGGCAGAGTTTAATTGAACTTAAACTTGATATTTGTCCGACTAGACCGTCGAGATGATAGAATTGTGTCGGTTTCAAGTCAAACTGAAATAGTTTGACCTTATACCAAGTCTTATGTGTGTTGTAGACTGTTAAGGTTATATATTATGTGTTTAGGTTATTCTATGTATATATATATATATAATAGTATTATATTGTGATGATATTATTCTAATATTAGAGATCTATATTACTAATATTAGGTCTTCGGATAAGCGATATAAATGGTGTAGCGGTAATCAACAATTCAGACAAGTTTTACTTAACTCTACTAAGAGTAGTTTCATTCAGATATGCTTATGGTTAATCATTGTTGATTACCATATAGAATTGTACTCTATACATATTGCATGTATAAGTCAGGTATGAAAGGATGATCACCTTCATTATCGGTTGGTCCAGATATATTTGTTCATGTTTAATACTTGTTCAGTCAAAAGTTTGTTCGTGCTAGTTCTCAATTATATTGATGAATTATAGCCAGCCTATTATTCAGACTCTTTCAATCATGATATATCCTTAAATTGTATTTAAACTTGTTGGGCAACTTTCATGCTCACCCTTGCTATATCATGATAAACATTGCAGATAAGACGAATGCGTTCAGATACAGGAAAAAGGATAAGCCAAGTTCAGCTTGGGATAAAATGTGCAGCTAGTTGTAATTGTATAGTTTGATAAATATGTTATATGTTAGATAGTTTATGAATTGTGTATATGTTAAGGTTACTCGATTTTGGGGAATAGTGTGTAAAGTGTATTGTATAAACAATTTATGTTTATATCTTCCGCAATTATTATAGAAATAGTATACCAGATCTGTGGTGATTAGGACCCGGATTTGGGGTTACTATAACATCCTCCTTTCTCACTTTCAGTTAGTGATACCCACTTCTCAAATTTATTTTTTGAGAAATATCTAGCACCCTTCAACTGGTCAAACAAATCATCTATTCTCGGCAATGGATATTTGTTTTTAATAGTGACATTGTTTAATTCTCTATAATTAATGCAAAGACGCATTGACCCATCCTTCTTCTTCACGAACAACATCGGCGCTCCCCACAGTGACACGCTCGGCTGAATGTACTTCTTATCTAACAGCTCTTGCAGCTGCACCATTAGTTCCTTCATCTCTACCGGATCGACTATATAAGCTAAATACCCTACACAGCCTTGACTCAACAACTTTTTGGCCTGCATCATCGTCAGACATCTCATTTGTCTAGGCGATCTGCTACCATGAAAAACTACCTTTGAAGGAGTCATAAGGTTTACACACTTCTTTTGGTAATCAATTATCGCTCCATAATTGAATAAACAATCCATTCCCAATATCACATCAAACTCTCTGAGTTTTATCGGGATTAAATCTACTTTCATAATATTCCCCTTAATGTTCACCCTACAGTTCTTGTATACGAACCTAACAGGAATCACTTCCCTATTCGTAATTTCTATGTTTAAAGGGAAATTCAACTCTTCAATAGGTATTTCTAACTTCTTAGCAAAATCATCAGATATAAACGAGCAAGTAGCACCCGAATCAAATAATACATATGCATTTATATCATTGATTATGATAATACCTGACACGATATCTTTTGATTGCACTGCGTCTTGCACCGTCATGTTGAAGGTTCTTGTTGTTGGCTTTTTTGTTAATGTTGGCCCAGCAATAGTCAGTGTACCTCCACTAGCATTTCCCTTGCTTCCATTTGCCTCACCAAATCTCTTCTTAGGGCATTCACGAGCAAAGTGATCCTTGGACCCGCATGTAAAGTAAACGTTCTTCTTAGGTTGATTGCAATTTGGGGTGATGTGACCCTCTTGGCCACAGTTGAAGCATACTTGTTTCCCCATCAAGCACACACCCTTGTGAAACTTCCCGCATGTAGCACATGCTTTGAACTTCTTCTTTTGCTGGTTTCCTTATTGATTCCTAGCTCCCACATTTGCATTCCACTACCTCTTCAAATTGTTGTTGCCATTCCCACCGTTACCACCACCACCACCACCACCATTCTTAACTTCACCTTCACTCTTCTTTTTCATCTGCTCTTGGTTGTGTTTTGTTACAGCCTCCCCTCCACTCTCAGCGAGAATTGCATTCTCAATTACCGCTGTAAACGTCTTCAACTGGGATAGGGAGACCCTACTGTACAACCAGGGCTTCACTCCCTATTCAGACCTCTTTGCCTTGCGTTCGTCTGTGCTGACTTGATATGGCGCAAACCTCACCAACTCGTTGAATCTTGCGGCATACTCAGATACCAACATCATTCCCTGCTTCAGTTCCAAAAATTGCACTTCTAGCTAACTCTTCGAACTTTCTGGGAAATAGGTCTCAAAGAATATCTCCTTGAACCTTTCCCAAGACATTACCCTTGACCTCCTCGGGTTTTATTTGCCTGCCACCAATAACTAGCCTCTGCTTTCAACATGAATGTTGCAAAAGCAATCTTCTAATCCTCCCCTACTTTCGCAACATCAAACACTTTCTCTATCTCCATCGCCCAGGTCTGTGCCTCAATCGGGTTCATAGTTCCACGGAATTCTGGTGGTCCAACCGCCTTGAAATCCTTAAAATTTGTTCCTTGATTCTGAGGTTGATTCTGCAACGCTCCTGTTAGTAACATTACGAATTGCTGAACTGGATTATCTTCAGCATTATTGTTATTAGTTCCTTCAGTAGTTCTTTGTTGGGGTGGTTGACGTCTTGGAGGCATTTTCTGTTAAAAATACACTCATTAGACTATTACTCCATATCTTTAATTATTTCTACTTAATTTACACACCAAAAATTATCACGTAACACATAACACTTTGAATAAAATAATAACTTTTATTCATTCATAATCTTTGAAAAAAACATCAAAATAATAGCATCACTGCTATTTACATAACTTTCCTGAACTACAACAGTTGTAGGATTACTTCATCATCATCACATCCCATTAGTTGAATCATACCCGGGATTTACATCTTATTTACTCATCAATCACATAATAATTACATATCAAGTACATTCCCTACGATGTGCTACTAAGATGCTGCGTAGCCTTACGACGCTCCTCCTCCATAATTCGGAACATTATTCGGCGATCTAATATGTATGATGGTAGTGTCTCGAACTGGATTGGATAACACATGACCCGATCTTGAGCTCGATTGATCACAATGTTGAATACTTTATCCATCTCTTCCATCTTCATACTCTTTACTTGTGTGTGTCTCTCTGCTACTCTGGTTCATTGATAAACTTCATTGTACACATCTTCAGCTCTTGCGCTCTTAATAGATTCATCTTTTAGCTTTTTCTTCAACTCTGCAATCTCTCCTATCATACGCTCGTTCTCTCCTTTGGTGTGGACCAGCTTTTCTTAAACGTTATTTAGGTGTTCCTCTCGATCATGGATCTTGGCGTCCTTCTATGCCATCGAGGTCTGTTGTTCAGCTACTATCTCTTGTAACTCCTCGACATTATATTGAAGTTCCACATTGCGGTCATACACCTCATTGTACATACGGTCGACAATCGAATTAAGTGGAATCTCTTCCTCCTCATCCTCCGACTGTGGCAGCTCAACGGGATCCTCCTCATCTGTCTCTATCTCATCATCCTCATCAGGTATTCTCTCCTGCTCAACTACTGTGACCAACGGAACTGTTTCCCATGGCAGTAGTTATTCCCACACTATCTGAATATCTCGAGGCTCCTCCTCTCTAGGCACATGGGATCCTTCCTCCCTAGCCAGACTGGATCCTCCTATATTAGCCATCCTGTCAATCAAATTTTAAGTTTTAATTACTAATCATTACTACTCGACACTCACGAGCACATAAGTTATAATCACATAAGCACATGAGTGCTTTATTACTTCTTCCTTAAAACTCGATAAGAGTCATCACTATCTTTCAAAGGTTACTTCCTAAGGCTTTTCCCCACCTAAGGTTCATAACCTAAAGCTTTGATACCAACCTGTGACACCCCCAAACCTAGGTACTTCATTCCCTCAAGATTTGGTGTTCACTATCCATACATTCATACTATCTACCCAAATAAACTAGTATTTAAACCATAAATCCTCCCTTTAAATAGGGTTACATCATTAAATTGAAAAACATCCCAGGTTGTCTAACCTTAAACATCATACAAGTGCGGAAATAAATTATTACATCACGTCATTAAATAAAAGTCTATCGTTATAACAATAAAATAAAATTACAAGTCTTCATCACTTGTACATTTTTCCCTTTTCTTTGCTAGTTGTAGGTTCGTCGACCTTCTCAACTTTAGCTGCAAGAATGTATATATATGCAAGAGTGAGTAAAACAATTGCTCACTAGATATAACAATGAATCAACATGATAATAACAACTGCCAATGAATAAGCTCATCAAAACTGAATAGTACTCTATCAATGATAACCAAAGATCGGAATCAAAAAATGGAATATATATCTGAGGGTCATGAGACCATGAACTATGTCCACAGTTGCGAGTAATCTTTCAACTCTAACTTTAATAGTCATAAGACTATAAGGACTCCTCGTACTTAGGGGGATCAACCCTTTGTACAATATATTGTGCACAAACATTTTAACGCTACGCGTAAGTTATCCCCTATAATAGGGTTGTTCATCTCAACATTTAGAATACGAGTTCGCACCAAAGTAAGTTTGGTTTGGATAAGTTTTAAGGTAATTTAGAGTTTACGAACATCAACTAAGGATTAGTTGAAAAAAACTAAAATAACATTATGCTATGGAATAATTCATAAGTGAATCAACATTGTCTACTAAGGTTATGCTTTAGGAATAATCTAAGAGCATAAGTATTGAATAATGTAACATACCTTGCTTTGAACAATGTTAAGCTAAGGTTAAAACGTTATTTAGAGTTAAATCTTAAGCATGCATAACAAATAATAAGTTAAATGATAAAACTTGTTCAACATTAGTGTGTTAGAATGTAGAAATTTGCATGCTAATTAACAAGTTAAAGATTGGCTCAAAATCAAGATATAAGGTTTAGGAGCTTGCATGATATAATTAGGGTTAAGAAACTTGCATAAAGAAAGCTTAGAGTTAGGAAAACTTGCTCAAAGATAGTTTAGATACTTGCACAGTTATAAAAGTAGAGTTAAAGAACTTGGTCAATGTAAAAAGATAAGTTTAGAAACTTGCCTCGAGCGTAGGTTAAATAATCACAACTCACGTTCACCACAAGTCCTACACATACCATATATATTGAAAATACACATTAGTTACACTAACATTACCTTCATGATTTTCTTTCTTACTTTTAGTATAGCTACTAACTAAGTTTAACTTTAAACAACATCACATATTTTCATGAACATTACATTTTACCTTTATTATAACTACTTAAGTGATCATGTCATTGCACCACATACACATTAACAACTTGATACAACATCCTATTACATGTCCAATATGTTATCATTAGGTTATTCTAATACACAAAGGATTGCACTTGCATTCACGTATCTCGACGCCCTCCGATTGGCTTCAAATACACAACAGTCCTAAATATAGCCATTTTGACCCTTCATAACAATTTCAAATTGAAACCCTTAAAGCATAAAAGTTATAGGCCTATTCGTCCTCATTCCGAAGCATCTTGAATCTCCTCAATCGGAGTTCGTATGAAAAAGTTATGGCTTTTTTACTACAGGAGGTCAAAACTATCTGACCCATACTACAATTCCAGCGCTGGGGCGCGAGAACTAAGTCAGACAGTGGCACTGGGGCGCAAATTTTGGCATTGGGGTGCGAAGTTCTGGGGTATTTTTGGCACTGAGGCGCGAAAATAAGACCTGGGGCGCAGATTTTGGCGCTGGGGCGCCAAAACTTACAGAACCCATCCACGAAGAACAGAACACAACAATTCTTAATGGTTTAATGGCTTCTAGCAGCTAATTTAACATAAATAATTTATGTAAATCATTAACAAGCACACATATACTAATTTAGCACAACTTAACAACAATTTTAGAAAACTTAAATCCTTGAAAGCACTATTTTTAAACCAACAAAACTCCATTTTTGATATTTCTTGACACAGTGAACACTGTAGTCATAGTGATACACCAATTTGATTCCTTTGAATTAAGTTCTCTTTATTTCATACCCAATTAACAATTCACAGTTCAGTTTTTATAATTCATATACACTTTAACCATCAAATTTGTTATTATCATAAGTCATGTATAAGAACATACACTGAAAAATAGTTTCCCTTTCTTTTAAACAAAATTAACGTAGAATTCTTTGTCTAAACATAAACTTCTAGCATTACAACTACTTCCAATTGCAACAATTCAGTTGTAAGGCAAAATTCAAAAAAAAAATAGAATTCCTAGAATATAAATTAAAACTCACGCCGCTAAAATACATATATTTATATATTCACTGTAGAATCCAATTTCTTCCTTTTTTGATCGTAATTCATACAATCACATACATGTATATGCTCATCATACAACCACACACACACACACACACACACACACACACACACACATATATATATATATATATATATATATATATAGTTGTAACATTACATATACACATAATTTCATAATCAACTATAAAAATATGAATTACAGTGATTATGCTATAAACACAGTGAACCTCCAAAACAAGAACACGGAGAATAAGGAATTATACTATAAAACATATATGTTAAGATTATGTAACATACCTTTAATTTGCTTAGACAATTCTTGTTAACCACTGAGAATAGCTTGAAGAACTCAAAATTTCGTCTCTTGCTTCTATCTTAGGCTCTCTCAAAACTCAGACTTAGCCAATAACCAACTGACCAACTAGTATGCGTAAAAACCAAACTGAATATCAAGCGTAAACAAAAAAACTGATATAGTCTTAATAATAATAATAACTATTATCAGTTACCAAAGTAACATATATATTATAAATATATTATATTTATTATTTTATTTATTTTATTTATATTATTTATTTTATTTAAATTCAAAAATTAGAAATTCAAAAGCCATAAGGCGTTGTTTGGCAAAACCCCTTCAAATATTAAAGACTTAATATATTAAGCCTTGTTTGGCAAAACTAAATTAAAATTAAACTCCTTTAATTTATTTTAATAAACAATTTAGTTTATAATTTATAATTACATCTTATTTATTTGAATTTTCATATCCAACATTAACCAATTAAATTAATCACATACCATATTTTAATTAAATATATCATTTTAGCAAATATCACAACATTATAATTTTCATTATAACTTTATTTAATAATTTAATATACCATTTTAAATTATTAACTAACAATATAACATTTCATGTCATTTACAACTCTCTAAATTATAAATTAATATAACTTAGAATATTATCTAATAAAATTTAGATTCATAAATATTTACTAACAATCATCACATCAATAAAATATTTATTCCATCAATCTCAACAATACTCATCAAATAAATATTTATATTTAATAAATATTTAAAATTACAATTTGAAATTCCGAATTGTTATAGTCTCAACGTTCTAATATTTACACATTTCTTCTAACAACCTATAATTGCCCCATGGTTAAATAACCAATGCATTCCGAGAATTACATCGAATTCTCCCAACTTTATCGGTATCAAATCTACCGATAATTACAACCCCGTATGTCTACGCAATAACTCCTATGAATATCTTCAACAGGAATTATCTCTTCATTTGCTACCTTAATATTTAAAGGTATAGGCAACTTTTCAGGAAGTAATCCTAATCGTCTAGCAAAATCACAAACTATAAACAAACAAGTAGCACCCGAATCAAACAGCACGTAAGCATTTATGTCGTTGATCGGAATAATACCTACAACTACATCCCCTAATGCAATTGCATCTTGGACCGTCATGTTAAAGGTATGGGCCATCGGCCTACCCGGCTGTGCTGGACCACCAATAGCTAACTTACTGCTATTAGCGCTCTTATTCATGTTTGTCCCCTTCTTCGAGCAGTTCTTTGCTATGTGGTCAGTTGACCCACATACAAAGCATCCGTGATTCTTCTTCGGACTTGTATAGTTAGGCAAAATGTGCCCTTCTTGTCCATAGTTATAATATACAGCCTTCCCCTTGAGACAGACTCCTAAGTGAGTCTTCCCACAGGTTTTGTAGGCCTCTATCCTTCTCTTCGGATCTCCTTGTTTCACTCCGGTATTCTCAAAGTTAAACCATTTCCTCTTCTGTCCTTCGCCACTGCCACTGGCTCCTTCGATCTTCACTCCCCCATCGACCTTTCCCTTATTCTTCTTGTCTTTGTGGTACTGGCTTAGAGCCTCATTCCCACCTTCGGCAATTATCGCCTTCTCTAGTATAGTCCCAAAGGAAGTACTTTGGAACACATATATTTGGTTATAGAGCCAGGGTTTCAAGCCATGCTTGAACCTTCTAGCTTTCCTAACCTCAGTGTCCACCTGGTGTGGAGCAAACCTCGCCAGTTCATTGAACATGGCACCGTATTGGGGAATCGTCATTTCCCCTTGTTTCAAATCAAGAAACCGCATTTCCATCCTCCCACGCATACTCGTGGGAAAGTTGTTCTTGAAAAAAATCTCCTTGAACGTTACCCATGTTAAGTTCTCAATACCCGCCATAGCCTAGTTAGCCTCCCACCAAAAGTTGGCCTCTCCCTTCATCATATAGGTCGCTAAAGTAACCTTCTGACCTTCATCGACATTTGCAATAACAAATGCCTTCTCGATTACTTTTATTCATGTTTGGGCTTCTATGAGGTCTATAGTTCCTTTGAACTCTGGCGGACCGACACTCTTGAAATCCTTAAAAGTAATAGCTCATACTACTCCAGGATTTACGGGGATATTAGCCTTATTTCTATTAAACGCTACCGTTAACAAATTAATGAATTCCTACATTGGGTTTACCGGACCTCCCTCCGGTTGATTTACATTAGCCTCTTGATTACGTTGTCTCCTTCGCGGCGGTATTTTGCTGTTAAGATAAACAACACATCATTATTACTCTTTTCTTGTTACTTAGTTATTATTCAAGATTAAACAATAACTTCAACATTCATTACTCAATATGTTCCATAAGAAGTCTTATATTGATTAGCTTCTTGTAGTATAATACTACATCTTTCACATTACACAGCCTAAGCTGATTACATTACTATCCCGCAATTGCTTTCCAAAAAATTGAGAATTACAAAAGACCAACCTTTGTTATACAAAAGAGGGTTTTACGTCACTACTAGATACACAATATTTACATATCTAATTCCACTCTAGCTAATACTATATTACATCTGCCGTAAGGCATTATCAAAATTTCTGGTGGCAAGACTGGCGATAACATCACGGCTGAAAGTATGCCGAGTATGCCCTGCCTCTATCGGATACCCAGCTACTTGTTTCTGGAAATCCTTATGAGAACTCCTATGAATATAGGACATCCTCCCTATCTTCTGTTTCTTGGTCTTTAGCTCCTCCCTGGGCTCAAAGACCTCCTATTTCAGCTCGTGGACCTTATCCTTGGCTAAAACTCTTTCATTATGCTCCTACTCTCACATTGACTCTGTGACGCCCCAATTCGGGTCCCTTCGAACCACGGATCCGGTCCACCACGATACTACTATCGTTAAACTATTTATATCACTTATTCATAACTTAATGAATATAACTTTGCTTATTACAATTTAGAATATAAATTCTTTCTATTTCTAGGATCTATGTAATGACCCAAAACTTTTATAAGTTTCAAATCTTGGTCATTTACCATTCTTGTTTTACATCATATTTGATGTTATAAAAATATGCGGAATAATTTAAACTTTTTCAATCTCCTTTGAAAAATAATCTTTTATTGATTCCTTAACTTGAATCAATTACAAATCCTTGAATCAAATTAAGTTATGATTCCTTCTATTCGAATTACGTATAAATCTTTACATCTCGATTTGAATTTCTCTTATATCACATAGTACAACTTAACATGTATTACACCTTATAAACTATTATCATGTACATCTCCTAGAACCTAAACATGGTTCAAGAACATATATTTAAATAAAAAAATCAATCTCCTTCGATGCTATTGAACTTTATCAATCAAGTAGCACGTAACTTTACCATGAGTCCTTAACCTGCAAAAGTGGTATTTGCAAGAGTGAGCTCGACAGCCCATCAATTCTAACAGTTTGCATGCAACACATAGGATATAATAATATACTCAGTTCATGCATTCATAATCAATTAATATTTACTACGCATGTTACTTCACACATAACAGGCATGGAGATTTTCATCACAAGCATATCATCAAAGATCAACTTTCACATTTCATACATATCTCATATGCATTTCATATATATACATCAACATTTACATAGCATAATATAGCTCAACTAACAGTTATCGAATTCATATAACAAATAGGAACCGAAAGACTTGTCTGATTCGTAGTTTATCAACTACAACTTAACTGCCTAAAGGGTATATGCACTGCGTGTATTCCTACACAGTTATATAATCACGGATTCATATTCATCAGTCATACATCTCATACACTCTTAATATAAGAACAAATATTATTTCTTAACTTGGTTTCATTCTTACTTGAACTTAGGATAACCATGAGACTAACTAATTCTACTATCATATTTATCTAAACAATCGTGTTTCATAACTTGTAGTCCTTAAAGACAACATATAACCATAACTTAAGACTATGCAGTTAACAAACTGTTCTTGGTCATTCTGCAGAACGGTGCGGCCGTGCAGCCGTGCTGCATTTAAGCTTGGGAGTAGCGCGATCGTGTTACTCCCAGCCAGAACCAGACTTAGGCTTTTTATTGCCCAACATAATTCCTAGCATGACATGTATTCTGATACGTACTGTAAACATACATCAAGTAAGTTCTAATATTTCTTCAAGTTCATATTTTAAATCATTTAGTTTTGAATTACATAGTTCTATGTTGAATTATTCACAATAACAAGGCTTAACAACTTCTTTTAACAATAGTTCAATGTTTATAAGCTTTTAAACCTTATATAGGTACTAACCAGCCTTTAATACGCATGTTCACATGTATCTTTCCCATTTACATAGACATTGCATAGTTCATACTTTTAATACATGCTTAATAAACTTATGACATGCTTGACTAGTGGAGTGCAAGTATCATTCATGTTCAAAGGTATAAATAACTCTATCATGCTTGCTTATAAGGTCATAATGCAAGTAACACAACGCTAATCAAAGTTAGTTTCTAAAAATTTTAAATTTCTCTTTAAAACACGTACTAAACCGAGCTTGACAACCTTTTATGTGCAATACATCTTGGAATTACATTCCTTATCCATCTGCGCACATAACTAGGCCACATTCACATGTTTCCAAGGTCAGAATTTAAAAGACACAAAGTTTATCGAGTTTCATTTTCAAAACTTCAAGTTTTTCTTTCAAAACACTTTAAACCAAGCTATATCAATCTATTATATACAAGGTAACTTTAAAACTACATCTCATGTCCATTGATATGCATACATAGGGTCAAAGGTCAGAACTCAAAGGACACCAAATTCATCAACTTCCGTTTCTTAAAAACTTTAAGTTTTCTTTTAGAAAATCATGTGAAGGAATTCCATAATGAGTAAAGTAATCTTAGCCATATGACATGTCTATTATTATGCACATTCATGTTTTATAACTTAGAATAACATATTTCATCGTCGAGAGCACTATACTTGCGTATGTGCTCGTTTGACGCCCTTCGATCGCGTCCGAATACGTAATAGTAACAAAGATGACTATTTTGACCCTTCTTAATGACCTAAAATTGAAAAACTTAAAGAATAAAAGTTGTATGTCTATTCGTTCTCATTCTGGATCATCTTCAATAACCTCAATCGGAGTTCGTATGAAAATGTTATGGCTATTTTACCAGAACAAGTTAAAGTAGTCACACTTAACAGACATTGGGCACAACCGCGCCCAATTCCTTCACCAAACCCGTGTGCCCACGCCATAAGGTAGTGCCCAAAATATACGCGCGCCTTAGGCAACAAGGCCTTGCCACTCAAGGCTTCCCCCAAATTACAGATTCCTAAATGATTTTACTTCAAAACTTCTTCATTTTAGGTCCAAATTAGTTGGTTTTCGATTCGTTGGACTCGTTAAACTCTTAGCTACCCATCTAAAGAGTATTTATAACACTTCAAAAACATTAAATAACCCAAAGATTAATCCAAAACTCATATTCATACTAAATTTTTATGTTTTTGAAAAGTTTAGCGAATTCATTCACCACGAATTCGTTTCTCAACCAAATTGGTTCGTTTAACTTGCGTTGTTTTCGTTTCTAAATATATTAACAGTATCTAGCAACAACTCATGGATTAGAACAATCCTTAGCCATCAATTTTTGGACTTCAAAGCTAATTTTTCATGATATTTCTAAGAAAAGCAAAACTTAGGAATTCAAGATCATGTAAGTTAATGTTATTACCTCTTGAATGCTTCAATATGCTAAGCATAGCCTTCCTAACTTCAGATTTCTCTCCAATTTTATTGACTCTTCATAGCCACTTCTCAAACATCTCAACAAAAGAAATAAAAGATGAAGGAGTCTCTATATATAGAAAACCCAAAACACAGTCCATAGCTTTGCTCCCTAATTTAAACCAACGGGAATGAGAATTATATTATGGTTAAGGAAGAGTTGGTGAGTGGTTGGTGAATCCCATCATGTTGCCCACTCCCTTTGAAATTATTTGCTATACTTTTATGAAAATGAGGGAAGAGTAGGCTAGTCTCTAGAGTTCACGTAAATGAGAAAAGGAAGAGCAATTGGACACTTAATATGGGACAAACAAACCTCAACAACTTGTAAGTATAGATCATTTATGCCCAACTCTTAGTCATATAATAAGTACACTAAGTTATATAATATATGTATACCATTCCTCCCATATCACTTAGGTTATAATTAAATTACAAATGTAATTTCTAATTACAATGTATCATATATCATCCATATATACCTCATCCTACCGGATATAATTCTATCGAGTATTATCACATTACATTGTCTCCTTTATTATTAAATTTTATTAATCAATAAATGTTTACAATATACTTGTGATGTACTGTTTTGATGTTCACACATTTACATTGCCACATACACATTTCATGATGTATTCATATCCTATGGTCCATATACATTAGTCCACATATTTTAATCTTTAAAATATGTTTGGACTTAATTTAATGGCTCACTAATAACTTAATATCTCTTTTTACTATTTGCTTGCACATTGTTATTTAAATAACTATTTAAATAACACATGTTTATTTACCTCTACCTTTTAGGGTACACATATAATTGTCTCATCACCTAGGATGAGATAACAAAACTCATTTAAATCAACTTTATGATTTAATCACTTTTACCATATGTATATCATTAGTCCCAATTAAATGTCACACTTCATGTAATCTTAAGCCATAGGTATTTTATACTACTACTCACATTTTTCCCATATTACACAATATTTAGTATAACGTTTGTGTGACACACTTTACCTCAATGCTAATTTATTTGGCTTACCTTACACTTGTAATATGTATAACCTTTACACTTAAAATAATTAATATCTACTCTATTAATTATTTAAATTATACACAATCGTGATAATTAAATGATTGTCTCAAGACAACTTCTTCAACCATTACATTTAGCCACATCTCAAATATTAATCAAATATATATAAATCTCTAACCAATATTCACTTATATATATATATATATATATATATATATATATTGTTTTCTTCTATCATCATCAACATATATATATACAAGTCTAACCCTAGTATGCATCAAGTCTTTAATAGTATTCAATATAGTACACTGAGTGGTTTCCCACAAACAACCAACAAATTAGTTTTTGTCTCATCTACATTGTTTTCATAGTGAGTTAGATCGGTTACTAATTCGTATTAACCTCCGCTCTCTGAAGGAATTGTTTAGCCCAGCTTCTATACGTCAACCATTAAAGATTAAGATTGCACTACCTTAGACTTGATATTCACTCGTACATATACTCAAGAAATTGGTGATTATCAAAGATATTTTAATGTCACCCACTTACTAATATAAAATAATTTTCACATAAATTATTTAATGTCGATAGATAAATCTTATCCATCTTTTTACTAATTCATCTTTACAATTTACAACAAATATATAATAATGATATATCTATTTATTAGACACAACCTCACTTATTACATATCACATATTACCCTATGTAATACAATACCACATACCTCGTAACACATTATATATTTTTATTTGAACCCTTCACATGCCTTAAGAATTTTATCTACTAAATTCTTATTTTAATATTTTTTGAAAATTCGGGTTCTTACAGACTCCACATGTGTCTTATCTTCCAAGACAGCATGGAGCTCTGCCTTTAGCTCTTTCACCTCCTGACAGTAATGAAGGTTTCTGTCTAACACTATCATATATAATGACATCATTGACTCCCCCTGGGGCATCTCTTTCGCAAGTGCTATTGGGTTAAAGGACACTACCTCCACCTCTTCTTCAGACATGTCGTCGAACACCGACATAAGGTCGTGGTTCTCCGAGTCTCCAGACTCAATCACTACCACTTCTGGATCTTCTGCTAATGGATTCGGTATAATCTCTATTTGATTAACCGATTCTTCACTTTCTACTTGTACATCTCTATACATTCCATTTCCTCCTAACATCTTAAACAAAATAATTTAGTTTGATTAGTACACGTCAGTAGAATAATAAAAACACATATCATATATATAATGCATTTTTAAGGTTAATTTCATTTTTTACTTCTTTGACTCCTCTTAAGGTTATGACTTAAGGTTTTAATTCCCCCCTTAAGTTTTATAACCTAATGCTTTGATACCAACCTATGAAGCCCCCAAATCTGGGTATCTTCCAACCTGACATATAGTGCTACACGGTGCTACAGTTCACATATACATTCAATTGAAATGCCTCAAAAGAATGAATATGTCTTATATATATTCCAAACAATATTCCCTTCCCGGGTTCTTTATAACCAATACATAAGTTCTTTGTCATAATGTCGACGTCGGGATTTTTATTTGTCCCTTTTCGTTACTTGTTCTTTGGTGTTCTCATGTTAATGTGAGATTTGTTTGAAAAAACAAGTGAAAAAGGTCCGATACGTGTGCAATGTCGATTTATTTTACTTTAAGAGTCGCTATTTGGTGTTTTTAATCGTTTGCACCAACGTGAATGTGAAAAGGTTTGCACATTGACCCAGTGATGTGACACTGCTAAATGGGTCTGTGAAACCTAGATTCATTATGGGTTCGAGGGCTTGATTATGCGGAGGGAATGTGTTAGGCACCCCCCGACATCCGTGTTGCCACGGTGACCGCCACTTCTCAAAGAAACTGTTATATGAATGTGTGTGTGTGTGTGTGGATCAATGTGCAATTATTGGAAGGTAGTGCGAGGCCTCGTTCGCACCTATATACACCGGGTTTGAATTTATAGAAAAATTCATTTTTAACCAGATATAGCAATGAAGTTTTGTTAAAAGAGGTTTTTCAAACCCTGTGCTCAATAGGAATTGAGACCTTTTCATACTCCCATTTTATTATTAAATGTTCGGCTTGTTTTCTTTTATTTTTGAGATGCGAGGCATCTTTGAGAAAATAATATACAGCAGTGCCAAACCCCTTATGGGCATGAAAGCCATCCAAGGGAATTCGTACACTGTAAATAATGTACAAGTCGCTACAATTTGAAAAAAGTCCATCACGGAATCGAATCTAGATTCATTAACCTGAATCTGTGATCACATGATTTCTAGGCTCACATGATCTTGCAATTTATATGGAAAGCGATGGCGATATATATATATATATATATATATATATATATATATATATGTGTGTGTGTGTGTGTGTGTGTGTGTGTGTGTGATCACCACCACGAAGCAACTCCATGGGGATCAAAATGTAAATAAAGCGAAGAATGCTATCAACCGCCACGAAATAAACTCGAAAGTAGGACTTTAATGTAAATAAAGCTGTAAAAGATATCAACTGCCACGAAGTAAACTCCAGGCAGGACGAAATATAAAGAAAGCTATAAAAGGCCACGAAGTAAACTTCAGGCCTTACAGAAATGAATATATATATATATATATATATATGTATATATATAAGCAGAAAATGCACTGGATATGAAATCCAGGCTCATCGGATATGTCCGATAACAATTATATATAAGTATATATATATATATAAAAGCAAGTAAACGCACCGAATATAAAATCTGGGCTCATCGATGTGAGTGCGACCACGCGTTTATATATATATATATATATATATAGATATATATATATATATATATATAAGTGATTAAACGTTCTAGGCATCAAGTTCAGGCTCATCGCATGTAATGATTCGACCACGCTTATATATATATAAGTATATATATATATATAAGCAAATAAACGCTCGGTAAAAATCAAGTCAAGCTCAATCAAGGCATAACTCGATAATGTTAGTCCATATAAAAATATATACATATATATATAAGTATATATATACAAACAGAAATGAAAACCACGGACCAAAGTTCGGGCATACGCACATAACACGACTCTCAATGTGTAGAATAGTGTGTGCAAATATGAAGAGAAAGGCTTTATAGAGTGTAAGAAGGCTTACAGTGGGCTGCTAATGTAGACTTCTATGACTCTATATGCATGAACACTCAGCTCCCGCTGGTAAATTTATAATTGTATGTGGGCTAATAGGTGTTTAAAAAGAGCAAGCACTCAATATAGGGTATGTATAAAGAAAATTGGACAGGGCTTTCTCGCCTTTTCTTTTTCAAATGGCTGACCCCAAGCTCTATATTTATAGACTGCTAGCTGCAGGTGTACCTGTGGCTACCGCAGATGCACTTGTGGCTGCCCAAGCTGCCTGGGGTTCTGCGGGGCCCGTTGTCTCAAAGTACATGCACTCGTGCACTATAATGTCTGCTCGAACTTGCAGAACTTCAATCTGAGCATCCGAACGAGGTATATGTGACCTTCTTTGGACTGCTTGTGTCGAGAGTTATGCAATGACATGGAATAGAGGTTGTACGAAGTCAGGAAGAGGGGACCATGCCCATGGTCTTCAAGCTTCAAATTCTATCCAGTGTGCTGCCACACGTAATAGTCATTCGGGATTGAACATCCTGGTTCTCTAAGGACATAGTTGTATGTATGTATATATTGAAGTGTCGAGATGACTCACAGATGTTGAGGTAGCAATATGACGTTTAACTCCTCATCGGTGTTATCGCCGATTTGAGTTGAAAGCAGACGTTGCTCAGGGTTATATCTGAGATTGGACTGCTGCAAGTGTTGAATGTCGCAATGTCATCTTGAGGAAGCATGTCTTCCCGGTGTTAGCTCTGGTTCTGAGGTATGAGTGCCTCGATAGGAGGTCTGATTGATGCTGATCGCATATGAAATAAGCATTTCCGGGGTTATAGCTGGAACTACAACAGCATTTCTTGGGGTTATCTCCAAGGAAGAGACTTGGGGTTATCTTCGAGGTTGGAAATGATGTTCCTAGTGTGTATTCCGAGGTTGAGACTGATACTCCCGGTGTGTGGTCCGGGGTTGAAACTGAACTTCTGGTAGTATCCGGATTTGAAACTGAACTTCCGGTAGTATCTTGAATGGATGTGAGCTGTGTTCCAGGGTTATCTCCAAAAGATGATTCTGCCCTCCTGTAATGTTAGTAACAGTTGTGCAGAAAATTTTGAGTGTCTACAGATTCCCCTCTTTATCATATTCATGCAATGCAAGGCATGGATAGGATAAAGAATCCTAGACACTTGAAATGCAACAGATAAACATGATGCTATGTGCAGCAACATGATGCAAATGTATGATGCATGATTGTCAGTTAATCCTGTCAGAATAACAATCACTAATGCCTTGGACATGCAATCCAAGTCTTCAAGGATGTTGACGTTGGGGCTATCACCAAAGTTGTAAATCCTAGACATAGACTTCATTCTCCATAGAGGTGCTTCTTGTGTATAAGAGATCTATGGGGATAAAGCTTTGTCTGTTTGAGGATGTGTATAACATATCCCATCATCCTGTTAGAGTTACTGCCAATAGTATGAACTTGTTAGGGCTGCCTGACATTCGCTGATAAGTGTATCACCGGATAGATCCCTGTTGGGAAAATCGTCAAGGCTACTTGACGTTCATTGATGTGTGTATCAATGATTGCATTGAGTCGTAACCCTTGTTAGGGAGTGTTGTCAAGGTTGCCTGACCTTCATTGATTTGTGTATCAATGGTTGCATTGCGTTGTAACCCCCGCCGGGGAGTGTTGTTAAGGCTGCTTGACCTTCATTGATTTGTGTATCAATGGTTGCATTGCATTGTAACCCCCGCCAAGGAGTGTTTTTAATTCGTAGCTTCATAGATTCTGCATTGTAACCCCTGACGGGGATATGTCAAGGCTGCCTAACATTCATTGACGGCATCGGACCTTTGTGAGGTATTGTCGAGCATGATTTGTGAAAGTTAAAGCCACTGGTATCATATACCTTGTATGCAGGCAAATACCAATGTGGAACATGTGGAGCCAGAGCTTGACCCATGAACACCGGGATTTCAGGCTATTCCGCTCAATCATGTAGCGCTTTTATTCCTGATTTGGCCTTTTCAGCTTGCGAGACCTCCTTTACAACTCTAGCTAGAGCGAGTTGAAGGTGTGGGACCCATTAAGAGTGCCGCGAGTACACTGCTTTCGGCCCTGTGTGGACTCGCGACGGCGATACCGTCAACTATACTGAAAGCCAATGGGTTGCTTTCATAAGTTATTTTCAAGCTGCGCGATGAAGGATATCTAAGAGCTCTTCTTCAGTCCTGTTGAGTTCGAGCAACTTTCTGCATATTACGCCCATCGTATGTTGCGTTCTTCATCATCTGGTAACATATGCATGTATTCTTTTCCAGTTTCATAGCAGATAACTCTTCTATGGTGTCCTTCGCTTTGATCAGCGCCACTCGACACGTGGACTGTATAGGAGATTATGATTGGGGTTCCTACACCTTTGCCTACTTCCTCAAGGGAATGTGCATGCGATCACAGTGTTTGACCGAGGATTTGTTAGGATTCTACCCATTTCTGGCGGTGAGTATTTCTCTTATCTTTTCCCATGTACAGGTTAAGAGTGTTGACTGACAGCAGATGTTTGCCTTTGTGTTGGTAGTTTTGGGCCTATGAGAGGCTTCCATGTTTGCATCTTGTGAGCATGTTAGGTTTAGATACCTATCCACGAGGACAGAGATGGCATCATTCCATACTGGCCGAGGTCCCTGTTGCTGAGGGTTTCACCCATTACCGCCTGCAGCTGGAGTTGTTGACAGCGGATGTCATCACATGGGTTCCATATTCTGAGGAGCATTTGAGTGTTAGGTTTGAGGACGGATACCCAACTGGAGTTGAGTATGTTATGTCCACCCGCAGGATTCCTCTCTTTACAAATGGAGGATGCGAGCTCTACTTAGGAGAGCGTGCTATCAGGAGCACTACAGGAGAGATTCGCATGTCGATCTTGCCTCCTGCCAGGCGTTATTGGCCTGTTTCACAGTCACCCATCACTAATATCCCATTGTTGGGGATTGGCGGTCACACATTATCAGAGGGCCCTTGCACTCAGGAGATGTTCCAGCATTGGTGATTCCCTCGTACCATTGGAGCTCAGACCCGCGCCACACAGTTTATGGGGGATATAGTTCCAGGATCCGTGATGATGATGGATTCGCTAGCTTTGTCGTAAATCGACTCATGTGTGACATGATTGACGATTTGACTTTGGCGGTTGGATGAGCACATTTCTTTATCCGACATTTGGGTAAAGACCCTTCAGAGGCAGATACTTTTGATCCTTCCAACTCTAGCGCTGGCCCCTCAGGTGACCCATATGGCTTTGTCGGTGCAGATCCTCCTTTATATAGGCCTTACATCCCTGTAGATAGAGATCCAGTGACTCAGGAGGAGTTACATCAGGTGGACAGGATCGATGATGTGGACATCGATACCATTAATTTCTTCTGATGTATATTTCTCGTTATCTCTTTTGATAGGCCTTTGTTAGCTACTGGGTAGCTTCGCCCCATTCTCGCTATATGTTTTGATAGGCCTCTGTTGAGATGTTGGGTAGCTTCGCCCCATTTCCCTGTATTTTAGTTGTATAGAGATGTATTAGATGAAGATATACTTAGGAATGTATGTACATTTTCCATTCCCTATATCATATTGCCATCTAATATATCATGCATGTTATTATGTTATGCATATGTATATATATCCAGAGATATTCAGCATTGACCCCTGGATGGTCTTATGACACGGCTCGTACAAATGTCTTCTTCGATAGTTAGCCGTATTGATCATACCTCACCATTTTTTGTGGCATCTGGTATGCGCTCATGGTATGATAGTATGTCACCACCAGACAGAGTGACTATAGATCATTTGTTGCAGCATACTATGACCTTGTTGATGTTTCAGGTTCCCACAGGGTTTATAGATGGTATGCTAGAAACCTTTGGTATGCGGGACATACAGGTTTTCCGGTTGGCACCCGAGAGTTGACTCCTACTCTGGAGGAGTATGCACGATTGATGATGCTGCCGCTGGACAGACCTTGCGTGTAGATGGCGATTGGGGACATGAGTAGGCAGTTCATGACCCTCACCGGCTTGAGGCACAGAGTGGTACAGGACGAGATTACATCCGGCCACGTGATATCCCAGTATTTTCTGTTTGTCAGATTTGGCTCTGAGGATAGTTATGCACGGCATTCCGGGGATTTCACCACACCGGAGGATCAGTGGCGCTTGGCCAGAGTGGATGTACTGATGTTGTGCATATTGTCATACATCTACATGCCATGGTACATGGATGAGCTGGACATCGAGGTCGTTATGGCAGTGAGAGCTCTCAGGGAGGGTCATACCATCGTACCGATGATTGTCGTAGAGACACTGAGGTCAGCTACATACTGTTGTACTTGTCCGGCAGGAGTATTCATATGTAGCTCGGTCATGATGTACGTGTGGTTTATGTCACACTTGGGACTGATTGGCACATTCAGACGGCATGGATATTGTTTCACCCATGATATTGCGATGTCGAACTCCTTTCAGCCTGCGGAGTGTACAGATACTACGTCTTGGTCAGCTTTTCTGGCAGGGATTGGAGATCCATTCACTATATTATCGTGTACAGGGCTTAGCTCACCCTACAACTTCATTACTCATGCTCCAGGCATGGATTATCTAGCTCTAGCAGGTTTGAGAGGGATGATCACCTACCACCCACTGGCCGTGATGGGTCAATTTGACCAGTTTCAGGATTTCCACCTATATGAGGGGGTAGTGATTCAGCGTTTCGCTTCTCGCCATTTATCATCAGCGGATAGATCCAGGTTGTATGCCTGTTGGGATCAGCGAGAGCTAGCTGAGTTTTCCGTCAGCCATCCAGGTTATTCTGCAGAGTATTCAGCATGGATGGAGATAGAGACTGCATCGGCTGCGGTGGTATCCACAGTGCAGGATATTGAGTCTGACGATGAGGAGCCTATGGAGAAGGCTGAAATTCCCATCGATGTGGACTTGACTGTTGGGCTGCCAGAATTTGTGATGGATTCTCCCACCCCGAGTGCCACTGCTACTCAGTATTCGGCACAGCATTTGGAGAAGAGCTTACATCTGATGACCTATGAGAGAGATCAGACTAGGGCCGCGATGTTGACAGCTCTTGATGGGAGAGACTCCGCTCTGTTAGAGAGGGATGAGGCTATATCATCTAGGGATGCATTGATCGTGGAGCGGGATGCCGCCCTATCTGCTAGGGATGTGGCTATTGCAGATAGTACCTCTATGAGATCCCAGATGACTGACACTTTTGTTGATATGAGTGCATACATTGATGAGCATCAGGCCATCTTGCAGTTAGCCTCAGATTTGCTAGCTCATGTAGATACCCTTGGGCAGGAGCTTGCAGCTTTACCTCTGTTTTTAGAGAGGGATGCTATGTTAGATCTGATAATTCGTATACACATAGATCCGTAGATAGCTTTGTATTTTCCTGCACAGACTAGCTTAGCCATTTTGTCATGTACAGCACAGATGTATATATCAAACAGTAGTGTATATGGCAGAGAAATATATTTTGATTTACTTCCCTTTTAGTTATGCCATGATATTTGCTTGATATTTGCCTATTTCTTCAGGGCCTTGTGATCTTGATGCATTCTGAACTTATCCTTGATATGTGGACATTGAGCCACCACAAGATCTCTCAGAAATTATCATTGATCTGTATGAATCCCTACCATCTTTGGTGTCTTAGGATTGGTTTCTGTATGGAAATATAGAGAGGAGTGTGGATTTTCCTCTCTGAGATTGACCGCACCATAGATGCTCGCCAGTACTTCTATTTGTGAGAAGCCTAGTTAATTCCATCTTTTATGGATTGGAATTGCTCTTTAAGGCACAACCACAGCTTAGATGGTCACTGAATCTTCTATTTGTCAGAAGAGGTTGGGTAATTCCATCCCTTTGGTCTAAAGCCGATGAAATGTGGTGGATTGAAGGTTGATCCCAGTATCGTGTGACAAGTAATTTTGTTTTGGTAGGGGTTAGACTGAACCATAAATGGCTGCCTACGTACTCCTATTGAAGAGGAGATCAAGTCTGCATAGTTCGAACCTGGTGTAAGAGGTTCAACGCTGAACGTGAAAGGCAGAGAGGTGTAGAAATGTTTTTGTTGTTTTTGTTTTTGTAGAGGAAGGGCAGAAATTTTTTTGTTATTTTTTTTATTACAACCGTGCCATATAGAATATGGTTGCCTACGTACTCCTATTGAAGAGGATATCAGTCGACGTAGTTCGCCCCTCAGGACGAATCATAGCTAAAGAGAAGTGTGAATCCCGTGCACAGGCTATACTGCGGGGAGAAGAAAGTTTGATCCCATAATGGGGTCAAACTGCAGATGTGGAAAAAGTTTGATCATATTTTCAGGACAAACTGCAAGCGTAGAAAAGTTTAATCCCGTATTTGGGATAAACTTCAGGTGTGAAAGGTTCAATCCTCTGTGTAGGATAACCGAAATTGTATGAAGGTTTGAAACGAAGTGGAACCAGGCTGCTGATTCTAAGTGAGGTAAAACCAGGCTGCTGGTTTGAAGTGTATGTTTCCCTGAGGGGCAGAAGAGTTTATGAAAAGAGGGTTAAAAAACCAGAATGACTAGTAATTGAATGATCAATACCAGGATGTTTGCTTGATGGTAACTTTAGACATAGTACCGTTTCATGGTGTCCGAGTTGATAAGCTGTGGAAATTCATCGCCATCCACTTCCTGTAGTCTGAGAGCACCTCCTATCAATACTTCCTTAACAACAAACGTGTCTTCCCAGTTAGGAGTGAATTTTCCCTTAGATTGATCTTGGTTGTCAATGATCTTCTTCAAAACCAAGTCATGTTGCTTGAATTGTCGTAGTCGGACTTTTCTGTTGTAGGATCATGCGATCCTTTGCTGATATAATTGACCATGGAAGATTGTCGCGGTTCCCCTTTTGTCTATCAAAGACAATTGGTGATACATGTCTTGTACCCATTGCTCTTCATCAACCTGAACATCCATCAATACTCTGAGGTATTCCATTTCCACTTCTATGGGGAGCACTGCTTCCATCCCATAGGCTAATGAGTAGGGGGTTGCCACAGTGGAAGTTCGCATGGAAGTTCTGTAGGCTAATAAAGTCAAAGACAAGAGGTCAAGCCACCCTTTGTGATTGGCAGACATTTTCTGCATGATCTTCTTGATATTTTTATTAGCCACTTCAGCAGCACCATTCATCTTTGGACGGTAGATGACGGAGTTAAGGTGTTATGTGGAATTTACTACATAACTTATCCATCATTTTGTTGTTGAGGTTCTTAGCATTGTCTAACACAATGACCTCTGGTTGTCCATATCGACAGACGACATTGTTTCTGATGAAAGCAATGATGACTTCTTTGGTAACCTTGGGGAAGGAGGCTGCTTCTACCCACTTGGTGAAGTAGTCAATCATGGTGAATATGAATCGATGTCCATTACTGGCTTTGGGCTCGATAGGCCCGATCACGTCCATCCCCCACATTGAGAAGGGTCATGGCGAACTCATATTGTGGAGTTCCCTTGGAGGGGCGTGGATAACATTCCCATGAATTTGGCATTGATAGCACCTCTTGACGTGATCATCACAGTCAGCTTTGAGTGTTAGCCAATAGTGTCCTGTTCTGAGAATTTTCTTGACAAGTAAGGGGCCGCTCATGCGTAGGCACATACTCCACCACGCATCTCATCCATGAGCCTCTGAGCTTGTTCTTTGTCTAGACATCTGAGGAGACCTAATCTTGCATCTCTCTTGTAGAGTGCATCTTCGCTCAGGTAGAATTTCATAGCAAGTCGATGGATCCGCCTCTTCTCAGTTAGGCTCACCTCAGCGGGTGTAGATCCATCTCCCAGATACTCCTTGATATGTTGATACCAAGGGTGGTGGATGGGAGGTAGCTCATCCGATACTTCTCCAATGTAGTTCCCATAAGTTGGGGCCTTTTGCATAGCAAATGTAATGCTTGACATGTTTTCCTTGTCAAGTATGTGAACCAAGGAGGCCAACGTTGCTAGTGCATCTGTAAAATCATTCCTATTACGAGGAATGTGTAGAAAGGACATTTCTTCGAACTCTAAAGCCATATGTAAAACTTGACGATGGTAAGGCAGCAAATGTAATTCTTTGGTTTGATATATTCCCGTGGATTATTTGATCACCAATTCGGAATCCCCAAAGACAGTTAACCGCTTGATTCCCATTGAACAGGCAAGTTTTAGCCCCATGATCTGACCTTCATACTTAGTTTGTGTTGTTGGTCTTGACGATAAACTGTAATTTGTGACGACGAGATCTTTCTACTCTCCGTCTGGGATATTAAAGCTGCTCCCACTCGAGCCTTACGTGTTAATGACTCCATCAAAATACAATTTCCATGTGTGGCATACATCGTACTGATGGTGTTGCTTTGAACTATCATTACCCCTTCATCGGGAAGTATGTTTCAAGGTTTGTAATCCCCGAAGGTCTGGCGGCGGTTGATCCACAATTCCTTGACCTTTGACAAACTTTTACGTCACATAGACGATGTCAAATTGTTGTAGGATCAACTGCCATCTGGACAGTCGACAATTCAGTATGGGCTTACTGAACACATACTTGAGAGGATTCACGCGAGATATAAGATGGGTTGTGTGACCATGGAGATAATGTTGTAATCTCATGGAAGCCCATGCCAAAGCACAACAAGTCTTCTCAATGAGAGTGTACTTGTGTTCACTGGTGCTGAATCTTTTACTGAGGTAATAGATAGCTCGTTCTTGGCCTCTATCATCTTTTTGCCCCAGCATGCAGCCCATGGCATTGTCATTAATGGACAGGTACATAAATAGGGGAACATCATCCCTGGGAGGTACCAACACAGGAGCATTAACTAACTGCTCTTTAATGGTAAGGAAGGCTCTCTGGCACTCATCATTCCATTTCATGGAGGAGTTCTTCCTAACAACTTGAAGATAGGCTCACAGGTTGCTGTGAGTTGAGAGATAAACCTGTTAGGTTTGTAATATTCATGAACACAATCATATTGCACAAAATAAGCGGAAACGTGAAAAATCAGAGTTTTAAAATTTTACAAACCATATACCCGGATCACACTTTATGCACAATTATTAATTAAACAAAAAGATAAAGAATAAGATACCCTTGAAGATTCGAGCTTCCTCAGGTACAAGTTCACCTCCAAATCTTTTTCGCGTTCAACTTGAATCCACTGGGTTTGGTTCCTTCCTTTGATCAATGTTAGCCACCCAAGTGTTTGGCCTCTAGAGGTGATCCACCAAGGAAGAACAAAAATTCAAGAAGATGGGTGTTTGGCAAAACCCTAGTTTTCTATCTCTATAGAAAAGGAGCGTACTCTCCAACAATTGGAATCACGTCTGTTGTGAAAAAGTCAACAACCACTCTACACCCATAATAAGACTCCTCTTATTTATAGATATGGGCAACCCTCCTTAACAATTAAGGAATTAGGTTTTATTTTAATTAATTAAATTCTTTTAATTAATTATGCTCCTAATCTTATTAGGAATAATTAATTAAAATCTTTTAATTAATTTACCTCCTAATCTTATTAGGAATATATGAGAGTACTTTTATTAATTAATTTTCAAACTCTTTTAGGAATTAAATAATAATAATAGTAATAATAATAATAAGACTCCTCTTATTAATTTATATTTAATATTTTCAAAATATTAAATAATAAATATTAAGCTATTTAATTTATTCTATCACCATAGATTAAATTAAATATACTTAACTTATTATTACGATTATGCCATTAACTTCTTAAATAATTATTCTTCATTTTATGGTGTGACCCTTTAGGTTCTCCATATTAAACCGATTGTGAATAAATCAATTAGAACAATTCTAATCTTATTTAAATAAATAAATTAAACTATTAATTTATTTAAATAAATAATATTTATTCTATAATAGGGATAAGCCTCCTAGCGATCAACGACTTTCCGGATAATATAGATTTCAACATTAATCATAAAAGAACCTTTGAGTAAATAGTTACCGTATAATTCAATCCTTCCACCATACAACGTGTCCCAATTAAATATAAGACATGGAATTATTGTCAAGTCTTATTTTATTTAATTATATGTATTTCGATCCTTAAATGCACAACTCCAAATAATGCAAATTAGAAACTCCTTTCTAATTTCATTACTCGCCTTATGACCATGGACTCTTTGGGTTGTCATTTATCGAATCACATAGGACATTTCTCTTCTTTTACTAGAAGTGGTAGATTCTTTATTGATCATACATTATCTCCATGTACAACTTATTATACCCAAGCATACCCTTTGATATACCCTAAGGGTCTTAAGGAATAAGTCAAACTGTAACTCATCATACACAAGATACTATGATGATCTCAAGTCCAAGGATCACTTGTACTACTATCACTACAGAAATTCCTATTGACAGGCAAGTAAAACTCCATTAGGTATTCCTTCACGAGCCACGTTCAGTGAACTTATTCTCTAATAAGCACCTACATACTTGCTTTAGTGTCTCCACACAAATGATCATGAGGTCAATCATCCTCATCCAATGAGCAAACAACGTATGTACCAATCTATCCGGATTCACTAATCCCCAATTTAGTAATTCAACGATTAGGAACTATTTTAGTTTTAAGCTTTCTAAGAATTTAGATCTCATTAGAATGATCATCATCATTATTCTAAAAGCATTACTTAAAACTATGGGTTTATCACATATTATAAAACAACATCATGTAGATAATTAAAAGTCTTTAATAAATTAATACTTTTTATTAATAAATGAATAATATTGTTACAAAGAATATGCTTTATCATCAAACATGATTGGCTTGTGTGCATACTACTTTCAAAACCTGCTAATGAAGTTGATCCTTCCCAAAAATCCCCATATTTCCTTCTCTGTCTGAGGAATGGGCATTTCCTTGATGGCCTGGATTTTGGTAGGATCCAGTTCAATTCCTTTGTGGCTGAATAGGAAACCTAGCAACTTCCATAATTTGACACCAAAGGCGCATTTAGCTGGATTCAACTTCAAGTTGTACTTACGCAACCTGTTGAATAACTTTTTGAGATGGTCTAGGTGGTCTTCCTCCTTTCGTGACTTGATAATGATGTCATCCACGTAGATCTCTATCTCTTTGTGCATTAAATTATGGAAAAGAGCCATCATAGCTCGCTGGTAAGTTTCCCCGGCATTGATGAGGCCGAATGACAACCTTCTGTAGCAAAAAGTTTCCAAAGGCATGATGAAAGCAGTCTTCTCACGGTCTTCCTCAGCAACCATAATTTGATGGTACCCCGCGAAGCAATCAGCAAAGGAGTACATGCCATACTGAGCAGTATTGTCAATGAGAATGTGGATAAAGGGCACGGAAAAGCTATCTTTCAGGCAAGCTTTATTCAAATCCCGGTAATCCATGCAAACTCGCACCTTTCCTCCAGGTTTAGGCACGGGAATAATGTTGGATATCCACTCTGGATATGTAGACACCATGATAATGCCAGCTTGAAATTGTTTCACAATTTCTTCTTTGACTTTTAAACTTCACTCAGGTTTCAATCGCCTGAGCTTCTGCCTAACTGACTTGAATCCTTCTTTAATGGGAAGGCGGTGAAGAACAATGTCAGTGGACAAACCCACCATGTCTTCATGAGACCATGCAAACACATCCTGGAATTGGGTTAATATCACAACCATGACATTTCGTTGGTTTGGAGTGAGGTCTGAACCAATTGGATTAGCTTAGGGTTTTCTAAGGTTCCAAGATTGAAAGGAGTGGTTTGGTCAAGGATGGGTTTAGGCTTATCTGTGACCCATTCCTTAATCTTTTGAGGTGTCTCAATGTCCTCTTGTATGTCCATCAAGTCTGAGTCCAACTTTGCATCAAAGTTACAGCCCTTGTGGAGAGAAGGCACATCACCAGCAAGTATAGGCACATCTAAATTCAAAGTCCTGAAATGAAAAGATGCTTTCACTTAATATATGAAACTGTTTAATCATACAAAGTGTTAGCATGTACTAATAAAATAACTGCTAATATTGTATAGAAAAGTAAGCAATTAAAGTTATCTACAGGGCAGAGGGATTTTCTGCCCATTTTACCCTCATCGACCAATGCATGGAGTGCTGCTCCAATTGTCGAGGGCAAAGTTCTGATGGACTGCAGTGATAGAGGGGTTGTCATTGCCCTCCTTCTCCCGAATGATAACTATGATATCTAGGCAATCATCGTCTAGGGTATATCGATTTGTATGTTCATCATGAACAATGATGCGTATGCCGGACATCATCAAGGCGATGTCATGTTTGCATTTTCGTTCCCTTTCTTCCACTTCCGGATCAGGAATCAGCACCTCTTTTGCTTTTAATGGTACTGGTTTGGGAAATAGCATAGTCATAACATGGGTTGGCACCTTAACTGGAGACTGGATCATCTCATACGGTGCAGATGGAAAACATCACCGTGTGGTGGAAGTTTGAGGAACCGGCCTGTGTTTATGCGAATTCCTATTACTGGAACTGGCAGAATAGCCTAGTCCGGCTATCCCACTTTAACTGGACACTTGAATAGGGTGCTTAATACCCTGCTGATTCTTTCTAAGCCCTTGTCTAAGCTGATAACCCAATGACATCATTTCTTGAGCGGCCAATATAACCTCGGCAGAAATCTTGGGTATGGGAAGTGGTATTCCAATAGGATGTTATTGAGTGTTACTCACTTCCAAAGTATGAAAACTGGCCGGCTCAACTTCAGAGTTGAAACTGATGATTGGCAAATCTCCTTATTCAGGATACTCCGACTCAGCATTGACAGTGACTAAACTGTTGTTGACAATGTATTTGAGTTGTTGATGTAATGTGGAGGGAACAGCTCTAGCCATGTGTATCTATGGTCTCCCCAATAGCAGGTTGTATTCTGAGTCTATCTTGAGGACGTGGAAGGATACATTGAATGTATTTGGACAAATCTCAATTGGCAGCTCAATCTTTCTGATGGAATTTTGTCGAGATCCATCGAAAGCTTTGATCACCATATGGTTGCTTTGGATCCGTTTGAGATTAACATTCATCTTCACCAAGGTGGCATAAGGACAGATAATCAGAGATGAACCTCCCTCTATCAAAACTTCAGCTAACATGTATCTGGAGGATAATACTATGATGTGCAGTGGCTTGCAATGACCAGTCCCTTCGGGAGGTATATCATCATCAGTGAAGGATATCACATTGTTGTTGAAAATGTGATCCGCCATATGTTAAAATTTTTCCACATCCACTGATTTCGGTAAGTAGGATTCTTCCAAAACCTTGAGTAAAATCTTTCGATGATATTCAGAAGAGAAAACCAAGTCCAGAATTGATATCTAATGTGGAGCTTCTCTTAAGCTTAGAACCACCTTGGCTTCATTATGGCCCATAGTGCGGAGGAATTTTTCAATCTTCTCCATGGAAATCTTCCCCTTTGATTTGAGGGTAGGCTTGATAACCCTTTGAGGAAGATACAATGGATTATCCTTTGACATTGTAGCAGTAGTATGAGACGTGGATCCTTCAACTTCTCCATAACTCCATGGAACTTTGTGTAAGCTGATAACAGGATATTGTGGTCTGCAATGTAAAGAAATTAGCTCAGGTGCAGCCACTTTCAAAGGATTGTCAGCACCTTTGAGTTGAATTGTTTGAATGGGAAATGCTTTGATAGTCTCATCATCCTCGTCGGATAGAACTGCTATTGATTCCTTCCATGTAATCCCACTTTCAAGTTGCACGGTGTTATCGTCTGCCAGCTGCAGGACACCGCTATCAATGAGATTTTGAATGAGATGGCAGAGTGCTCAGCATTCACCTGTGTTGTGGCCGCGAGAATAGGAATGATACTGACACACTCCATCAGGGTTAAACCATCCTGCACGGGGATTGATTGGAGGCAGAAGGGAGGTAATTCTTCCTTCATTGATCAGCATTTGAAATATTTCCTCCATTGGTTGGCCAAGATAGGTGAATTCCCTTTGATTGGCAAAATCCCGATAGGCTTTAGCATTTGCAAGCTTTACAACCTTATCCTCCATAGCTTCGCTTTCTGAAGGTGAGGGTGGAGTATTTATAACAAACGGAAGGAGATAGGCATGCTCCTGCTTGATTAATTGGCATATGACTTGATGCTGATGGGTCACTATTTCTGCCAATTGCTCAATTTATTTGCAAAGAGCTTTCATCTTTCGTTTCATAGTAAATTAGAAATTTGCGTAATCCCATTTTTTAACACCGTCTTTGATTGTTTGGGATGTTTTGCCGTTAAAATTGAAACTCTGTCCAGCGCTCCAACTGATCATGTTAACCTCTTCTTCTTTGTGTTGAGGAAGAGGGTTGTCTTGCACATGAGGTTGATCTAGTTTGGTGACTACAATCTCACCATTGTCTATTAAGTCTTGGATCTTGTGTTTCAAGGCCCAACAATCTTGAGTATCATGTCCAGGTGCCCCGACATGATAAGCACACTTCTGAGTAGCATTAAAACCCTTCCCATTAGAGTTGACTGGTGGAAGAAGACGTGTGATTTTCTTCTGAGTTGTCAGAAGAACAAGAATATTCTCGAGCGAGTCCCCTAAGGGTGTGAACATTCGAGGTCACTTTACTTCTTCACTTTTAGGCAATGGAGGGCTTGAAGACTGTGCTTGAAAAGGGGAGTAATTTTTCCTCTGTATAGGCATGTTTTGATTTCCTTTCTGTCCTTGAAGTATTAAGGAAACATCCTCCTCTTTCTTTTTATGGACCCTCCGGGGGTTGTTTCCATAAGATCCGGACAAGATGTGCTCAGCAAATGCTTTGAGAGTGGCTAGGTCTTGAATCTTACCAGACTACAATCCCATCTCAGCCATTTCTCTGTGTTTGATCATTTAAGAGAATGGTTTGCCAATACCAGCTAGAACTCTTTCATAGAAAGGAGCTTCCTGTACATCTATGAAAGTCATGACCATTTCTGATTCTATCATGGAAGGAATAACTTGAGCAGCTAGGCGCTTCCACCTTTGAGCATACTCTCTGAAAGACTCATTAGACTGTTTCTTGACCTTAGTAATTTGGTACCGGTCAGGAGCCATCTGAGATTGAAAACTGTATTGAGTGAAGAAGGCGTGAGCTAATTCTTCCCAACTATAGATCTTTGAATTGTCTAATCTGGTATACCATGAACGGGCTTCTTCAGTTAGACTCTTCTGGAACAGTTGCATTCTGAGCTTCTCATCTTTCGCATAAGATCCAAGTTCTCCAATGAATACTTTTAAATGTGTATAAGGATCCCCTAATCCGTCATATTTTTCAAAATTAGGGGTTTTAAATTTCTCTGGATAATGAACACCAGGAAATATGCAAAGGTCAGAATATGAAACACTTCCATGTGTTCCAATCCCCTTGAGAACACGGATAGTTTCCTCCATTTGGAGGACCTTCTTCCTGATGTCACCGGTGTCTGGATCTCCTTTGAGATGGGTGTTTTCAGGGTCTTTGTTTGTAGTATCCAACTGAGGTTCTGGAATTGTTTTTTCCAAACCTTGGGCTCCCCCTTGTGTAGAGGATTCTATATGTGTGGCTATCTTCGTACCCTGAGTAGACTGGTGCAATTCTTTGAGCAGAACAGCCAAGTCTGTGATTTGTTTACTCAATCCGTCAAATTCTTCTCGGGAAACAGGATTAAACTGATCAGAAGAAGACATGTTGGTTGTAGGCTCGTGGCCTTTTTGGATTTTGAGCGGGTAACACGCACAATTGTTTCCCTACAAAAGACTTATGTAGTTTAGTCTTAGGGATAATGTAAATGTTATCAAAATGTGTCCGTTTTTAGGAATATGGTCCTGTAAAAATGGTTGTTAATTGATAACATGTCATGCATGCACGGATATTCTTCATATTTTCCATTACATATGGATGAACATGGAATGAAATTACAAGTAAATGCTTTTACAAGTAATTGAAAATGGAAAGCATGAAGAGACTTTCTTCCGCGTTTGGATTATCAGAGGTTGACCTATCCTAGGTTACTCTCGCGGGTTTTTGGCATGAAGGTTCCCAGATCATCGCAATCTACTTGACGGGAAGTTAATCCGGTCTTTCAACTGGAGCAAATCTGGGCGGTGCCTTTCCTGAGCCTCGTTGGAATTAGTCTTCCAACGAGTCCAATAATCAAACACCGATAGGATAGCCTCCTGGTGGAGGAACCACACAACATACATTCACATACAACGTATCTCACCGTTTATGCAAAATGATGACATGTGCGAAGCACTAATATCACAGATAGATATTTAGCAGTGTAGTAAGTAAGATGCATTAGTACACATTCATCATAAATGTAAATGCAACATTCACACACAAGCATATAACAGTTTTGAAAAGCTTGTAATAGCGGCTTAAGCCCTCTTACTGGAATCCCCAGCAAAGTTGTCACCTGTCGACATCAGGATTTTTATTTGTCCCTTTTCGTTACTTGTTCTTTGGTGTTCTCATGCTAATGTGAGATTTGTTTGAAAAAACAAGTGAAAAAGGTCCGACATGTGTAATGTCGACGATTTGACTTTAAGAGTCGCCAGTTGGTGTTTTTAACTAGTTGTACCAACGCAACTGAAAAGGTTTGCACATTGACCCAGTGATGTGACACTGCTAAACAGGTATATGAAACCGAGATTCATTATGAGTTCGGGGGCTTGATTATGTGGAGGGAAGGTGTTAGACACCCCCCGACATCCGTGTTGCCACGTTGACCGCCACTTCTCAAAGAAACTATTATATGAATGTGTGTATGTGTGTGTGTGTGTGGTTCAATGTGCAATTATTGGAAGGTAGTGCGAGGCCTCGTTCGTACCTATATACACCGGGTTTGAATTTATAGAAAAATTCAGTTTTAACCAGATATAGCAATAAAGTTTTGTAAAAAGAGGTTTTTCAAACCATGTGCTCAATAGGAATTGAGACCTTTTCATACTCCCATTTTATTGTTAAATGTTTGGCTTGTTTGCTTTTATTTTTGAGATGCGAGGCATCTTCAAGAAAATAATATACAGCAGTGTTGAACCCTTTATGGGCATGAAAGCCATCCAAGGGAATTCGTACACTATAATAATGTACAAGCTGCTTACAACTGAAAAAGTCCATCACGGGAACCGAATCTAGATTCAATGGACTGAATCTTGGATCACATGATTCCTAGGCTCACATGATACTGCAATTTGTATGGAAAGCAGTAAGCAATTATATATATATATAAGCGGTAAATATATATATGTACATGATCAGCCACCACGAAGCAACTCCATGGGGGATCAGAAATATAAATAAAGCAGTAAATGTTATCAACCGCCACGAAGTAAACTCCAGGCGGGACTTAAATGTAAATAAAGCTGTAAAAGCTATCAACTGCAACAAAGTTAACTCCAGGTAGGACGAAATGTAAAGAAAGCTGTAAAAGGCCACGAAGTAAACTCCAGGCCTGACAGAAATGTATATATATATATATATATAAGCAGTAAAAGCACCGGATATGAAATCCAGGCTCATCGGATATGTCCGACAACAATTATATATAAGTATATATATAAAAGTAAGTAAACGCACCGGATATTAAATCTAGGCTCATCAGACAGAGTCTGACCACAGTTTATATATATAAGTATATATATATATATATAACCAATTAAACGCTCGCATCAATTCAGGCTCATCGATCGAGTCTCGACCACGCTTTATATTTATAAGTATATATATATATATATATAGCAAATAAACGCTCGCATCAAAAGTTTAGGCTCAATCGAGGCGTAACTCGATAATGTTAGTCCATATAAAAATATATACATATATATATATAAATATATATATATACAGAAAGAAATGAAAACCACGGACCGAAGTCCGGGCATACGCACACAACACGACTCTCAATGTGTAGAATAGTGTGTGCAAATATGAAGAGAAAGGCTTTATAAAGTGTAAGAAGGCTTACAGTGGGCTGCCAATGCAGACTTCTATGACTCTATATGGATGAACACTCAGCTCCCGTTGGTAAATTTATAACTGTATGTGGGCTAACAGGTGTTTAAAAAGAGCAAGCACTCAATATAGGGTGTGTATAAAGCAAATTGGACAGGGCTTCCTCGCCTTTTCTTTTTCAAATGGCTGACCCCAAGCTCTATATTTATAGACTGCTAGCTGCAGGTGTACTTGTGGCTTCCGTAGATGCACCTGCGGCTGCCCGAGCTGCCCGGGGTTCTGCAAGTCCCGTCGTCTCAAAGTTCGTGCACTCGTGTACTGTAATGTCTGCTCAAACTTACAAAACTTCAATCCGAGCATCCGAACGAGGTATATGTGACCTTCTTCAGACTGCTTGTGTCAAGAGTTACACAATGACATGGAATAGAGTTTGTACGAAGTCAGGAAGAGGGGACCATGCCCATGGTCTTCAAGCTTCAAATTCTATCCGGTGTGCTGCCACACGTAATAGTCACTCGGGATTGAACATCCTGGTTCTTGAAGGACATAGTTGTATGTATATATTGAAGTGTCGAGACGACGTGCAAATGTTGAGGTAGCAAGATGACGTTTGACTCCTCATCGGTGTTATCGCCGATTTGAGTTGAAAGCGGACGTTGCTCAGGGTTATATCTGAGATTGGACTGCTGCAAGTGTTGAATGCCGCAATGTCATCTTGAGGAAGCCTGTATGCCCAATGTTAGCTCCAGGTCTGAGGTATGAGTGCCTCGGCAGGAGGTCTGATTGAAGCTAATCGCATGTGAAACAAGTATTTCCGGGGTTATAGCCGGAACTACAACAGCATTCCTTAGGGTTATCGCCAAGGACGAGACTCGGGGTTATCTTTGAGGTTGGAAATGATGTTCCCGATGTGTGTTCCGGGGTTAAGACTGATACTCCCGGTGTGTGGTCCGGGTTTGAAACTGAACTTCCGGTAGTATCTGGAATGGATGTGAGTTGTCTTCCAGGGTTATCTTTGAAAGATGATTCTGCCCTCCTGTAATGTTAGTAAAAGTTGTGCAGAAAATTTTGAGTGTCTACACATAATATTAAATACATTACAACATTAAACCTATACCATTACATAGACAGTTCAACGGTCTGCCTTAGCCTTCCCTTTATCTTTACCAGATCCTTCCGTCCGTTCGATCTTAGCTGTATTCATATGGTTCAAGCAAGAGTGAGCATAACTAGCTCAGCAAGTACAACAATTCCATTTAAACGACATGCTTGAAACATACAAATCATATATCTTCAATAATTGAAGAATAGTTATGAAGTACTATCGATAATTGAAAATAGCACTTCTATTTTCTTCAAAATGTTTTACAATAACAACATTCAGTAAAACATCAATTTCGGTCCAACACCTTGAGCATTTCATACTTTCTTTGAAAAGGACAACCCGTCACTAAGTCCGTAAGTCTGGCATTACTTACGAGCACGTCTAGGTGATCAACCTATAGTACTCTATATTGATCAACACTACATTCTTTAAACCTATGTATGTTTAAGTTGTGGCAACCTCACGTGCCTGTCGTTTGACGATAAAACATTTGTTTAGCATACTCAGTCTTCATTTGAAAAATATATCAACATAGTTTAGCAAAACATTGATAATACTTTGATAGATTATAAAAAATCTAACATATTATAAATTTAGCCGAAAGAATTGGCTTTGACTTCATCATACATCAATTCATGCGTAAGAATACATGAATCACAAAACTTGTCTAGATTGAACATAGACAAGGGTTAGAACACTTGCCTTCAGCGTCTGCTATTGTTATTACACTTTTTCTTTAAGTCTTTAAGGTCTCTACAATATATGATCACATAAAGTAACACATTAGATCATATATAATCAAGTATGCTTACTACTATATCTTACCCTTCTTCTCAATCTAATCATGTTTTAGATTGTTATTACTGGTTTTGGCTTATCACATTACATTGTTCTAACATTCAATTAATCTTTCATCGACCTTCAGTTTTAACACTTAAGGTCTTTAACATCTTAATTGGTATTACATTAAGTTTTTAGTTCATTACTAATCAATTAACTTTCTGTCTTTACTTATAAACTTTCCTTCATATGCATGATCTAGCACAAGTTAACAGTGGTCAACGTCCCGGATCGGCGTTACGGTGCGAGTCCTAGTTCATTTGGTGCATACCAAGCTTTCACTCTTCAAGAGCTAAAAGTCCCGACTACGTGACGTGGCGCGAGTCTCCTTGTTACATGTCGTCGTCTTAAAGCGGTCTGAAACATCGATGGGTAAATGGCCTTTGCTTTCAACCACTGCGATGCCACCTTTTAATGCCAGCGCCACTTCACTGCACCGAGATAGAAATGACATATTTTGAACTCTACGAACTTCCCTGACTCCAAATTTGATCATTTTAAGTCTGAATTGGCTCGTTCAAAGCCATTAGCTCGCAAATTACATACTCTACGTGTTCATGCAAGAATTTTATATTTTCGACTTCGTTAACTCAAAATTCACCTATTAGTTCATTTTAACAAAAATGATAAATGTTCGTGAACGTTTAATGCTCGTTTCTTCATTCTAAGTCAGAATTCAGTTATTTTTGAGTCCGCAACTCTATAATGCCAAATATGACTTATTCCCATCGAAAACCAACATTTTTGAGCTCAATTTCAAAACTTGACTTCCATTCTGAGAATTTCACGATTTTGACGATTATCGTCTGAACTTATGAATTTCGTCATTACTTCGTTACTTATGATTTTTTCATCATTTCATATGGATTCATCCCATCATACTAACATCTTAACGTACATATTTCATTAACTTATTTACATGATAAGTTATTACTTGTTCTTCGTGAGTTTATAACTTATAAAAGTATAAACTACTTATGATTTCATTTCACATGATTTATCATGGTTTTAATCTTCTAACCACCATCCTTACTTCTTCTTATCATACAAACTTCATTATTGTAAACATATGACAAGTTCTTACAAATTCTTACAAGTTCTTCCTTAGTTCATAACTTATATATGAACAAATTGCTTATTCAAAGCTTATTAAGACTTAAGTGCTTTGGTTATCCATTTTCTTTACTTCTTAGCATACATACTTCACTAATTCACACTCTCTATCAAACTAGTATTGAAGAGTTGGAAGATTACTGGTATAGGAGTCTTACCCTTGATGATCAAGCTTTGTTCTTCTTCTTTTCTACTAATGAAAGTCTAGCTTTTTCTTACTTATTCTCTCTAACAAATAAGTTGTAAGTTGTTGGTGTATTTTAAACAATCAGCAAATGAAATCCAAAGCTCTCTATTTATAGGAATTGCTAGGTTAGGGTAGTTTAGTCAATAAACATCCCACCTCCTTAAATAAACCTCCTTACTATTCATTACTTAACTATTAAGTTTTCTTGCTTATCAAATCTTTTACTTGGCCATCACACTCTTTGCTTGGCCACCAAGATCACCCATGTGATCATGGGGCCCACATGGGATTCCCCATGGATCTTCTTTACCTATTGGATTCTTAATTTGGGCTTTAATTTCAATTAGCTTAACTTATGCTTTTGGACTTGCATTAATCCACTTTGGACTTTACATTAACCAACACTTGGGCTTTAACAATAGTTTACATTGGGCTTAATCACAATCCCAATTAAACTTTACACTTCCTACACAATCATACAAGTACAATTACATATGGCTTAAAGCCTTAGTACGTATTGTCAACGTATTAATCTCGTATTCTAACTAGTATACATATTCAACATATACATCATACCATCATTCATACATCTTCGTATAATACTTCGTATCATAATCGTATTCATTACCTCGTACAATACCTACGTATTATACGATCATCTCTTTAACTAGTTAACACTTTACTTTTCCTAACTTTCTCGAATTAAGTCCGCATGCGAAAAACTACATTTTCCATACTTGAATTATTATTACATAATTCATCTCACCTCGATATTCTATCGTTACGTATTTCTCAGAAATTCAAAAATAATTCCCGAGCAGAAATCAGTGAATAGTGTTTTTTGAAACATTTCTCGTAAAACTTTTATTTTCTTCTTGGAAATTCCTTCACATAGTCGAAATACTATGACATTCCGACATTTCTAGGTTAAAGAATGACATTCAACTTACTAACACATAATAATAACAAATAATATAATTTTATTCATTATTTAATTAAATAAAATTATTTTATAAAAGATCCGAATTTCTCGGTCGTTACATTCTTCCCCCCTTATAAAGATTTTGTCCCCAGAATCGCGTCTTAAATTACACAAATAACTGAGGGTAATCCTTCCTCATCTTTTCTTCCAATTCCCACGTTGCTTCTTCGGCATCGTGGTTCTTCCATAACACCTTTAAAGAAGGTATAACTTTGTTCCGCAGAACTTGTTCCTTTCTTTCGATAATTTGATTGGCATGTCTTCATACGTTAAGTCCTTCTCGATATGAATAGGCTCATACTCCATTACGTGCTTATAATCCGGCTTATAAGGATGTAACACAGATACGTGAAATACGATATGTATTCATTCTAGGTATGGAGGTAATGTTATCATATAAGCTACCTCACCTACCCATTTTAACACTTCAAAAAGTCCTATAAACTTGGACTTAACTTTTCCTTTTTTCCAAAACGTATCTTTCCTTTCCAGGGAGATACCTTTAGAAACACGTAGGAGCCTACTTCAAACTCCTTATTTACTCGATGTGAATCCACATACTACGTTTTCCATACTTGGATTATTATCACATAATCCATCTCACCTCGATATTCTATCATTACGTATTTCTCAAAAATTTAAAAATAATTCCCGAGCAAAAATTAATGAATAGTGTTTTTTGAAAATTTCTCAGAAAACTTTTATTTTCGTCTTGGAAATTCAAACACTTTAATTCCTTCACGTAGTCGAAATACTACGACATTCCGACGTTTCTAGGTTATAGAATTACATTCATCTTACTAACACATAATAATAACAAATAATATAATTCTATTCATTATTTAATTAAATAAAATTATTTTATAATAGATCTTAATTTCTCGGTCGTTACAGAACCTTTATTTAATCAGACAAATGTATAAAGTTTTAAAAAAGCTATCCAAACCAATGGATGGTAAGGATTCTTAGACTGAAAGAACACCCCTTTTATGATAAGGGAGTACCCCATATATCTAATATAAGATACAAAGAGAAGATTTAAATGTTATGCATATACATGGTAGGCTAATCCCCTTAAGTACTTATTATATAGCCAGTAACCAAAGGGTCAATCAGCTATTGATTCCATTGGAGTTTTATAGTTCAAAGTCTACTTGACTATTAGTTATTCTAAAAGAAATCATTATCTTTGCTTCTAACATTCATATTGTTGAATCCTTTAGATATTCATATTAATGTTGAATTCATTGTTAGATATTTTCCATTCATCATGATATATCCTTATTGTTGTATTTAAACTTGTTGAGTAAACTTATTGCTCATCCTTACTATATCATTAATTATATTACAGTTAAGCCCGAGACCTCAGGAAAGGACAAGGGTAAAGGAAAAATGCTGGATAGTTGCAAGGAGCAGACTTTACCTTATGCCTAGTTTAAATTACTATTATGTAATATAAACCCTAATGATTATTTTAGGGTATGTTTGTAAGATTGTATTAAAGTTATCAAATCTTGGGACTAGTAACACCTTTGAAGGAACGTGTCGACGTCGGGATTTTTATTTGTCCCTTTTCTATTCTTGTTCTTTGGTGTTCTCATGTTATGTGAGATTTGTTTGAAAAAACAAGTGAAAAAGGTCCGACATGTATATGTCGACGATTTGACTATAAGAGTCGTCAGTTGGTGTTTTTAACTGGTTGCACCAACACAACCGAGAAAAGGTTTGCACCTTGATCCAGTGATGTGACACTATTAAATGGGTCTGTGAAACAGAGATTCATTTGGGTTCGGGGGCTTGATTATGCGGAGGGAAGGTGTTAGGCACCCCTGACATCCGTGTTACCACGGTGACCGCTACTTTTTAAGGAACTGTTATATGAATATGTGTGTTTATGGGTCAATGTGCTGTTATTTGGAAGTAGTGCGAGGCCTCGTTCGCACCTATATACAAAGCGTTTGAATTTATATGAAAAAATCAGTTTTAAACATGATATAGCAGTGAAGTTTTGTAAAAGAGGTTTTTTCAAACCCTGTGCTCAATAGTAATTAAGACCTTTTCATACTTCCATTTTATTATTAAATGTTCGGCTTGATTGCTTTTATTTTCGAGATCTGAAGCATCTTCGAGAAAATAATATATAGCAAAGGTCAATTCCTCATGGGCATGAAAGCCATCTAAGGAAATTCAAACACGTGAATAATTTACAAGTCGCTTACAATTTGAAAATATCCATCACGAACCGAATCTAGGTTCGATGAGATCAATATGTGATCACATGATTCCTAGGCTCACATGATGCCATAGATTCATATAAAATTAGTAAGCGATTATATATATAAAAGTCAGATATATATATATATATATATATATATATATATATATATATATATATATATCAGACATGATCAACCACCACGAAGCACCTCCATGGGGGATCAAAAATGTAAATATATAAAAGCGGTAAATATATATATATAGAGACATGATCAACCACCACGAAGCACCTCCATGGGGGATTAGAAATGTAAATAAAGTAATAAATGCGATCAACCGCCATGAAGTAAACTCCAGGCAGAACTAAATGTAAATAAAGCAGTAAAAACGATCAATCACCACGAAGTAAACTCCAAGCGGGACAGAATATAAATAAAGCAGTAAAAGGCCACGAAGTAAACTCTAGGCCTGACAGAAATGTATATATATATAAAGCGGTAAACGCACAGAATGTTTCTCAATCCCGGCTCGGTTTATCATTTCAGCGATTTGTCGCTATATATATATATATATATATATAAACAAATAAACGCTCCAGACATAAGTCTAGACTCAATCGAGGCATAACTCGATAATGTTAGTCCGTATATATAAATATATACATATATAAGTATATATATACAGATAGAAGTGAAAACCACGGACCGAAGTCCGGGCATACACACACAACACGACTCTCAATGTGAAGAATAATGTGTGCAAAGATGAAAAGAAAGGCTTTATAATGTTTAAGAAGGCTTACAGTGGGCTGCCAAAGAAGACTTTTATGACTCTAAGTGGACGAACACTCAGCTCCCGCTGGTACAAATATAGCTATATGTGAGCTAACAGGTGTTTAAAATGAGAAAGCACTCAATATGGGGTGTTTACAGAGCAAATTTGGCAGGGCTTCCTCGCCTTTTTCTTTCTTAAAATGGCCACCCCAAGCTCTATATTTATAGAGTCAGGTGGTAGCGAGTGTACCAATGGCGGCCCTGAGATGCACATGCGGCGTTCTCAAGGTGCCCTGTGCTCTGTGGGTCCTGCCGTCTCAAAGTACATGCACTCGTGCACTGTGATGTCCGCTCGAACTTGCAGAACTTCAATCCGAGCATCCGATTGAGGTGTACAAGACCTTTTTCGGACCACCATTATCGAGAGTTACGCAATGACATGGGATTAGAGGTTGTACGAAGACAGGAAGAGGAGACCATACCCATGGTCTTCAAGCTTCAAATTCTATCCGGTGTGCTGCCCTGTGTAATAGTCACTCGAAATTGGAACTCCTTGGCTCTTATGTGACATTGTTGTGTAGAAATGTATGTATGAGAAGTTGAGACGGCACAATGTGGGGTTGAGGTGGAAAGATGACAATTTTGCCCCTCACCGGGGTTATCTTCGGTTTGGGTTGGTAAAGCAGACGTTGCTCAGGGTTATCTCTGAGATTGGATGCTGTAAGTAATTTAATTCCTCAGGGTCATCTTTGTGATGCTCCCAAAATAGGTATACATCACCCATCTTGAGTCGCCAAATACATGGTACAAAAATACAAATATAATTTAATAATACAACTGTCGTGTAAAATACGACAAAACATAAACTGAGAGTTTTAATAAGAATATTGTCATCTAGACAATATCCACACTCAATGGAGTCCTCATTACATTTATTGTCACACTATTTAACAGAATAGTGAGGACTACTAATGCTATCATCTGGACCATCACTCCGTTCCCCGACTCGTCCCAGCTATATTCTCATTTCCTGAAGAGAACAGTGAAAGAAAGGGTGAGCTCAACTAGCCCAGTAAAAAATATTATGACTAAGATAATGCAGAATAAATTATCATTAATCTTTAACAATGCTAAACTGATAAAATACAATAGACATCAAGTTTAACTGCAGCGGAACAAGCAATCCATTAGAAGAGTCAAGTAGAGAATAAAATCTACTATCTTCTATGGTTTAAAATGTTTTCATCAATTTTTATCGCTGAGACTCAGCTTAATAAATAAGACACATCATCTAATCATCCTTGTACTACGGGCCAAGGATATTCATTAAATCATCAATGGTCATGACTTTACCGAACAATCCCTGGTCATAATCATACAAAAAACTGTCCATCAATGTATTACAGGCCACTGAGGACTTTTACCATATCATTTATAACATTACAGGTCATGATTATACTGAATGATCCCTGGTCAGAAGCATACTAAGTGCAACTATGCACGTAAGCCAAAGATGACTTTCATTACAATATAAGCATGAGGATGATGATAATGACATAATAATTCAATAAAACAAGTTCAAAAATTAATTATCCAGGAAACAACAACGTCCAAATTGTCAACATAATACTGCTTTGTGGAGAAAAATTTAAGAATGCTCAGAAGAATATTTTCATGAAAAGATACTGGATGAAGCGCAAATGTCCAGGATATTCTACTAATTTCATGGAGTATAGAAGCCAAAACATTAACCAACTGAGTCTAATAGAATATATGAAACTGCAAATGGATTTTCGCCCACCATGCAGTAATTCACGTATACAGATCATTTTCACAATTTAATAAGGAATGAATACAAAGGATCATTCACCATGCATGTGGTAATCCACATATGCGAAAGTTATTCAACGTAATAATAAAAAATGGAATAACGAAGGATTCACCATACGTATGATAGATCGCACGCATGAGTTATTCCCAACAAAATAATAAAGAATGGAACCGGTAATGCGTAAACGCACGCATGTGATATATTACGAAAAATAATAAATAATAGAACCGAGTCATGCGTAACGCTTGCGAGCATGATATATTCTTTACGAGAATAATAAATAATGGAACCAGGTCATGAAAAATGCACAGATAGGATATTTCGACAGAATAATAAAGAACGGAACCAGATCAGGTGAAATTTGCACCGGCAGGATATTCCAACAAAATAATAAAGAATAGAATAACAACAGAATTTTACCATGAATGCAGTACTTCGCATAGACAGGTTATTCCAACAGAATAATAAGGAATGGAATAACAACAGAATTTCACCATGAATGCGGTACTTCGCATAGACAGGTATTCCAACAGAATAATAAGGAATGGAATAACAACAAAATTTCACCATGTATATAGTACATCGCATAGACACGTTATTCCAATAGAATAATAAGGAATGGAATAACAATAGCTCTCTTCATGAATACGAAAGAAATAATACCCCTTACCTTAGAAGAAACTGGATATTGGAAAAGTGAGGTAGCAGACTTCTCTTTTTCTTTCTCTCTATAATTTCTCTCTCTAGAGTTTCAGTGAATTCGTAAGAAATAATAAAGGAATGAGCTTCTATTTATAGAAGAACTGAAAGTGGCTCTTGGTCTTAACGACGGGTCAAAATGACTCTTGGTAATACTGAAGAGACAACTACTATTTGCGAAGGGGCAATTAACTCTTGGAACACCAAAGAGACAAGTAACTCTTGGAAAACTGAAGGGACAAATAACTCTTGGAAAACTGAAGGGACAAATAACTCTTGGAAAACCGAAAGGACAAGTTACTATTAAAACTTTAAACCAACGATCCATATTGATTTATTATTATAATTTCAACCAACGGTCTGAAAATTAGCACATCTCCTCATGGAATAATATTATACCCAAAAATGATTTGGACCGAAAAGAAATATATTATTTGGGTGAATAGTACCCCATGAATAGTACTTCGGAAATAGTAACCTTGTGAATAGTACTCCGACACGAGAAGTGTCCCAAATACCCGAGTGAATAATACTACCTCCAGACATCAATTATTATCAAAATAAATGTCGATTTCCACTAACATAAATAATTTCAACACAATGGAACTATCAAATTCATCTTTAATCAACACGAACTTATTCATCATTAAGATTATAACTCACAATATTTAACAACCAGGTCGTTCCAAGGAAAAAAAGAGCTTTCTAATAAGGATTCTCCCTATTGGCGCGCAATTAGGTGACCAAACCTCTCCTTGACATAACTTCTAGACATTGTAAATATTGAAATTTAATAATATGAACAACTTTGTCGTCTCAATTATTGATTTAATAATATATCATATTATACAGATGATACTATGACAATAATTGAATCAATAATATGAGAGATAATGTAACAATTAATGTAGCAATAATTGAGTATAACTGAGTTAATTCTTACGTAAGCATCAATAACCAATACCGTGTGCTACTATACAACCACGCGTATTACTGTACTTTTACAACCGGGTAGTTCAACAGTTTTAACGGTAACACTTCCGCCGTTATTTTTATAAAAAGATAATTCTGTCATTTTCTTAGTACGACAATACTTCCGTTGTGGGGTTCACTAATGATTGTGCCATCGTATGAATATTCCCTGTTAAAACGAATATTCCCCGACCAATCGAATATTATATAACCACTTGCTTACTTTGCAAATTTTGTAAATATTACCCACAACTATAACATTATATCATATCCACACTATAATATTCAAAAATATATTTCGAGAGAAATTAATCTTTATTCATAAAAGTTGGGGTCTTACAACCTTCCCTTCTTATGAAATTTCATCCTCAAAATTAGGGTACATACCTGGTATATCGAAGAGGTGAGGATATCTTGACTTCATCTCATATTCTAACTCCCATGTCATTTCTTCCACATCGTGGTTTCTCCACAAAACTTTGACTTGAGGTATAACCTTGGAGCATAGAATATGATCCTTCTTATCTAAGATTTTAATAGGTAACTCTTCATACGTTAAATCTTCCTCTATCTCGTCCGGTTCTAATTCAATAATGTGGTTCGGGTCTTTCACATATTTACGTAACATAGATATGTGGAAAACGTTATGAACTTGAGACATACTTGGCGGTAAAGCGAGTCGATAGGCCACAGTTACTACTCGATCGAGGATTAAAAATGGGCCAATGAATCGAGGATTGATCTTTCCTCTCTTTCCAAATCTTGTAACTCCTTTCCATGGAGTAACACGTAACAACACATGATCTCCAATATCGAATTCCACGTCTTTTTGATGAAGATCAGCATAACTCTTTTGTCGATCTTGTGAGGTTTTTATACGTTGTCGGATTATTTGAATCTTTTTCATAGTCATACGTACCAACTCCGGCCCCAACAACGTTTCTTCACCCACCTCATCCCAGCATACTGGAGAACGACACTTTCTTCCATACAACGCCTCAAATGGAGTCATGACAATACTTGCTTGATAACTGTTGTTGTAGGAAAACTCCACCAATGGTAAGAACTTGTCCCAACTTCCCTTGAAGTCAAGGACACAGAGTCTTAATAAATCTTCAAGAGTTTGAATAGTCCTTTCCGACTGCCCATCCGTTTGAGGATGATATGCCGAACTAAATCATAAATCCGTGCCCATAATTTTTGCAAACTAACCCAAAATCTTGAAGTGAATCTTGGGTCTCGATCAGAAGCTATGGATACTGGCATACCATGCAATCTTACAATATCTTTTATGTACATACTTGTAAGACGTTCAAGTGTATAAGTTTCTTGTATCAGTAAGAAATGAGCAAACTTGATCAATCTATCAACAATTACCCAAATCGCATCTATACCTTGAAAACCTTGGGAAGACCAGTAACGAAATCCATGGTAATGTGCTCCCACTTCCATTCTAGAATTCCAAGTGGTTGCAATGGACCTTTTGGCACTTGATGCTCCGCCTTAACTCGTTGACAAGTTAGACACCTTGAGATAAACCCCACTATCTCTCTCTTCATATTGCTCCACCAAAATGTATGTCGAAGATCACGATACATTTTTATACTCCCATGATGGATTGCAAATAGTGTGTTATGCGCCTCCATCATGATTTTATACTTCAAGTCAGAATCGTTAGGAACACAAAGTCTGGAGTTGACTCGAAGTATTCCTTCTTCATCGATTCTTGCTTCTGGCATAGCACCTTCTTGTACTTTCTTCCTCATACGCGCATCGGTCCCTGGCCTCAGTAGCTTGAGCAGCTTTAACTTTATCGATTAAAGTCAGTTCTACTCGTATATTCGCCATCATCACATGGGTCCCTGGAGTCTTTAACTCTATCTCCATCCTTTGTAAGTCATATAAAATGGGCCTTTGCGTTGACAATATCGCACTCGTACCCGCATTTGATTTTCTACTCAATGCATCAGCTACTACGTTCGCATTTCTAGGATGGTATTGGATGGTATGATCATAATCTTTCAATAACTCAAGCCAACGTCGTTCCCACATGTTGAGTTCCTTTTAAGTGAAGAAATATTTGAGGCTTTTATAATCCATATAGATTTCCACCTTCTCTCCATACAGGTAATGCCTCCAAATCTTAAGCGCAAAAACGACAGTGACCAACTCTAGATTATGAGTAGGATAATTCCTCTCATATTCTTTGAGTTGTCATGAGGCATGGGCTATGACTTTCCCATGTTGTATGAGAACACATCCTAACCTTTTGCCTGAAGCATCACTGTAAATGACAAATCCCTCCGTACCAGATGGTATTGTCAGAACAAGTGCTGAAATGAGTCTACTCTTGAGTTCTTGAAAACTCTTCTCACATTCCTCGCTCTAACAGAATTTTGTATCTTTTCGAGTCAGCCGCGTTAATGGAGTTGCGATTCGAGAAAACCCTTCTACGAATCTCTGATAAAACTAACTAAGCCGAGAAAGCTACGTACTTCGATCATTGACTTAGGTTGCTCCCAGTTTTGAATTGCTTCAATCTTTGCCGGGTCAACAGATATTCCATGATTTGATATCACGTGCCCAAGGAATGAAACTTCCTCAAGCCAGAACTCACATTTCTTCAACTTGGCATATAGCTTATTTTCACGAAGCTTTTGGAGTATCAACCTCAAGTGTTGCTCATGATATTCACGGCTTTTGGAATATATGAGGATGTCATCAATAAAGACGACCACAAAGTGATCCAAATATTCCTTGAATACTCAGTTCATCATGTCCACGAAGGCAGCATGAGCATTAGTCAATCCAAAAGACATGACTAGGAATTCATAATGCCCATACCGAGTTCTGAAAGCAGTCTTTGGAATATCATCAGTTTTAATCTTTAACTGATGATATCTAGAATGAAGATCAATCTTTGAAAAGAATTTGGCGCCTTGCAACTGGTCAAACAGATCATCAATACGAGGTAACGTGTACCTACTTTTGATGGTGGCATGATTCAACTCCTGATAATCAATACAAAGTCGCATACTTCCATCTTTCTTCTTCATGAATAGAACAGGAGCACCCCAAGGAGATGTACTAGGACGAATGAAACTTATGTCTAACAATTCCTATAGTTGAGTTTTTAACTCCTGAAGTTCAATAGGAGTCATTCGATATGGGGCTTTGGAAATGGGTTTTGTACCGGTTTTAATATCGATACAAAATTCAATTTCACGCTCTGGGGGTAGGCCAGAAGTTCTTCAGGGAATACATCAGGAATTTTATTAACAATAGAAATATCATTCAAATCTGACGTATTTTTATTTAAATTTGTGACATGGGATAAAAAAGCTTGACATCCGTTTTTCAATAAACGGATAGCTTTATAGCTTGATATGACAGTGATTGATTTTAGTGGTTTGGGTGCTTGAATTCGTATAATAGGTTGGTTAGGAATATGAAAGCTAACAACCTTACGAAAATAATCAATTTTAGCATGATGAGTAGTTAACCAATCAATCCCTAAAATCATATCAAATGCAATTATTTTCAAAGAAATAAGATTGACAGGTAACATGCGATTACCGATTTGAAGTAAACAAGACTTATAAACCGTGGATGTAATGAAGGTTTCTCCCAACTGAGTTTCAACAGATAAGTCAAAGTCTAATTTCTCTGGAGTCAAATTTAAACGTTGAGCGCAAGTAGGAGAAATAAAGGAATGGGTAGAACGGGTATCAAATAAAGTATAAACTTTATTAGCGTTTATGATTAGCTTACTCGTGATCACCTTGTTCGGATTTCTCGCTTTTTAGGAGGTTACGACAAATGCTCTCCCTTGAACTACCGGTTTTGTCTTGTCTGGGACACTTTTTGATGCCTCCATCCCAGCTGGCCTTAACTTTGGTGCACGATAAAATCAAGCTAGGTGGCCTTCTTTTCCCCAATTGTAACATGATTTGGACTGCATCGTGCAGTTTGTGTTAGGTTTGTAATATTCATGGTCGCAATCAAATTGCATAAAAAGTGCGGAAGCGTGTAAAATCAGAGTTTAAAATTTACAAACCATATACCCGGATCACCCTTTATGCACAATTATTAATTAAACGAAAAGATAAAGAATAAATTATACCCTTGAAGATCGAGTTTCCTCAGGTACAAGTTCACCTCCAAATCCTTTCACGTTCAATCTTGAATCCACCGGGTTTGGTTCCTTCCTTTGATCAACGTTAGCCACCCAAATGTTTGGCCTCTAGAGGTGATCCACCAAGGAAGAAGAAAATTCAAGAAGATGGGTGTTATGGCTAACCCTAGTTTTCTATCTCTATAGAAAAGGCATACTCCCAACAACTTGGAATTATTACGTGGTTTTTGAAGTCAACAACCCATACCACCCATAATAAGACTCCTCTTATTTATAGATGTGGGCAACCCACCTTAACAATTAAGGAATTGGGTTTTAATTAATTAATTCTTTTAATTAATTAAGCTCCCTAATCTTATTAGGGATAATTAATTAAACTCCTTTAATTAATTTTCCTTCCTAATCCAATTAGGAATAAATGAGAGTACTTATATTAAATTAATTCCTAAACTCTTTTAGAAATTAAAATAATAATAATTGTAATAATATTAATAAGACTCTCTTATTAATTTATATTTAATATTTCTAAAATATTAAATAATAAATATTAAGCTATTTAATTTATTCTATCACCATAGATTAAATTAAATATACTTAACATATTATTACGATTATGCCATTAACTTCTTAAATAATTATTCTTCCTTTTATGGTGTGACCCTTTAGGTTCTCCATATTAAACCGGTTGTGAATAAATCAATTAGAACAATTCTAATCTTATTTAAATAAATAAATTAAACAATTAATTTATTTAAATAATATTTATTCTACAATAGGGATAAGCCTCCCTAATGATCAACGACTTTCCGGATAATATGATTTCAACATTAATCATAAAAGAACCTTTGAGTAAATAGTTACTGTATAATTCAATCCTTCCACCATACAATGTCCCAATTAAATATAAGACATGGAATTACTGTCAAGTCTTATTTTATTTAATTATATGTATTTCGATCCTTAAATGCACAACTCCAAATAATGCAAATTAGAAACTCCTTTCTAATTTCATTCTGCCTTGGCCAAGGACTACTGGGTTGTCATTTATCGAATCACATAGGACATTTCTCTTTTTATTAGAAGTGGTAGATTCTTTATTGATCATACATTATCTCCATGTACAACTTATTATACCCAAGCATACCTTTTGATATACCCTAAGGGTCTTAAGGAATAAGTCAAAGTATAACTCATCATACACAAGATACTATGATGATCTCAAGTCCAAGGATTACTTGTACTACTATCACTACAGAATTCCTATCGACGAACAAATAAAACTCCATTAGGTATTCCTTAGCGAGCCACGCTCAAAGAACTTATTCTCTAATAAGCACCTACATACTTACTTGCTTTAGTGTCTCCACACAAAAATGATCATGAGATCAATCATCCTCATCCAATGAGCAAGTTAACGTATGTACCAATCTATTCGGATTCACTAATCCCCAATTTAGTAATCCAATGATTGGGAACTATTTTAGTTTTTAAGCTTTCTAAGAATTTAGATCTCATTAGAATGATCATCATCATTATTCTAAAAGCATTGCTTAAAACTATGGGTTTATCACATATTATAAAACAAAGATCATGTAGATAATTAAAAGCCTTTAATAAATTAATACTTTTTATTAATAAATGAATAAGATTATTTACAAAGTATATGCTTTATCATCAAACATGATTGGCTTGTATGCATACTACTTTCAATCTCCCACTTGCACTAAAGCCAATCGTCATGGTATCTTATACTCTTCTTCTCTAAGTGACGATTATCCTGCTGTTGGATAAGCTTTAGTTAATGGATATGTAATGTTGTTCTTGAGAGTCCACTATCTCTATAGTGATTTCCCATCTTTCAATGATTCTAATAATCAAATGAAAGTGCCACAACACATGTTTAGATCCAAGATGAGACTTGGGAACTATTCTTAGTTCTGTAATGAACTTTTAATCCAAACAATCAACTTGCAGCTTCATTTATAGCTATATACTTTGTCTTTATTACTAAACCATCAACTCTTTGCTGTTTGGAATCTTTCCAATTCACTGCACCACCGTTCATGGTAACACTTTACCTTAAAGTGGATTTTCTGTCGTCTTGGTCTGTCTGAAAAACTTGAGTCTGTTAAGCCCTCTAGTTTTAATTCAGACCCACCATATATGCTCACATCCTTAGTGCCGGTTAAGAACTTTAAGATGTTTTTCACTGTCTTATAGTGATCTTCTCCAGAATATGACCGATCAACATCAAGTCTCGTATATTTCATTGCATACATGATTGTCACTCATGCGATCCCTCTTCTTTGGAGTCTATGGGGACTATTAAGAGAGATACACTCCATGGCTCATCAACATGAGACATCTCTTGGAGTTTGCCATGCTAAACGACTTTAGCATCAAATGAATATACGTTCCTCGGGTTAAGTCGAGCATCCTCTTAAATCTATCTATATAGATTTATATCCCCAATTAAGATACTCTTCCAAATCATTCATGGAGGAATGTTTAGACAACTTTATCTTTACTGATTGTAGCATTGGTATGTTATTCCTCATCCGTAGTATATCAACATATAATACTAGAAATGTCACGATGCTCCCACTGACCCTTTTGTACACACTAGAACTCTTACCTCATCATATGCAACTCTGGATCATCATCTTCTATGATGTGTACCTCATCATCATCATCCATGATGAATCCATACCTCCTAGGTATCTTCGGTACTATTCCGCACTTTACGATTGGGTTGTGGTACAATAGGTTCATCTACTGTGTTCCTCTTATTCGACTTATAGTGTTTTGTGGTTCTTGAACTCTTCAAGATCTATTATCCTCCCACTAGCCCTTTTAATGATAAACATCTTTATCTTAGAAGGAAGCGTGTTTCGCAACAAACACCTTTTTTTGCTAAGTAGGATTATAGAACATATACCCTAAACTTACTTTAGGATGTCCCACAAATTTGTACTTGTCAAATCTTGTCCCAAGCTTATCCTTTTGAAACCTTTTCACATAAGTTGGAACCCCTTATCTTAACATACTTAAGATTAGGAATCCTCCTTGTCCATAACTTTTATGGAGTCTTGGGGCCGGATTTTGAGGTTACCATTTTCGTAGATATGCAGCCATTTCTAGGACATTATCCCAGAAGGATACTGGAATGTCGGTAAAATCATTATGGACCGCACCATGTCCAACAAGGTACGATTTTTCATTCAGATACATCAATCATTTATTACATATCAGGAGGCGTCCATTATAAGAAAACCATTTGAGATGATCAAGAAACTTATTGCACAAGTATTTATTCCTTGATCTAATCAAAGAATTTTAATACTTTGTCAATTTGTTTCACTTCTGAATTCTTTAAACCTTTCAAATAATTCACACTTGTATTTTAACAAATACACACATTCAACTCTTTGAATGATCATCTCCTTTTCTTAGACTAGTTTGTTCAATTTACAAAATTATTTTCATGTAAGTCAAGTATACAAAATTTATTAAGTAATATTCCAGTTCTATACAAAACATTATTATTATAAATAGAACAACAATTGTTCTTAATTATAATACCAAAGATTTTATTGTCCAACAATAAAATGGAAATAATATTTTTAACAAGAATTGGAATACAATAACAACTTATTGACTTAATAGTTTTTTCCGTAGGCATTGCTAAACTATAAGTTTCTATGGCTAATATGGCAACCTTTACTACATTTTCCGCACATAGGATTACTTATATTTGTTTAACTTTCTACTTCTGCTTGGTCCCTTCATAAATCTATATTTATGATAACCAAAGTCGGTATCCAATACCCAAGTAGAACCTTGACTTAAAGAAAAATTTATTTCAATCATGAACAAAAAAGCAGATATGTAAATCAAACTTCACTAAGCTTCTTTGGTTAGCCTCTGCAAGATGCTTCTCGCAGCTTACTTTCCAAAGTCCAAAGCTTATTGCGAGGGAAGCAAACTCCTTTGCTATCCGTATCAGTTTTGTTCTTATTATCCTTTGTTTATGCCTTTCTATTTACCTTCTTTGAAACGTTCTTCTTTTTAGAAGATCCTTTGGCTCCTACCAGTAAGACTTGATCTTTCTTGGTTGGAAAGTGACTCTCAACATTTTTCAACATGTTAAGCAAATTAGCGAGGCTGATATCTAGCTTGTTCATATGAAAAATTCAAAAAATTGTGAAAGGAGTCCGGGAGTGAGTGCAAGATCAAATCTTGGCTCAACTCTCCATCCATGACAAAACCAAATGTCCTAATTGATCAATCAAATTGATTATGTTAAGAACTTTTTGTCATGCATATAGTGCCATCGGCCATTCTAGATCGGAAGAGCTCCTTAGATATCCGATATCTATCGGTCCCCACTTTCCTCACCATCAACTACTTGATGTGCGTGGAGTATAGTAAGAGCATCCATAGTTTCATGCCGACGCTCAAGCTCGTTACTCATGGATGCGAGCATGATGCATTGAGCCAACTATGCATCATCTTGCCACTTTCTAAAATAGCAATCTCTTCCTCAGAGGCATTGTCTGCAACCATTGCAGATCTGCAACCATTGCAGGGATAGGCGATATGAAGGACATAAGATAGCTTTTCACCATGAGAACTATTCTCAAATTCCTTAACCAATCCGCTTTAATTTGGTCTGATTAATTTAGCATCTAATATGCTTCGCAGAGGATAGTAATTTAGACATTGCAAAATTCTGTAAATGAATTTGTAATTAACAACATTTTAACATACATTCTTTTATTAATTACCAAAATAATTTAGGTCTTGTTTTAAATTGGTATCTCCCACTATTTTCTTCAAACTATATTACCCTCACTTATATAGTTCGCAAAAAATCTAATTAAAAATTTTCTAGTGAGAATAAGGATCCCATTTCAAATGTATATAGCCTTGTGGTGACACAACAAACTATATATAAATAAATAGGTAGACAACTTTTTGTGTCAATTACATCAACTATGCAACTCCTTGTATTTTGCCTCTCGATTATTTTGATCAAGTGGTGGCACATCCGAATCAAAATTATCCAAGTTAAGTCCGACCTAGCACTCCATATATTCAAAAAGAAAAATATCATCCTTGTGGTGACACAACAAAACAATATTGTTCAATTTTCTTTATAAGCATCAAATGTGATAAATTAACATCTTAAATACTTAATACTTGCCTTGTGGTGACACAACAAACTCATATTAAATATTTAATACTCTATTAATTTTATCAAAGTTAGAAGGCGTTCGATATTCCAAATATCTTTGAACGCTTAGGACTTAATATAAAAATTGAGGGTTTGTTATTAATTTGTCTCATCTTGTTTAGCGCCATGCATATATATATATATAAAATATGTGTCATATTAATGAACATGCGAAGCATGTTTGCATAATATATAATATATATAGTATAAAGCATTTATTACATATAGAATACTATATTCTACCCGATTGATTATGGACTTTTATTCTAGTTTGGTTCACTAGAGCCACCAAGTGAACCAAAAGGTCAAACCCTAGGGGTGCAAGAAATAATATTTAAATATAACTATTACATTTAAACCCGGGCTCCATTACAAACGGGTCTTCAAGCGCTTCTTGTCCCTTGATCTCTAATTTTTCAAAATTTATTCTAACTATTCCTATTACAAAACTATTTAAAATAAATAGAAACCTTGATCGCTAGTCATAGGGAAAGTACATAGGAGGGAGATAGAATTTACATTAAGAAAAAATTAGAGAAGACGAGGTACGCAGACCCCATTTTATAAAACCCATAATTCATGCATCCAACTAAAATAAAATCCAATCACATTGGTCAATAGTCCATAATCAATCCCATTTATTATCATACACATCATCATATGCATCAATAAATAACATTCATCCTATGAAACAATAAACATTTAATATATATATTGATATCATTTAATGGGCAAATTTAGTTAGTATAAAATCTATTTTTGAATCAAAATAAACTCCTTTATTTTAATCCAAATTTAAATCAAAATAAAACTATTTTATTTTAATTTATCTAATTTTGAATAAAATAAACTATTTTATTTTAATCAAAATCTTTAATTAAAATAAACTCCTTCATTTTAATTAATTATGGAATCCAATTCCATGTAAAAAAAAATCTAATTAAAAAATAAACTCTTTTATTTTAATTAATTATGGAATCCAATTCCATATAAAAAAATCTTTTATTAAAGGAAACACGGATATTCTTTTTCCTATTCACAAATAAACTCCTTTATTTTGAATAATATGAAATCTTATTCCATATTTAAATAAACTCTTTTATTTAAGTAAATTAGGATTCTCTTTCCTATTCACAAATAAACTCTTTTATTTTGAATAATATGAAATCTTATTTCATATTTAAATAAACTCCTTTATTTAAGGAAATTAGGATTCTCTTTCCTATTCACAAATAAACCTTTTATTTTGAATAATATGAAATCTAATTTCATATTAAAATAAACTCCTTTATTTAAGGAAAAATAGAATCCAATTTCAACTCCAATTAGTTATCATGGAATCCAATTCCAACTCTAATTAGTTAGCATGAAATTTAATTTTAAAATTAAAATAAACTTTATATTTTAATATAAAATAAACTTTTTATTTTAATATTAAAATAAAATTTTTATTTTAATAATAAAATTATTAAGAATATTATATATATATATATATATATATATATATATATCATATATATATATATAATATATATATATATATATATAATCTATATATATATATATATATATATCCAACTTTCGGTCCTCGATTTCCGTGAAGTTGTTTCAAAAAATTGTTGCAAATGTTTTTGGTTTTTCATGTAATATAAATCCGTATGCGTTAACTATATATAATAATCATTATCTAATGATTAGATAATCATTAATCAATCATTACATGATAATTAAATCCCTCGATTTCCGTATATACTCACTTTAGACCAACTCACCCTTTCCTTGATCTTCGTATGGGTTCAAAAAAAAAAACGCATCTTCTTGTCATTGTCCACGTGGGCCACAAAACTAGGCAAAATTTTTTAATTTTATTTTTTTATGTTTGTCACCGATTATGCACTTGATTTCGCATGCCAATTTTTTTTTTTTTATTTAAAATTTTATACAATAAAAATTATGCCCAATAAAATTATTCTAAACACATATCAACATACATATCATATTTGAACAATTAATAATTCGCATAAAGGTTTGGCTCTGATGCCACTGTTAGGTTTGTAATATTCATGGGCGCAATCAAATTGCATAAAAAGTGCGGAAGCGTGTAAAATCAGAGTTTAAAATTTACAAACCATATACCCGGATCACCCTTTATGCACAATTATTAATTAAACGAAAAGATAAAGAATAAATCATACCCTTGAAGATCGAGCTTCCTCAGGTACAAGTTCACCTCCAAATCCTTTCGCGTTCAATCTTGAATCCACCGGGTTTGGTTCCTTCCTTTGATCAACGTTAGCCACCCAAATGTTTGGCCTCTAGAGGTGATCCACCAAGGAAGAAGAAAATTCAAGAAGATGGGTGTTATGGCTAACCCTAGTTTTCTATCTCTATAGAAAAGGCATACTCCCAACAACTTGGAATTATTACGTGGTTGTTAAAGTCAACAACCCATACCACCCATAATAAGACTCCTCTTATTTATAGATGTGGGCAACCCACCTTAACAATTAAGGAATTGGGTTTTAATTAATTAATTCTTTTAATTAATTAAGCTCCTTAATCTTATTAGGGATAATTAATTAAACTCCTTTAATTAATTTTCCTTCCTAATCCAATTAGGAATAAATGAGAGTACTTATATTAAATTAATTCCTAAACTCTTTTAGAAATTAAAATAATAATAATTGTAATAATATTAATAAGACTCCTCTTATTAATTTATATTTAATATTTCTAAAATATTAAATAATAAATATTAAGCTATTTAATTTATTCTATCACCATAGATTAAATTAAATATACTTAACATATTATTACGATTATGCCATTAACTTCTTAAATAATTATTCTTCCTTTTATGGTGTGACCCTTTAGGTTCTCCATATTAAACCTATTGTGAATAAATCAATTAGAACAATTCTAATCTTATTTAAATAAATAAATTAAACAATTAATTTATTTAAATAATATTTATTCTACAATAGGGATAAGCCTCCCTAGCGATCAACGACTTTCCGATAATATGATTTCAACATTAATCATAAAAGAACCTTTGAGTAAATAGTTACCGTATAATTCAATCCTTCCACCATACAATGTCCCAATTAAATATAAGACATGGAATTACCGTCAAGTCTTATTTTATTTAATTATATGTATTTCGATCCTTAAATGCACAACTCCAAATAATGCAAATTAGAAACTCCTTTCTAATTTCATTCTCGCTTATAACCAAGGACTCACTGGTTGTCATTTATCGAATCACATAGGACATTTCTCTTCTTTTTATTAGAAGTGGTAGATTCTTTATCGATCATACATTATCTCCATGTACAACTTATTATACCCAAGCATACCCTTTGATATACCCTAAGGGTCTTAAGGAATAAGTCAAAGTATAACTCATCATACACAAGATACTATGATGATCTCAAGTCCAAGGATTACTTGTACTACTATCACTACAGAATTCCTATCGACAGATAAATAAAACTCCATTAGGTATTCCTTAGCGAGCCACGCTCAAAGGAACTTATTCTCTAATAAGCACCTACATACTTGCTTTAGTGTCTCCACACAAATAATCATGAGATCAATCATCCTCATCCAACGAAGTAGCAACGTATGTACCAATCTATCCTGGATTCACTAATCCCCAATTTAGTAATCCAATGATTGGGAACTATTTTAGTTTTAAGCTTTCTAAGAATTTAGATCTCATTAGAATGATCATCATCATTATTCTAAAAGCATTGCTTAAAACTATGGGTTTATCACATATTATAAAATGATCATGTAGATAATTAAAAGCCTTTAATAAATTAATACTTTTATTAATAAATGAATAAGATTGTTTACAAAGTATATGCTTTATCATCAAACATGATTGGCTTGTATGCATACTACTTTCGGTTTGGACTTATGTGTCCTTCCCTCCACATTTGTAACATATATATAATTGGGCCATCATTCTCCTTCCTTAACAACGGTCTTTGAAATGATGTCTTTCCATCTTTGCTAAACCTTCTCTTCTTGAACTTTCCACTCCTATTGTCTTGGCCATGATTACCACCGAAGTGGTTATCATTTCTGGCATGTTGATTCCCTCCACATTTGTTGTCACCGCTTCGATGACTGCTACCACTGGTATTATCGACTTGTCGGCTGCTCTTTCTTGGTTGGGTTGGCTCATTATCGCGCTCCAATAACTAAGCCCTATTCAGAACATCTGAATACAAACACAGTTTGTGAGAGATAAGGTATTGACGTATCTCGGGTTTCAAACCTCTTAGAAACATCCGCGTCATTCTCTCCTCATTATCAACTAAGTGGGAGGCAAACTGAGACAACTCGGCAAACTTAGCTTCGTACTACGCCACAGTCATATTATTTTGCTTAAGCTTGATCAACTTTACCTCCTTCATGTGACGAATACTTTCAGGAAAGTACTTGTTGTTGAATAGCTCTTGGAACTTCTCCCAAGACATCTTCAAGATCACGGTAGGTTGAGTACGCTTCTGATTCCCACCACCGAGAATCACCTCTGCATGAACATGAAGGTGGCAAAGGGAACCTTTTACTCCTCGGAGCATCCCAAGACATCAAATATCTTGTTCATCTATTTTATCCACGTCTCTGCCTTAAGTGGTTTTGGCTCTCAAAAAAACTCTGGTGGTCCCAGCTCCTTAAACTTCTTAGCGGTGACCGTCCTAGAGTTGTCAGTGTTTCCACCTGCATTTTTGACAGGAGCCGCTTTTGCCTGATGTTGCATGAATTGCATAAAGCCTCTGACCATCCCATCGTTCACCATTTCATCGGTGTTATTGTTTTCATGAGGATTATTGTCTTCCTGTTGCACATTACCCTGGGCATTGATCGTTGGTGACTCAATGGTCTCATGTGCTTCATTGCTTATCTCAACATTTTCGGATGCCATTTTTAAGTACTGCAACAAAACAAGGGTTAATAAACATATCACATATTATCCCTATACTCTGACCGACCAATTAAATACCAAATAAACTTAGGTATGTCATACTAGCGAAGGAATCCCCCGTCTCTCCCCTCCTAGTTCTTGCCTCACATCTCAGCCAGGGAGCATATCCCTAAGCTTTGATACCAACTGTGACGCCCCCAAAATAGGTATACATCACCCATCTTGAGTAGCCAAATACATGGTACAAAAATAAAAATACAACTGTCATGTAAAATACGACAAAACATAAACAGAAAGTTTTAATAAGAATATTGTCATCTACACAATATCCACACTCAATGGAGTCCTCATTACATTTATTGTCATGCTATTTAACAGAATAGTGAGGACTACTAATGCTATCATCTGGACCATCACTCTGTTCCCTGACTCGTCCCAGCTATATTCTCATTTCCTGAAGTGAATAGTGAAAGAAAGGGTGAGCTCAACTAGCCCAGTAAGAAATATTATGACTAAGATAATGCAGAATAAATTATCATTAGTCTTTAACAATGCTAAACTGATAAAATACAATAGACATAAAGTTTAACTGCAGCTAAACAAGCAATCCATTAGAAGAGTCAAGTAGAGAATAAAATCTACTATCTTCTATGGTTTAAAATGTTTTCATCAATTTTTATCGCTGAGACTCAGCTTAATAAATAAGACACATCATCTAATCATCCATGTACTACGTGCCAAGAATATTCATTAAATCATCAATGGTCATGACTATACCGAACAATCCCTGGTCATAATCATACCAAAAACTGTCCATCAATGCATTACAGGCCACTGAGGACTTTTACCATATCATTTATAACATTACAGGTCATGATTATACCGAATGATCCCTGGTAATAATCATACAAAGTCCATCTATGCATGTAAGGCAAAGATGACTTTCATTACAATATAAGCATGAGGATGATGACAATGACATAATAATTCAATAAAACAAGTTCAAAAATTAATTTATCCAAGAACCAACAACGTCCAAATTGTCAACATAATACTGCTTTGTGGAGAAAAATTTAAGAATGCTCAAAAGAATATTTTCATGAAAAGATATTGGATGAAGCGCAAATGTCCAGGATATTCTAAAATTTCATAGAGTATAGAAGCCAAAATTTTAACCAACTGAGTCTAATAGAATATATGAAACTGCAAATGGATTTTCGTCCGCCATGCCGTAATCCACGTATACAGATTATTTCCACAATTTAATAAGGAATGAATACAAAGGATCATTCACCATGCATGTGGTAATCCACATACACAGGTTATTCTAACAGAATAATAAAGAATGGAATAACAGAAGGATTCTGTGAGACACCAGATTTTATAAATAAAGATTTAAATTTCTCGAAATATTTTTTTTAATATTATGGTGTGGATTTGATATAATGTTATAGTTGTGGGTAGTAGTTATAAATTTTGCAAAGTATGCAAGTTGTTATATTATATTCTATTGGTCGGGGAATATTTGTTTTAACAGAAAATATTCGTATGATGGCACAATCATTGGTGGACCCCACAAAGGAATTATTGTCGGATTAAGAAAACAATAAAAATATCTTTTTATGAAAATAACGGTGAAGTTTTACCGTTAATCTGTTGAAACACCCTTGTTAAAGTAAATGCGATGAATACGCTGGGTTGTATAATAAACACGCGGTATTGATTATTGATGCTTACGTGAGAAGTCACTTTAAGTTTATATATATATATATATATATATAAAAATTTTGTTTTATTAGTATTATTAATGTAATAAAAGCAGAAAAAGCTTTTTATATAAAATGTAATACTTTTATAAAGTTATTTGTTTTATTAGACTATAAATAGAATATATTATATTCTATTATGCATAGTATTTTGCATAGTAAAATCTTTTTATATAAAAATGTAATACTTTTATAAAGTTATTTATTTTATTAGACTATAATTAGAATATATATATATATATATATATATATTCTATTATGCATAGTTTTTGCATAGTAAAATCTTTTATATATAAAATGTAATACTTTTATAAAATTATTTCTTTTATTAGACTATAAATAAAATATATAATATTCTATTATGCATAGTGTTTGCATAAGTACTGCATAAATGTTTGCATAGTAAAATCTTTTTATATAAAAATGTAATACTCTTATAAAGTTATTTGTTTTATTAGACTATAAATAGAATATATAATATTCTATTATGCATAAATATTTGCATAAATAATGCAGATAGTGTCTACATAGTAAAATCTTTTTATATAAAAATGTAATACTTTTATAAAGTTATTCGTTTTATTAGATTATAAATAGAATATATTATATTTTATTTAAAAGATTTTGTTTTATTAGAATATTTTATTAATAATTGCATAGTAAATTAATATTGATCGCATCTTTAAAAGTAAATCAATCTGACTGCTCATGAATTAGTTACTATTCACCCATTCTCCTATAAATAGAAGCTCATTCCTTCATTATTTCTTACGAATTCACTAAAACTCTAGAGAGAGAAACTATAGAGAGAAAGAAGAAAAGTATTCGGCTGCTTCACTACTCCTATATCCAGTTTATTCTAAGGTAATGGATATTATTTGTTGTACTCGTAAGGGGTATTATTTCTTTTATATTCATGAAGAGAACTTCTCTTATTCCATTCTTTATTATTCTGCTGGAATAACCTGTATACACGGACAACCCTATACTTGGTGAAATTCTTCTGTTATTCCATTCTTTATTATTATGTTGGAATAACCTGTCTATGCAAAGTACCGCATACTTGGTGAAATTCTTCTGTTATTCCATTCTTTATTATTATGTTGGAATAACCTATCTATGCGAAGTACCGCATACATGGTGAAATTCTTCTGTTATTCCATTCTTTATTATTATGTTGAATAACTTTTCTACATCTAATACCGCATACATGGTGAAATTCTTCTGTTATTCCATTCTTTATTATTATGTTGGAATAACATGTTTATGCGAAGTACCGCATACATGGTGAAATTCTTCTGTTATTCCATTCTTTATTATTCTGTTGAAATATCATGTCTGTGCATTTACGCATGACCTGGTTCTATTATTTATTATTCTATTGGAATATCCTGTCTGTGCATTTACGCAAGACCTGGTTCCGTTATTTATTGTTCTGTTGGAATAACATGTCTGTACGGTCTATCGTATCCATGGTGATTTCTGTTGTTATTCCATTCTTTATTATTCTGTTGGAATATCCTGTCAGTGCAAATTTTTCCTAACCTGGTTCAGTTCTTTATTACTCTTTCGGAATATCCTGTCTGTGCGTTTACACATGACCTGGTTCCATTATTTATTATTCTATTGGGAATAACTTGTCTGTGTGATCTATCGCATACATGATGAATCCTTCTATTATTTCATTCTTTATTATTCTGTTGGAATAACCTGTCTGTGTGGATTACCACATGCATGGTGAATGATCCTTTGTATTCATTTCTTATTAAATTATGAAAATGATCTGGCTACGTGGATTACCGCATGGCGGGCAAAAATCCATTTGAAGTTTCATATATTCTATTATACACAGTTGGTTAAAGCTTTGGCTTCTTTATTCCTTGAAATTAGTGGAATATCCTGGATATTTGCGCTTCATCTAGTATCTTTTCGTGGAAATATTCTTCTAAGCATTCTTGAATTTTACTCCACAAAGAAGTATCATGTTGACAATTTGGACGTTATTGGTTCTTGGATAAATTAATTCTTGAACTTATTTTATTAAATTCTTATATCATTGTCATCATTCTCATGTTTATATTATGTTGAAAGTCATTTGTGGCCTGTAGTGCATAGATGGACTTGGTATGATTATGACCAGGGATTATTCAGTATAATCATGACCTTAATGTTACAAATGATATGGTAAAAGTCCACATTGGCCCGTAGTGCATTGATGGACAATTGTTGGCATGATCATGACCATTGATGAATACACGAATATCCTTGGCCTGTAGTGCATGGATAAATTGTGGTTGTGATACTAATGAATATCCTTGGCCGTAGTGCAGGGATGATGTGGATTATTTATTGAGCTGAGTCTAAGCGATAAAAATGATGAAAAACCTTTTAAAACATAGAAGATAGTAGATTTTATTCTCTACTTGACTCTTCTAATGGATTGCTTATTCCGCTGTAGTTAAACTTGATGTTTGTTATATTGTATCAGTTTAACACTGTTGAAGGCTAACGATAATTTATTATGAATTATCTTAGTCATAATATTTCTTATTGAGCTAGTTGAGCTCACCCTTTTACTTTCATTGTTCTCTTCAGGAAATAAGAACGTAGCAGGGACTAATCGGGAACGGAGTGATGGTCTAGATGATAGCATTAGTAGTCCTCATTATTCTATGAAATAGTGTGTTAATAAATTATTGAGGACTTATTTTGAGTTTGAATACTGTCTAGAAGACAATATTCGTATTAAAACTCACAGCTCATGTTGTATATTTAAGATTGTATTTGTATTCTGTACCATGTATTTGGCGACTCAGAATAGGTGATGTATACCTATTTTGGGGGCGTCACAATTGGTATCAAAGCTTAGGGATATGATCCCTGGCTGAGATGTGAGATAAGAACTAGGAGGGGAGAGATGGGGAATTCCTTCGCTAGTATGACCTACCTAAGTTTAGTTGTTATTTAATTGGTCGGTCAGAGTATAGGGATAATATGTGATATGTCAATTAACCCTTGTTTTGTGACAATGTTTGAAAATGGCATCTGAAAATGTTGAGATCAGCAATGAAGCACATGAGACCGTTGAGTCACCAACGATCAATGCCCAGGGTAATGTGCAACAGGAAGACAATAATCCTCATGAAAACAATAACACCGATGAAATGGTGAATGATGGGATGTTCAGAGGCTTTATGCAATTCATGCAACATCAGGTAAGATAGACTCCTGTTCAAAATATAGGTGGAAATAATGGCAACCCACGGTCGGTCATCGCTAAGCAGTTCAAGGAGCTTGGACCCCCGGAGTTTTTGGGAAAGCCAGAACCACTTAAGGCAGAGACATGGTTAAAGCAGATCATCAAGATATTTGATGTCTTGGGATGCTCCGAGGAGCAAAAGGTTCCCTTTGCCACCTTTATGTTACGTGAAGAGGCAGATTACTGGTGGAAATCTGTAAAACGTACCCAGCCTGATGCACTCAAGATGTCTTGGGAGAAGTTTCAAGAATTGTTCAACGATAAGTACTTTCCTGAAAGTATTCGTCACATGAAGGAGGTGGAATTCATCAAGCTGGAGCAAAACAATATGACCATATCGTAGTACGAGGCTAAGTTTGCGAGTTATCCCGGTTTGCATCCCATTTGGTCGATAATGACGAGCGAATGACGCGAATGTTTCTAAGAGGTTTGAAACCCGTTATACGTCAATACCTCATTTCTCATAAACTTTGTTTATATTCAGATGTTGTGAATAGGGCTCAGTTATTAGAGCGCAATAATGAGTTAGCACAACCAAAAGGTAACGACCAACAATACGATAATAATCGTACCGATGGCAACGACCATCGGAACAATGATGACCATCATGGGGGAAATTATCATGCCAAGAATGGTAACCACTTCGGTGGTAATCATGGCCAAGATAATAGAAGTGGAAACTTCAAGAAGAGAAGGTCATTTAGCTCAATTTTGTCGTATAGTGAAGTCAAGTCCAGCTGGGATGGTGGCACCTAAGGCGGATACGGACAAAACAAAGTCGGTGGTTTCATGAAGAGCATTTTTCGTGACTTCTCAAAAAGCGAGTAACCCGAACGAAGTTATCACGGGTTAGTTAATTATAAATTTTTGCGAAGTCTATACCTTATTAGATACCGGTTCTACCCATTCTTTTATCTCTCTTGCTTGTGTTCAACGTTTAAATTTGACTCTGGAGAAGTTAGACTTTGACTTATCTGTTGAAACTCTGTTAGGAGAAACCTTCATTACATATGTTATCCAAGTCTTGGATGAGAGTCACAGTTTTGAATGATATTTCTATTGTTAATAAATTTCCTAACGTATTCTGGAAGACTTCTTAGCCTACCCCAGAACGTGAAATCGAATTTTGTATTGACCCCAGTACAAAACCCATTTCTTCAACCCTTAAATATTTCTTCACCCAAAATGAACGTATAATGCGCCAAAGACGATGGCTCGAGCTGTTGAAGGTTACGACCATTCAATATCATCGTGGAAGAGCGAACGTGGTAGCTGACGCATTGACTAGAAGATCGTATGCGTTTACTGGTGCGATGTTGTTAACACAAAGACCCATTTCGTATAACTTACAAATGATGAAGATAGAGTTAAATACTCTAGGGACCCACGTGAAGATAATGAATATACGAGTAGAATCGACTTTAATCGATAAAGTTAAAGCCGCTCAAGCTACACACCTGAATCTGATGAATGTGAAGAAGGTTCAAGAAGGCGTTATCTCACCCATCGATTTAATTGGCCCATTTGAAATCCTCGATGGAGTAGGAATTGTGGCTTATAGACTCATTTTACCGCCAAGTATATCATGTGTTCATAACGTTTTTCACATATCGATGTTACATAAATATGTGGATGACCCGAACCACATTATTAAATTAGAACTAGATGAGATAGCAGAAGATTTAACGTATGAGGAGATACGTGTTAAAATCTTGGATAAGAAGGATCGTATTCAACACTCAAAGGTTATACCTCAAGAGTTAGAATTTGAAATGAAGTCAAGGTATCCTCATCATACCAGGTACGTACGTAAATTTCGAGGGCAAAATTTCATAAGGAGGGGAGATTGTGACACCCCAGATTTTATGAATAAAGATTTAAATTTCTCGAAATATTTTTTTTAATATTATGGTGTGGATTTGATATAATCTTATAGTTGTGGGTAGTAGTTATAAATTTTACAAAGTATGCAAGTTGTTATATTATATTCGATTGGTCGGGAAATATTCGTTTTAATAGGGAATATTCGTACGACGACACAATCATTGGTGGACCCCACAATGGAATTATTGTCAAATTGAGAAAACGATAAAAATATCTTTTTATGAAAATAACGACGGAAGTTTTAACTGTTGAAACACCCGGTGTTAAAAGTACAGTAATACGCGTGGTTGCATAGTAGCACACGGTATTTATTATTGATGCTTACGTGAGAAGTCACGGAAGTTTATACATATATATATATATATAAAAATTTTATTTTATTAGTATTATTAATGTAATAAAACAGAAAAGCTTTTTATATAAAATAGAATACTTTTATAAAGTTATTTGTTTTATTAGACTATAAATAGAATATATATATTCTATTATATAATATTCATATTATGCATAGTGTTTGTATAGTAAAATCTTTTTATATAAAACATATAATACTTTTATAAGTTATTTGTTTTATTAGACTATAAATAAAATATATAATATTCTATTATGCATAGTGTTTGCATAGTAAAATCTTTTTTTATATAAAAATGTAATACTTTTATAAAGTTATTTATTTTATTAGACTATAAATAGAATATATAATATTCTATTATGCATAAATGTTTTCATAATAAAATATTTTTATATAAAAATGAATACTTTTATAAAGTTATTCATTTTATTAGATTATAAATAGAATATATTATATTTTATTTAAAAGATTTTGTTTTATTAGAATATTTTATTAATACTACATAGTAAATTAATATTGACCGTACGTTTAAAAGTAAATCAATCTGGACCGTTCATGAATTAGTAACTATTCAGTCCATTCTCTTATAAATAGAAGCTCATTCCTTCATTATTTCTTAGGAATTCACTGAAACTCTAGAGAGAGAAACTATAGAGAGAAAAAAGAAAAGTATTCGGCTGCTTCACTACTCCTATATCCAGTTTATTTTAAGGTAAGGGATATTATTTGTTGTACTCGTAAGGGGTATTTTTTTTCTTTTGTATTCATAAAGAGAACTTCTCTTATTCCATTCTTTATTATTCTGCTGGAATAACCTGTATACGCGAACTACCCTATACTTGGTGAAATTCTTCTGTTATTCCATTCTTTATTATTATGTTGGAATAACATGTCTATGCGAAGTACCGCATACTTGGTGAAATTCTTCTGTTATTCCATTCTTTATTATTATATTGGAATAACCTATCTATGCAAAGTACTGCATACATGGTGAAATTCTTCTGTTATTCCATTCTTTATTATTATGTTGGAATAACCTGTTTATGCGAAGTACCGCATACATGGTGAAATTCTTCTGTTATTCCATTCTTTATTATTCTGTTGAAATATCATGTCTGTGCATTTACGCATGACCTGGTTCTGTTATTTATTAATCTGTTAGAATATCCTGCCTGTGCGTTTACGCAAGACCTGGCTCCGTTATTTATTATTCTGTTGGAATAACATGTCTGTGCGGTCTATCGCATGCATGGTGATTTCTGTTGTTATTCCATTCTTTATTATTCTGTTGGAATATCCTGCTTTAATTTTGCACGACTGTTCTCGTTCTTTATTACTCTTTCTAATATCCTGCATACATGCGTTTATATGCGACACTGGTTCCATTGTTTATTATCCTGTTGGGAATAACCTGTCTGTGTGATCTATCGCATACATGGTGAATCCTTCTATTATTTCATTCTTTATTATTCTATTGGAATAACCTGTCTGTGTCGATTACCACATGCATGGTGAATAATCCTTTGTATTCATTTCTTATTAAATTATAGAAATGATCTGGCTACGTGGATTACCACATGGCGGGCAAAAATCCATTTACAATTTAATATATTCTATTATACACAGTTGGCTAAAGCTTTGGCTTCTATATTCCTTGAAATTAGTGGAATATCCTGGATATTTGCGCTTCATCCAGTATCTTTTCGTGGAAATATTCTTCTAAGCATTCTTGAATTTTACTCCACAAAGCAGTATCATGTTGATAATTTGGACGTTATTGGTTCCTGGATAAATTAATTCTTGAACTTGTTTTATTAAATTCTTATATCATTGTCATCATTCTCATGTTTATATTATGTTGAAAGTCATCTGTGGCCTGTAGTGCATAGATGGACTTGGTATGATTATGACTAGGGATTATTCGGTATAATCTTGACCTTAATGTTACAAATTATATGGTAAAAGTCCTCATTGGCCCGTAGTGCATTGATGGACAGTTGTTGGCATGATCATGACCATTGATGAATACACGAATATCCTTGGCCAGTAGTGCATGGATAAATTGTGATTGTGATACTAATGAATATCCTTGGCCGTAGTACAGGGATGATGTGGATTATTTATTGAGCTGAGTCTAAGCGATAAAAATGATGAAAAACCTTTTAAAACATAAAAGATAGTAGATTTTATTCTCTACTTGACTCTTCTAATGTATTGCTTATTCCGCTGTAGTTAAACTTGATGTTTGTTATATTGTATCAGTTTAACACTGTTGAAGGCTAACGATAATTTATTATGCATTATCTTAGTCATAATATTTCTTATTGGGCTAGTTGAGCTCACCCTTTTACTTTCATTGTTCTCTTCAGGAAATGAGAACGTAGTAGGGACTAGTCGGGAACGGAGTGACGGTCCAGATGATAGCATTAGTAGTCCTCACTATTCTATGAAATAATGTGTTAATAAATGTATTGAGGACTTTTTTTGGGTTTGAATACTTTCCAGGAGACAATATTCGTATTAAAACTCACAGCTCATGTTGTATATTTAAGATTATATTTGTATTCTATACCATGTATTTGGCGACTCAGAATAGGTGATGTATACCTATTTTGGGGGCGTCACAGATTCAACATGTGTGCGATAGACTGTACAAACAAGTTATTCCCAATAGAATAATAAGGAATGGAACCACGTCATATATAAACGCACAGACAGGATATTCCAACAGAATAATAAATAATGGAACTAGGTCATGCGTAAATGCACAGACAGGATATTCTGACAGAATAATAAATAATGGAACCAGGTCATACGTAAATGTACAGCAGGATATTTCGACAGAATAATAAAGAACGGAACCGAGTCGCAAAATTACGACCGACAGAGGATATTCCAACAGAATAATAAAGAATGGAATAACAACAGAATTTCACCATGTATGTGGTACTTCGCATAGACAGGTTATTCCAACAGAATAATAAGGAATGGAATAACAACAGAATTTCACCATGTATGCGGTACTTTGCATAGACATGTTATTCCAACACAATAATAAGGAATGGAATAATAATAGCTCTCTTCATGAATACGAAAGAAATAATACCCCTCACCTTAGAAGAAACTGGATATTGGAAAAGTGAGGTAGCAGACTTCTCTTCTTCTTTCTCTCTATAATTTCTCTCTCTAGAGTTTTAGTGAATTCGTAAGAAATAATGAAGGAATGAGCTTCTATTTATAGAAGAACTGAAAGTGGCTCTTGGTCTTGACGAAGGGTCAAAATGACTCTTTGTAATATTGAAGAGACAACTATTATTTGCAAAGGGGCAATTAACTCTTGGAACACCGAAGAGACAAGTAACTCTTAGAAAACTGAAGGGACAAATAACTCTTGGAAAACTGAAGGGACAAATAACTCTTGGAAAACCGAAAGGACAAGTTACTATTAAAACTTTAAACCAACGATCAATATTGATTTACTATTATAATTTCAACCAACGGTCTGAAAAATTAGCATATCTCCTCATGGAATAATATTGTACCCAAAAATGATTTGGACCGAAAAGAAATATATTTTTCGGGTGAATAATACCCCGTGAATAGTACTTCGAGAATAGTAACCTCGTGAATAGTACTCCGATACGAAAAGTGTCCCAAATACCCGAGTGAATAATACTACCTCCAAACATCAATTATTATCGAAATAAATGTCAATTTCCACTAACACAAATAATTTCAACACAATGAAACTATCAAATTCATCTTTAATCAACACGAACTTATTCATCATTAATATTGTAACTCAAAATATTTAACAATCAGGTCGTTCCCAGGAAAGAGGGGGCTTTCCAATAAGGATTTCTCTCTATTGGCGCGCAATTAGGTGACCAAACCTCTCCTTGACAGAACTTCTAGACATTATAAATATTGCAATTTAATAATATGAACAACTTTGTCGTCTCAATTATTGATTTAATAATATATCATATTATATAGATGATACTGTGACAATAATTGAATCAATAATATGAGAGATATGATGCAGCAATTACTGTAGCAATAATTGAGTATAACTGATTGACTTCTTATGTAAGCATCAATAACTAATACGGTGTGCTACTATGCAACCATGCGTATTAGTGTACTTTTACTATCGGGTAGTTCAATAGTTAACGGTAACACTTCCGTCGTTATTTTTATAAAAAGATAATTATGTCGTTTTCTTACTACGACAATACTTCTGTTGTGGGGTCTACCAATGATTATGTCGTCGTACGAATATTCCCTGTTAAAATGAATATTCTCCGACCAATCAAATATTATATAACCACTTGCTTACTTTGCAAATTTTGTAAATATTACCCACAACTATAACATTATATCATATCCACACCATAATATTCAAAAATATATTTCGAGAGAAATTAATTTTTATTCATAAAAGTTGGGGTCTTAAAATCTTTAAGTGCGCATGTCTTCCCGGTGTTATCTCTGGGTCTTTGGAATGAGTGCCTTGGCAGGAGTTCCGAGGTTGAAGCTAATTGCATGCATTTGAAACAAGCATTTCTGGGGTTATCGCCGGAACTGCAACGGTATTCCTTGGGGTTATCTCCAAGAATGAAACTCGGGTTATCTCCGAGGTTGGAACTGATACTCCCGGTGTGTGTTCCGGGGTTGGGACTGAACTTCCGGTGGTATTCGAAATGTATATGAGATGTCTACCAAGGTTATATCTGAAAGAAGAATCTTCCCTCCTGCAATGTTAGTAACAGGTCTGCAGAAAATTTTGGGTGTCTACAGATGCCCCTCTTTATCATATTTATGCAATGCAAGGCATGGATAGGATAAAGAATCCTAGACACTTGAAATGCAACAAGACAAACATGATGCCATGTGTAGCAACATGATGCAAATGTATGATGCATGTGTTTTGTTGGATTGTTTTCCAACATGATGGGATGATTGTCGGTTCCCTATTTATCTTATCGGGGATGACAATCAATGATGTCTTGGACGTGTGATCCAAGTCCTCCAAGATGTTGATGTTGGGGTTATCACTAAAGTCCTGAATCCTTGATATGAACTTTACTCTGAAGATGTGCTTCTTGTGTGCAAGAGATCTATGGGGATAAAGCTTTATCTGTTTGAGTATGTGTATAACATATTCCATAATCGGTCATCTCTGATGAGGATGGTCTTCTCTGGTTTGTGTCACCAAAGATATACCACGATCCTATTGAGTTATCGCTAACAAGATGTATTGTCGTATCGCTGACCTTCGTTGATGTGTGTATCACCGGATAGATCCCTGTTGGCCTATTGGGAAAATTGTCAAGGCTGCTTGATCTTCATTTATGTGTGTATCAACGGATAGATCCATGTTGGATGAACTATCAAGGTTGCTTGACCTTAGTTGATGTGTGTATCAACGGATAGATACCGAATAGTTTTTAATGCTTCGATGGGTTTACTTGTCATCGGCTGAGATGACGTCAAGGCTGTTTGACCTTCATTGATATGTACATCAATGGATGAGAATGCATTATAACCCCCGCTGGGGATTCGTTTATGGACGAAGAATACGTTGTAACCCCCGCCGGGGAGACTTTTCAATGAATGAAATTTGCGTTGTAACCCCTGTCGGGGATTCGTTCATGGATGAAGAATGCGTTGTAACCCCCTCCAAGGATACGTTTTAGGGTTACGACCCTGTATTTGACGGCATCGGACCTGTGTGAGGCATTACCGAGTATGATTTAAAAAAGTTGAGATCATCAGTATAGTGTACTTTGTATTTAGGCAAATACCAATGAGTGATATATAAAGTCGTAATTTGACTTGTGACAACCAGAATTCCAGTTTATTCCTCTCAATCGCATAGCGTTTTTATTCTTGATTTGGCCTTTTCAGCTTATGAGACCTCCTTGCAACTCGAACTAAACTGAGCCAGAGGAGTGGGACCCATGTAGGGGGTACCGCAGGTACACCTGTGGCCAACCGTAAGTATGAAAAGGTTGCAGGTTGCTTTCATAAGTCATTTCTAAGTTGCACCACAAAGGAAATCCGAGAGCTCTTCTTCAGATCTGCTGAGTCCGGGCGACTTACTGCAAATTCTGTCACCGTACAAGTGTTCTACATTGTCCCGGTAATGTATGCATGTATTCTTTTCCAGATTTTATCTGTTGGAAAATGGCTTATCACATGAAATGCATCTAAACACATAGTAGTGAATATGCATGCTGATATGACTTTATAAAAAATATTCAACATAGTAAATGTTAGTATTAAACCATGTTGAACATAATGATGTGAAAAAATTTGACTTTTGAAATAGTCAAATTGGCACATTTTACTGTCATTTCTTATCCTATTTGAGGTAAAATAAGTAAAGGTGGAAAAGCAAAATAATCATGGTAATTAGACTATGCTTACGGATTTTTTTACTATGATGTATTAATGTATGTAGGATGTATATGACTGTGGGTAGGTGTGCTACTGAATGGCCACCTAGTCATGCCTATGTGCATGTGGATAGTCCTACTTACAAAGGGGACTACGACAAAAATTTTCCAAAATGTAGGCATTGGGTAATCATGCATTTTTAACTCTGCTGTAGATATATGTTAAAATAATGCATGCATGCATGTAGTCATAAAAATGCATTTTGAAAATCTCCAGATAAGAATTTACCACACCCTTTCTGAGGTGATTTAGAGACTTGTTGTCCAGATATATGGATCCGAATCAGCCGAGTAGTTCCCGCATGACCACTTCTGGCATACGGAGAAGGGCTTCTAAAGTACCTCGACCACGTTCTGTTAGACAGCCTCGTCGTTTGGTGGAGGCAGTGATACGTCCAGTCCAGGTTGATGTACTGAACGTCGAGGACGAGGAGGATGATGTTCCGATTGCAGACACCGCTCCTGCTGCATCTGTTCCTCGTAAGAATTTTCCAGGCATTCATGTGGCGAACCCAGAGCTTTTGGGCGATTTGAGTCGACACCCTTCAATTTAACTGCACGCAAACGAGGTATAAAGTTAGATCTTAATCTTCCTTCTTTCCTATTGATGAGGAGTAAAGGATTCTGATGTTGATCTACATTTGATGTAGGTTCCCGGCTTTACACAGCCTCGAGGGAACTGGTTCAGCATCCACTCTATGTATCAGGCTCTACATGATGACTATAGAGCGATTATATATGGCTGAGGATTTGGGAAGTTCTTTTCTGTCCTTCCCCACTGTTGTCCCTGGGGTTACCTCAGGGCATTGTCTGAGTCTGGTTTCACCAGACTCAGTCACTCCATTTGCTTGATTGTGAGGTGATGATTACGCTGATGGATTGGCGGTTTATCACAAGTATGGAGTTTGGAGGGGCACCAGTGCCTTATAATGCGGATATTACCCCTACTACCGTTAGATCCTTGCTAGGAGTTCCAGACAGGGCGCTTAAGGGCAGAACTGTACATACGGGTCCTTTGAGCGTAGATGTTATGAGCGGGCTGTTGAGTGAGCCCATACCCGATGATGTGAGAGACAAGGATCGCATTTTTCTGCGATTGTTCCTAATAATCATTAGGGGCTGCTTCATAGTAGATAACTCTTCTACGGTGTCCTTCGCTTTGTTCAGCTCCACTCGACATGTGGACCATATTGGAGATTATGATTAGGGTTCCTACACCTTTAACTATTTCCTCAGAGGAATTCGCATGCGTTCGCAGGGCTTAACCAAGGATTGGTTAGGATTTTACCCGTTTCTGGTGGTGAGTGTTTTTCTTGTCTTTTCTCATGTACAAGTTAAGAGTGTTAACTGACAGAAGAAGTTTGTCTTTACATTGACAGTTCTGGGCCTATGAGAGGCTCCCATGTTTGCATTCTATGAGTGTGTTAGGCTTAGATACCTATCCACGAGGACGGAGATGGCATCATTCCATACTAGCGGAGGTCTCTGTTGCGGAGGGTTTCACTCATTTCCGCCTACAACTATAGTTGTTGATAGCGGATGTTATCACATGGGTTCCCTACTCTGGGGAGCATTTGACCATTGGTTTTGAGGATGGGTACCCTACTGGAGTTGAGTACGTGATTTCCACCCGTAGGATTCCTCTCTTCACAGATGGAGGATGGGAGCTCTACTTAGGAGAGCGTGCTATTAGGAGCACCACAAGAGATATTCATATACCAATCTTGCCTCTTCCAGGTGTTATTTGCCTATTTTGCAGTCACCCGTCATTGATATCCCATTGTTGGGTTTTGACGGTTTTGCATTATCAGAAGGTCCCTGCACTTAGGAGATATTCCATCATTGGTGGTTCCCTCGTACCATTGGAGCCCAGACCCACGCCACTCAGTTCATGGGGGATATGGTTCCTGGATCCATGATGATGACGGATTGGCTAGCATGTGTTAGAGATTCGACTCATTTGACAGAGATTGATAGTTTGACCCGGCAGTTGGACCGGGCACATTTCTTTATCCGACACTTAGGCAGAGATCCTTCATAGGTAGATACTTTTGATCCTTCCAGCTCTAGCGCTGGCCCCTCAGGTGACCCATATGGCTTTGCTGGTGCAAATCCTCCCTTGTATAGGCCTGACATCCCTATGGATAGAGATCCAGTGATTCAGGAGGAGTTACATCAGGTAGACAGGATTGATGATGTAGACATTGACACCATTGTCTTCTTTTGATGTATATTCTCGTTATTTCTTTTGATAGGCCTCTATTAGACATTGGGTAGCTTCGCCCTATTCTCGCTATATCTTTTGATTGGCCTCTGTTAGTTATAGGGTAGTTTTGCCCCATTTCCATGTATTTTAGTTGTACAAAGATGATGTATTAGATGATGATATACTTAGGAATGTATGTACAATTTTCTATTCCCTATATCATATTGCCATCTATTGTTTATCATGCATGTATTATGTTATGCATATGTATGTATGTCCAGAGATATTCAACATTGACCCCTGGATGGTCTTATGACACGGCCCGTACAGATGTCTTCTTCAACAGTTAGTCGTATTGATCATACCCCACCATTGTTGGTGGCATCTGGTATGCGATCGTGGTATGATAGTATGTCACCATTAGACAAGGTAACTATAGATCAGCTGTTGCAGCATAACATTACCCTCTTGATGTTTCAGGTTCCCGTAGGATTCGTGGAGGGCATGCTGGAGCACTGGATACCAGAGATACAGGTCTTCCATTTTGGCATCCATGAGTTGACTCCTACTCTGGAGGAGTATACACGGTTAATGATGCCGCCTTTGGATGCACCTTGCGCAAGATATATGGCATCGGAGACATGAGCCGACAGCTTTATGACTCTCACCGGGTTTGAGGCGTAGAGTTATTCAGATGAGATCACATCCGCCACGTGATATCCCAAAGATTTTTATTTGATGATTTGGCTCTCGAGGATAGTTATACACGATTCCGGGATTTCACCACACCGGAGGATCATCGGCACTCGGCCCGTAGTAGATGTAATCGCTATTATGTGTATTGTCATATGTATATATGCCACGGTACATGGATGAGTTAGATATTGGAGTTATCATGGCGTGAGAGAGCTCGTGGAGGGTCACACCATCAGCATCCGATGATCATCGCAGAGACGCCGAGGTCGACCACATATGCTGCAAAAGACTTACCCTACAGGTGTATTCACAATGAGTTCGGTCATGTTGTATGTGTGGTTTATGTCATACTTGAGACTGATTGGCATTTTCAAACATCATGGGTATTGTTTCACCCATGATATAGCCATGTCGTACTCCTTTCAAATTTCTATGAGTGTATGATCCTCGCATCTTGGTCCGCTTTTCCGGCGGCGGGATCGGAGATCCGTTTGACATATTACAATGTACAAGGCTCAGCTCACCCTACAGCTTCATCACTCATGCTCCTGGCATGGATTATCTTCCTATACCTGGTTTGAGAGGCATGATTACTTACCACCCACTGGTCGTGATGTGTCAGTTTAACCAATTCCAGGACTTCCATCCTTTTGAGGGGGCATTGAGTCAGTGCCTAGCTTCTCGCCACTTATCAGCAGAGGATAGATCCAAGTTGTATGCATATTGGGATCAGCGTGAGCTAGCTGAGTTTTTCGTCAGCCATCCGGGTTATTCTTCAGGGTATTCCGCATGGATGGAGACAGAGAAGGTATTGACTATGGCAATATCCATAGTGCAGGGGATCGATTCCGATGATGGGGAGCCTATGGATGAGACTTATATTCCCATCGAGGAGGATTTGTCTAGTGGGTTACCAACAGTTGTGATGGATTCTCCCACTACGAGTGCTACTGTGATTCAACATTCATCACAGTATCTGGAGCAGAGTCTACATCTGATGACCTTTGAGAGAGATCAGGTTAGGGCCTTGAAGTTGACAACTCTTGATGGGAGAGATGTGGCTTTATTAGAGAGAGACAAGGCCATATCAGCCAGAGATGCATTGATTGTAGAGAGCGGATGTCGCCTATCTTCCCGGATGTGGCCATCATGAGATAGTACTTCAAAGAGATCCCTTACGACCGACATCCTTATCGATATGAGTGCATATATCGATGAGCATCATGCCACCATGCAATTAGCCTCTGATCTCTAGCTCGTGTAGATACCATTGGGCAGAGCTTGCAGCGTACTACTCTCTCTTCGAGAGGGATGCTATGTTAGATCCGATAGTCCGTGATACATACAAATCCGTAGATAGACTTGTATTTTCCTCGCATGCACTAGCTTAGCCATTTTGTCATGTATAAACATATCAGTATATATCAAACAATATTATATATATGGCAGAGAAATATATTTTGATTCACTTCCCTTTTAAGTTGTGCCTTAATACTTGCTTGATATTTGTCTGCTTCTTCAGGGCTTGTGATCTTAATGTATTCTGAACTCATCCTTGATGTGTGGACATTGAGACGTCGCGGGATCTTTCAGAACGGATCATTGATTTGTGTGTATCCCTACCATTTTTGGTTTCTTGGGACTGGTTTCTGTATGTAGATGTGGAGAGGAGTGTGGGTTTTCCGCTCTGAGATTGACCACACCACAGATGGTCGTCAGTACTCCTATTTAGGAGGAGCCCAGTTAGTTCATCTCTTATGGATTGGTGTTGCTCTTTGAGGCATAACCGCAGCTTAGATGGTCGTTAAATCTCCTATTTATGAGGAGAGGTTAGGCAGTTCCATCCCTTTGGTCAAAAGTCGATGAAATGTGGTGGATTGAGGTTTGATCCTAGTACCGTGTGACAAATATTTTTGTTCTGGTAGGGGGTTAGACCGAACCATAAATGGTTGCCAACGTATTCCTATTGAAGAGGAGATCAGGTCTGTGTAGTTCGAAACTGTTGTAAGAGGTTCAACGCTGAATGTGAAAGGTGTAAATGGGTGTAGAAACTTTATTGATAAAGAAGGGTTTAGAAATATTTTTGTTGTTTTTTTTTATGTAGAGAAGGGAAGAATTGTTTTTGTTTGTTTTTATAGAGAAAGGGCATAAATGTTTTTGTTTTTGTTTTATTGCGATCAGGCCATATAGAATATGGTTGCCTACTTACTCCCGGGTATCAGGGAGATTATGTCGATGTAGTTCGCCCCTCAAAATGATTTGTGATCGAAGAAGTTGAATCCCATGTGCAAAATGAACTACGGGGAAATGAAAGTTTGATCCCATGCTTGGGACAAACTGCAAGTGTGAAAAGTTTAATCCCATCTTCAGGATAAACTGCAAGTATGAAAGGTTCAATCCCTGATAGGATAACCGGAGTTGTATGAAGTGAAACCAGGCTGCTGGTTTGAAAAGTGTGTTTTTCCCTGAGGGGCGGATGGATGAAAAGGAAAGCATGTATGTAATGAGGATTAAAGAACCTAAAATGACTGGTGATCTAACGATCCAAAATCAGGATGTTTGTTTGATGGTAACCTCAAACATAGTACCATTTCACAGTGTCCGAGTTGATGAGTTATGAAAATTCATTGCCATCCATTTCCTGTAGTCTGAGAGCACCTCTTGTCAATATCTCCTTGACAACAAACGAGCATTCCCAGTTAGGAGCGAATTTTCCCTTGGATTGATCTTAGTTGTCAATGATCTTCTTCAAAACCAAGTCGTTCTATTTAAAATGTCTTAGCCGAACTTTTTTCTGTCAGTAGATCTCGGCTATCCTTTGTTTGATATAATCTCACCATGGAAGATAGTCGCGGTTCGCCTTTTTCGCCTATTAGAGATAATTGGTGATACCGCCTTGTACCCATTGGTCTTCATCTAGCTGAGTATCTATTAACACTCTGGGGGATTCCATCTCCACCTCTATGGGGAGTACTACTTCCATCCCATAGATTAATGAGTAGATTAATGAGTAGGGGGTTGCCCTAGTGGAAGTACGCATTGAAGTTCCAGAGGCTAATAAAGTCGAGGCAAGAGGTCGCCATCCTTGTGTTTGGACATTTTTTCGATTTTCTTGATGTTTTTATTAGCCGCTTCAACAGCACCATTCATCTTTGGACTGTAAATAACGAAGTTAAGGTGTTTGATGTGGAATTTACTACATAGCTCCTCCATCATTTTATTGTTGAGGTTCTTAGCATTATCTGACACTATAACCTCTGGTTGTCCATAACGACAAACGATATTGTTTCGAATGAAAGCAATGATGACTTCTTTAGTAACCCTGGGGAAGGAGGCTTCTTCCACCCACTTGGTGAAGTAATCGATCATGGTGAATATGAACCGATGTCCATTACTGGCTTTGGGCTCAATGGGCCCGATCACGTCCATTCCCCACATTGAGAAGGGCCAAGGAGAACTCATATTGTGGAGTTCCCTTGTAGGGGCATGGATAACATTCCCATGAATTTGGCATTAATAGAACCTCTTGACGTGATCATCACAATCAGCTTTGAGGGTAAGCCAAGAATGCCCTGCTCGAGGATCTTCTTAACAAGTAAGGGGCCCGCCATGTGGGCCACATACTCCACCACCACCATGGATCTCATCCATGAGCCTCTCGAGCTTGGTCCTTGTCCGTACATCCGAGGAGACCTAATCCTGCATCTCTCTTGTAGAGTGCATCTCCGCCAGTAGAATTTCATAGCAAAGTCGATGGATCCGCTTTTCTTTCAATTGGGCTCACCTCAATGGTGTAGATCCATCTCGTAAGTACTTCTTGATGTGTTGATACCAAGGGTTGTGGATGGGAGGTAGCTCATCCGATACTTCTCCAACATAGTTCCCATAGGTCGGGGCCTTTTAGGCAAATGTGATGCTTGGCATGTTTTCCTTGTCGTATGTGAATCAAGGAGGCCAATGTTGCTAGTGCATCCGCAAAATCATTCCTATTACGAGGAATGTGTAGAAAGGAGATTTCTTCGAACTCCAAAGCCATCTCAGAAACTTGCCGATGGTAAGGCAACAAATGTAGTTCTTTGGTTTGATAGATTCTCGTGGATTGTTTGATTACCAACTCGTAATCCCCAAAGATGCTTAACCGCCTTTATGCCCATCGAACGGGAAAGTTTTAGCCCCATGATACAACCTTCATACTCAAATATGTTTTTGTTGGTGCCGATAAATCGCAATTTGACGACGACGATATATCGCTTCCCCTGCATCGATATACTAGAACTACTCCACCTCCAAAGCCTTCTGTGTTAATACCCCATCAAAATACATTTTCCACGTATGGCATGTATCGCATCGATGGTGTTGTTGAACTTCCATTACCCCTTCATCGGGAAGTATGTTTCAAGGGTTTGAAGTCCCTCAGTAAAGCGCGCGACTAGTTGATCCGCAATTCCTTGACCTTTGATAGACTTTTACGTCACGTAGACGATGTCAAATTGTTGTAGGATCAACTGCCATCTGGACAACCGATAATTTAATATGGGTTTATTGAACACGTACTTGAGAGGATCCACGCGAGATATGAGATGGGTTGTGTAACCATGGAGGTAATGTTGTAACCTCATGGAAGCCCATGCTAAAGCACAACAAGTCTTCTCAATCGTGGTGTACTTATGTTCACCGATGTCAATCTTTTGTCGAGGTAATAGATAGCTCGCTCGCCTCTATCGTCTTTTTTTCCCAAAGATATAAACCCATGGCATTGTCATTAATGGACAGGTACATGAATAGGGGAACATCATCCCTGGAGGTACCAAAATGGAGCTTTAACTAACCGCTTCTTTAATTGTAAGGAAGGCTTTTTGACACTCATCGCTCCATTTCATGGAGGAGTTCTTCCTTAATAACTTGAAAATGGGTTCACAAAGTTGTTGCGAGTTAAGAGATGAACCTCGCTAATGAAGTTGATTCTTCCCAAAAACCCCGTATTTTCCTTCTCTCGTCTGAGGAATGGGCATTTCAAAATGGCCTCGGATTTTGGTGGGATCCACTCAATCCTTTTGTGGTCGACTAGAAATCCTAGCAACTTGCCTTATTTAATGTCAAAGGCGATTTGGTCGATTCAACTTCAAGTTGTACTTACGCAACTGTTTGAAGAGCTTTTGAGATGGTCTAGGTGGTCTTCCTCCTTCGGGACTTGACAATGATGTCATCCACGTAGATCTCTCTCTCCTTATGCATTAAATCATGGAAAAGAGCCATCATAGCTCACCGATAGGTTTCTCCCAAGATTGATGAGGCCAAATGACAACCGCCTATAACAAAAGGTTCCCCAAGGCGTGATGAAAGCAATTTTTCACAATCCTCCTCAAATGAACTATAATTTGATGGTACCCCGCAAAGCAATCAAAGCAAAGGAGTATATGTCGATTGAGCAAGATTGTCAAATGAGAATGTGGATAAAGGGCACGGAAAGCTATCTTTAAGGCAAGCTTTGTTCAAATCCCGTAATCCACGCAAACTCGCACCTTTCCTCCCGGTTTAGGCATGGAACTATGTTGGATATCCATTCGTGATATGTAGACACCATGATAATACCAAATTTTGAAATTGTTTCACAATTTCTTCTTTCACCTTTAAACTCCACTTAGGTTTCAATCGCCGAGCTTCGCCCGACCGGCTTAAATCCTCTTTAATGGGAAGGCGATGAAGGACAATGTCAAGGACAAACCCACCATGTCTTCATGAGACCATGCAAACACATCCTCGAATTGGGTTAGTAATGCAACCATGTCATTCCTTCTGGTTTGGAGTGAGGTCCGAACCAACTGGATTAGCTTAGGGTTTTCTAAGGTTCCAGATCGAAAGAGGTGGTTTGATCAAGATTAGGTTTAGGTTTGTCTTCACCCATTCCTTAATCTCCCGAGGTATCTCAATGTCCTCTTGTATTTTCATCAAGTCTCGAGTCCAACTTTTCATCAAAGTTACAATCCTCAGGAGAAAAGGCACCTCATCGCAAGTACATATACATCTAAATTCGTAGTCCTCAAACAAAATATGCTTTCACTTAATATATGAAACTGCTTTAATCATACAAAGTGTTAGCATGTACTCGATAAAAATAACTACTAATATTGTATGTAAAAAGTAAGTAGTTAAAGTTATCTATGTGGCGTATGGATTTTCTTTCCCATTTTACCCTCGTCGACCAATGCATGGAGTGCTTCTCCAATTGTCGAGGGTAAAGTCCTAATGGACTGCAATGATGGAGGGGTTGTCATCGTCCTCCTTCTCCCGAATGATGACCATAACATCTGGGCAAACATCGTATGGTGTATATCTGTTTGTATGCTCATCATGGACAATGATGTGTATGCCTGACATCATCAAGGTGATGTCTTGTTTACGCTTCGCTCCTTTTCTTCCACTTCGATCGTGGAATCAACACCTCTTTTGCTTTAAAGGGTACTGTTTGGGAAACAACATAGCCATAACATGGGCTAGCACCTTTACCAGAGACTGTATCAGCTCAGGAGTTGCTAGTGGAGATAATTTCCATATAGCAGAAGTTGAAGGAATCTGTTTGTGCTTCTAAGGATTCTTGTGACTAGAGCTTGCAGAATAGCCTAATCTAGTTGTTCCTATTTAACTGGGCACTTTAATAGGGTGCTTAATACCCTGATGATTTTTGCCCAGCCCTTGTTCAGGCTGATGACCCAATGATATCATTTCTTGTGTAGCTGCCATCACTTTGGTAAAAATTTTGGGTATGGGAAGTGGCGCTCCAATAGGATGGTATTACATGTTGCTCACTTCAAAATATGAAAATCGCCACTCAACTTCTAAAATTGAAGTCATGAGTGGTATGTTTCCTTGTTCGTGATATTCCGCCAAAGATTGATGAAGGACTAGTCTATTATTGATAATGTATTTAAATTGTTGATGAAGTGTAGAAGGATTTGCTCCAAATATGTGGATCCATGGTCTCCCCATATAGCAGTTATATCCTCAATCTATCTTGAGGACGTGAAAAGATACGTAAAATGTATGGGGACCAATCTCAATCGGCACTCAATCTCTCCGATGCAATTTCGTCGGGATCCATCAAAAGCTTTGATAACCGTATGGCTACTTCGGATCCGCTTTGAGATTGACGCTCATCTTCACCAAAGTGGCATAAGGACAAATATTCGTAGATTAACCTCCGCATCTATCAAAACTCCAAATAACATATACCCGAGGACAAAACTATAATGTGCAACGGCTTGCAATGACCGGGTCCTTTCGAAGCGGTATGTCATCATCAAGGAAAGATATCACATTGTTGTTAAAATGTGATCAACCAGATGTTGAAATTTTTCCACATCCACCGATTTTTGGCAAGTAGGCTTCTTCCAAAACCTTCAAGAAGATCTTCCCGTGATCCTCGGAAGAGAAAAACCAAGTCCAAAGATTGAGATTTGATGTGGAGCTTCTCTTAAGCTTAAAACCACCTTGCTTCATTATGGCCCATAGTGCGAAGGAATTTCTCAATCTTCTTTGTGGAATCTTCCCTTTGCTTTTATGGTAGGCTTCATCACCCTCTCGAGGAAGATATAGTGGATTTTCCTTCACATCATAGCAAAGAGTATGAGAAGTGGATCCTTCAAATTTCTCCATAATTCCATGGGACTTTTGTAAGTCGATAACAGATACCGTGGTCTAAATGGTAAGTAAAATTGACTCTCAGTGCGCCCACTTTCAAAGGATTATCAATACCTTTGAGTTGAATTACTTGTATGGAAAATGGCCCGCCAGTCTCATCAGCCTCAAGGGATATAATTGCTACTAGCCCTTCCACTTAGTAGGATAGTATTCCCACTCTCGAAGTAAAGACAAAGTCATCGCTCATCCAACCGCAGACACCGCCACAATTAGATTCTAAATAAGGTGGCGAGTGCCCAACATTCTTCTCGTGTCGTGACCATGAGAATGTGAATGATATCGACATACTCCATCGTGAGTTAAACCATCTTGAATCGGGGATTAATTAGAGGTAGAAGGGAGGTGATTCTTCCTTCATTGATTAGCATCTCAAATATCTCCTCCATAGGTTGGCCTGTATGTAAATTCCTTCTATCGGCAAAATCTCGACGGCTTTAGCACTTGCTCTCTTCGCAACCTTTTCCTCCAAAGGCTTCACTTTTTCAAGGTGATGATGGAGCATTCATAACAAAAGGAAGGAGACAGTATGCTCCTCGTCGACTTAATCGGCGTGTGACTTGATGTTGATGGATCACCAGTTCTGCCAATTGTTTAACTTGCTTACAAAGAGCTTTCATCTTTCGTTCCATAGCAAATTGTAACTTTGTGTAATCCCATCTATCAACACCATCTTTGATGGTCTGGGATGATTCATCATTAAAATTGGAACTCTATCCACAGCTCCAACTAATCATATTGGCCTCTTCTTCTTTGTGTTGAGGAATAGGGTTATCTTGCACATGAGGTTGATCTGGTTTGGTAACCATGATCTCATCGTTGTCTATTAAATCTTGGATCTTATGTTTCAAGGCCCAACAATCTTGAGTATCATGTCCAGGTGCCCTGGAATGATAAGCACACTTACGAGTAGCATTAAAACCCCTCCCATTAGGGTTGGCTGGTGGAAGAAGATGTGTGATTTTCTTCCGAGTAGTCGTAAGAGTAAGAATATTCTCGAGTGAGTCCCCTAAGGGTGTGAACGCTCGAGGGCGCTTTCCTTCCACCTTTAGGCAATGGAGGGTTCAAGACCGTGCTTGAAAAGGGAGTAGTTTCTCCTCTAGATAGGCATATTCTGATTGCCTTTTTGACCTTGTAGTATCAAGGAAACATCCTCCTCTTTTTTTTATGGACCCTCCAGGGGTTGTTTCCATAAATTCCGGACTGGATGTGCTCAACAACTGCCTTAAGAGCAGCTAGGTCTTAAATCTTTCCTGACTTCAACCCCATCTCAGCCATTTCTTCATGTTTGATCATTTCGTAAAATGGTTTGCCAATACCAAATAAGACTCTCTCATAGAAAGGAGCTTCAGATGTCTATGAAGGTCATAACCATTTCTCGATTCCATCATGTAGGGAATAACTTGAGCAAAGAAGGCGCCCCACCTTTGAGCATACTCTCCGAAAAGACTCATTGACTCTTTCTTGACCTTGGTAATTTGATATCGGCCAGGAGCCATCTGAGACTGGAAGTTGTACTGTGTAAGGAAGGAGTGAGCTAGCTCTTCCCAGCTATGGATCTTTGAGTTGTCTAATCTGGTATACCATGAATGGGCTTCTCCAGTCAGACTCTTCTAAAACAGTTGCATTCTGAGCTTCTCGTTTTCTGCATAAGATCTAAGTTCTCCAATGAACACCTTCAAATGTGTGTAAGGATCCCCTAATTCTTCATACTTTTCAAAGTCAGGGGTTTTAAATTTCTCTGGATAATGACCACCATGGAATATGCAAAGGTCAGCATATGAAACACTCCCATGTGCTCCAATCCCCTTGAGAGAACGGATGGTTTCTTCCATTTGAAGGACCTTCTTCCTGATATCACCGGTGTCTGGATCTCCTTTGAGATGGGTGTTTTCAGGGTCTTTGTTGGTCGTATCCAACTGAGGTTCCGAATTTGTTTTATCTAAACCTTGAATTCCTCCTTGTGTAGAGGATTTTGTATGTGTAGGCATCTTTGGGCCTTGAGTAGACTGATGCAATTCTTTAAGCAGAACAGCCAAACATGTAATTTTTTTATTAATCCATCAAATTCTTCTCAAGAAACGGGATTAGACTGGTCAGAAGAAGACATGATTTGTTATAGGCTCATGGCCTTTTTGGATTTTGAGCGGGTAACAGGCCCAATTATTTCCCTACAAAAAACTTATGTAGTTTAGTCTTAGGGATAATGTAAATGTTTACATGCGGTGTGAGGTATCCGTGTTAGGAATATTATCCTGCAAAACGGATGTTAGCTGTTTTGTAATACATGATAGCATGTTAATTTCAAATATGCATGTGCACATATTTCTTCATATTTTCCATTATAATGGATTTGACATGAAATGATATTTACAAGTAAATGGTTTTACAAGTAATTGAAAATGGAAAGCATGAAGAAACTTTCCTCCGCGTTTGGTTTATCAGAGGTTGACCTATCTTAGGTTACTCTCGCGGCTTTTTGGCATGAAGGTTCCCAGATCATCGCAATCTACTTGATGGGAAGTTAATCCGATCTTTCAACTGGAGCGAATCTGGGTGGTGCCTTTCCTGAGCCTCGTTGGAATTAGTCTCCCTACGAGTCCAGTAATTAAACACCGACAGGATAGCCTCCTAGTGGAGGAACCACACAGCATACATTCACATACAACGTGTCTCACCGTTTATGAAAATGATAACATGTGCAAAGCACTAATATCACAGATAGATATTTTACAGTGCAGTAAGTAAACATGCATTCGTACACATTCATCAAAAAATGTAAATGCAACATTCACACGCAAGCATATAACAGTTTTTGAAAAGTTTGTAGTAGAATGGCTTAAGCCTCTTACCGGTGTCCTCAAGAGAGTCGCCACCGCCGACGCCGGGATTTTTATTTGTCCCTTTCTCGTTTTGTTCATTGGTGTTCTCATGTTATGTGAGATTTGTTTGAAAAAACAAGTGAAAAAGGTTCGACATGTATATGTCGACGATTTGACTGTAAGAGTCGCCAGTTGGTGTTTTTAACTGGTTGCACCAACGCAACCGAGAAAAGGTTTGCACCTTGACTCAGTGATGTGACACTGTTAAACGGGTCTATGAAAAAAAGATTCATTTGGGTATGGGGGCTTGATTATGCGGAGGGCATGTGTTAGGCACCCCCCGACATCCATGTTACCACGGTGACCACCACTTTTCAAGACACTGTTATATAAATGTGTGTGTGGGCCAATGTGTTGTTATTTGGAAGTAGTGCGAGGCCTCGTTCACACCTATATACAAAGCTTTGAATTTATATGAAAAAATTAGTTTTAAACATGATATAGCAGTGAAGTTTTGTAAAAGATGTTTTTTCAAAACCTGTGCTCAATAGTAATTGAGACCTTTTCATACTTCCATTTTATTATTAAATGTTCGGCTTGATTGCTTTTATTTTCGAGATGTGAAGCATCTTCAAGAAAATAATATATAGTAGTGACGAACTCCTCATGGGCATGAAAGCATTCTAAGGAAATTCAAACACCGTGAATAATTTACAAGTTGCTTACAGCTGAAAATGTCCATCACGGGAACTGAATCTAGATTCAATAGACTGAATCTGTGATCACATGATTCCTAGGCTCACATGATGTTGCAGTTCATATAAAAAGTAGTAAGCAGTTATATATATAAAAAGTCAGAAATATCTATATATATATATATATATATATATATATATCTGATATGATCAACCACCACGAAGCACCTCCATGGGGATCGAAATGTAAATAAAGTAATAAATCCGATCAACCGCCACGAAGTAAGCTCGATGACCAAAGAAAAATCTAACAGTTTTCAGGCATCACATAACACATAATAACATGCTCGATATACATCTCATAAACATTGGACTAACGTAACATACATGTTGTAGTTCATATAACAAGTATAAAAATTGAGTTCCTTAATCAATCAACATTCATTACTCAATCAACGTAGTCATAAATTGACTTTAACATTTCATACTTTCAACATTAATATAACATATCATGCTATTTGTAATAAAGATTTCAAACAGTTCATCATCAAATGCACAGAGCAGATAGAAACTGAAAGACTTGCCTTGATCGTTGCTTACCAATAATAGTTTAACAACTTATAATTATCTACACTTCACGTGCCCCAAAAATACGAGTTCCACGAACTAAATATGCACTTCCACGACAAAATTTAACTAAGTAGGTCATTATAAAAAGTCCTCCCACAATAAAGCCTTTCTCAAAATTGGAGGCCTTATTGTTGGTGAATGAAACAAAGGGTCAAGCCCTTCTATTTATAAGTTTAGCAAAGGAGTAAAGTTCTCAATTTAGTCGATGTGGGACTTGGTTTATACAAATTCTAATTTGTTTATACTATTTTTTCCTATTTTCAACATGTTAAGCAAAATCATTCACCACGAATTCGTTTCTTAACAAATTTGATCCGTTCAAGTTACGTTGTTTTTGTTTTATAGAGGAGAACAACAATCATCCATCAATTTAAAGTTTCCATCACGAATTCATCATCAACATTAGTCCCAAAGTACACCAAAACACACATTACAATTAAAACCCAAATTCCTCTTCTTTAGTATAAATACATGAATTTGATTTCTGAAAATTTGTTTCTAGATAACCGTTGTAAGACCCCAACTTATTATTTAATGAAATTAAATTTCCTCTATTTATTATCTTGAAATAGTAAGGGTTGATTTGATTAATGTGGTAAGTTATGGGTAAAATGCGCAATTATTTCAAACAAGCAAGTGGTTTTAAAATATTCATTGTTGACGGGGAATATTCGTTTGGTCGTGGAATATTTTTACTGTCGGGAATATTCGATGCGACGGTAGCGACCTTATGTGGGCCCCCATAACGGAAAGCGATTGGATGAAGAAACGACAAGAATAAGTTTGTTATAAATAATTGGCGTAGTTGTTACCAATAATCTTGTTGGAATACTCGTGGTTAAAACACGTAGAAGATACGGTATTACACCAATTATTGATTCTTACGTAAGAAGGCACTACTCAATAATTGTTACAAAGAATAATTAACTTATTCGATTTTATTTTATTGATTCAATAATCTGTGCGTTGATATTTTATATTATCGTTATTTTCATAATTGTCATTTCACAAATTTTTTCTATTATCTAGCAATAATTCATATTATCTGAATAATATTATTAGCAATGTCTAGAAAGTTCTGTCTAAGAAGAGGTTTGGTCATCTAATTGCGCCGCCATAAAGGAGAGATCCTTATTGAAAGCCCCCTCTTTCCTGGAACCCCTGGTTTGTCACAAGAATGTGATTCTGTAATATTATTTGTGAATAATTAATTATTGATTTATATGATGAGAAAAATATTCATTTTATGCGGATATAGATGGAGAAAATTTTTTAATGTGACAATTGTTGAAAATTAATATTTTATCTTTTTCTGATAAAATAATTCATTTAAATATATTATTTTAATAATATATTAATGGTGATATTTTTACAATGAATGTGGGATATATGAGTATATGAGGAGGAAGAGTATTTTTTGGCATTAAATGATTAACACATGTTTTGTGTGTCGGTAGACCCCAATTCTTAATCAAATTTGATTATAAATTTCATAAAATCGCTTGCTTTGTGGATTTCTATTAATTTTTGTTTGGAATTTGGAAATATTTTCTTCTGCAGTTGTTGTAGAATGAAATTTCCTATGGAAAGGACATGTGGTTTGAATTTTTCTGATAAAAGAGCTATTTATAATGAATTATTGAAGTTCCGTAGTTCAAATAATTGATTTTTGAAAGTTTTAATTATTTTAATTACAAAATGTTTTTTTGCTTGGTGGGCTGCATTAAACATGTGCAAGGTGGTCAATTCAGATTCAAGAGGTGGGCTTGACAATTTTGTAAATATAATAATATTATATTAAATTTTCGCTTTGGTGTTCTAAGCATTTTCCTATAAATAGGTGCTTAGGTTAGAATTGAAAATCACACCGTAAACCCAAATCTTCTCTCTTTCTCTCTCGATATATTGAGCGTATTCTTGTGAGTATTTTAATACTTTAAGTGTTGCTATACGGTGCAAGTTCAAGTCATAGCCTATATTCGGTGTTTCAACTAGAAGTACTATCTTTTCGAGGTAAGGGATGTTATTTTTTTCATATATGATATTATTTCTTTCAATATCATTATGCCGAAGTATTGATCTGAACTTTTAATAATATTTGGAACTTTTTGTATCGGGGTTACTATTCACGTATACGGCACTATTCACAGAAAAATTAAATTTTTGTATTTTGTCTAAAATATCAATTATGGATACTAGCTTTGATTGTATCCATGTTTTGATCATTCTTGAATTTTACTTCACCATGATTGTTTATGAAGTATGCTTGAACTCGGATTGTTTAAAGTACGAATCCATAATACTTGTTCTTTTGTTTCATTGGATTCATTTTCTTTAAAATTATTTTCATCATCCTCAGTCCTAAATGATGATGTTACTGAATATCTTTGGCATGTAGTGCAAAAATGGTTGATTTTATGATAAATATCTTTAGCCCGTAGTGCAAAGATGTACAGGTGTTGAGATGAACATGACCGACTGATGAATATCTTTGGCCTGTAGTGCAAAGATGAATATATGATTCAAGATGTGCATTAATTGATGTTACAGGGATAAAATAATGTTGATGGACTTTTAAATTCATAGATTATAGTAGATTTCATTCTCTACGTAACTCATCTATGAATTATTATTTCCGCTGTTGATCTGAAACTTGTTATCTATTGTATTCTATCAGATTTTTCCCTGTTGAAGACTAACGATAATTTGTTCTATATTATCTTAGTCATAATATTCTTTATTGGGCTAGTTGAGCTCACTCTTTTCCTTTTGTTCCATTTTTCTTCTCGTGAGGCGAGAATGTAGCGTAGTACTAGTCTGGGTACGGAATGAAGGTTCTAGGAAGTTGTTTTAATAGTCCTCACCATTTTTGTAAAGTATTGTATCAATAATTGTAATGAGGACTTAGTTGGGTATGTATATTGTCTAGATGACAATAGTTGTATTTAAACTCACAGTTTATGGGTTGTATTAATAAAGTTGTAGTTGTTTTTATACCATGTTATTGACGACTCGGAATGGGTGATGTATACCTATTTTGGGGGCGTCACAACCATTATCAAATTATAAATATCTAGTAATCTATATAACATCGTAACCCACAAATTCATTAACCAAAACTCCAATTTTAAAAGAAACCCAAGAACACATAAACTAGATATATAAACTAGATTATGTTCCTTTAATTCCTTAAGAAATAAAAATAACCTTATCAGTAAAATTATTATTTCTATTCAACTATTATACTCATAACATTATTTAACAAATTCTCACTCCTCTAATTTAATTATTTAATTAAATTAGAATATCACCATTATACTCGCGTAATAAAATACGTATAAATCTCATCTATTTTATCACACTTAAATAAACTATCTCATAATAATTTTCATCAAATATTTATTTAATACCATAAATATTCATTTTATTCCATAAAGTTTCCAACTAAAATATTTAATTTACTTAATAAATATTTTACTCAAGATTATACTAACATTTATATTTTCATACAATATATTACCTTCTCACTTTATTAAATCAATTATACTTGTATTAATTCACTATTTTAAATAAGTGAATTATTCACACTATTTATGAAACTTAACTCATAATAATTTCCATTGCCCACAAGGCATAACAATTAAAATTATATTATCTCATAACATCATTTCAACTTAATTCAATTAACTAATATTATTTAATTTCTTTAATAGTTTAATTAACTATTAAATCTCACATTCTCTAACATATGAATATATATTTCTCTTCACACCAAATCACATAATTCAAAATATATATACCTCATAATAAGAATTTTAATTATTAAATTCTTATTTTAATAACTTATGAAAATTCGGTTGTCACATCATTCCTCCTTATAAGGATTCCGCATCTAATTAAAAAAACCTCCTTTACCTCTGGTTTTCACCAAATCTCTTTTCAAAATTTATCATTGAATATCTTCAACACATTACCTTAATATAGGTTTTATATTTCCTACTACATTCATTACTTCAACAAATTCTAGGTTTTATTTTATAACTTTCACTTGAACTCAATTATATTTTGAGTATTATATATTCTTTAACCCATTCATTTCCTTCTCTAAGGATCATTATCATAAACACTCGGGATATTACATTCACCCATTCTTCAAAGAATTTAGTCTTCAAAATTTTATTTATTAATCTTTATTCATTCAATTTATCAAAATAGATTTTATGTTAATACTTAATTCATTCATTAGGTTCTATAACCATTTTCTCTCCACAAAGATCTTTCTACAATTATTAACTTTTCTATTAAAAGTTTTACATTATTCTTTGATAACTCATTTTCTTCTCATTTCAAAATATCTTTTCTCACTTATTCAATATATTCATCATTTAGTGTCACATTCTACGACTTATTTCTTTCTAAGGAATATCATCCTTACCACAATCGCCTTTTAGAATAACAAGAATCTTTCATAATTGCTCAATAATTGGGAAGCAGTATGAATAACTCAGGAATTTAAAAGATTCTCGAATCATGTTGAGGGATCACAAGACCTTGAACTACGTCCCCAGGTTATCAAGTATCTCGACTTGAACCTTTAACAGTCATAAGACTATATGGACCTTGTAACGCCCCGAAATCCGGTCTATTTTCACATCCGGATTTCGTACGTCACGATCCCATCTTCTTCCAAACATACATCATTATATAGCTAAATATAACAACATACATCCTCAAATCCCAGGTTTTAAAACCTTAAAACCTCTTTCATTCCAAATAATGATAATTACATTATTCTTTACATCTTGTACAAGTGAGTTTTATCCGCCACCAAGGATACATAATCGTTCATTAAACTATTCTATAGTTTAATTCTATCATTCTATATTACAAGTCTTTGCTTGATCTTCACGCACATTAATATAATGAATGGTACTTCTTCTGGATACTGATCAGCTTGATCTTTACGGGATCCTTAAGTTCTTTCTAACATCATTCGCTGAAAATGTTTTTATTTAAAGCAAGTGTGAGCATTCAATTGCTCAGCACGTCAAAGCAGTTGAACAAACAACTTCAAGAATTTAAACATTCTTTTAAGACTTCAATAACTGAACAAAGGTTATGAAGCAACTTGAATAATAGGAATAATCTTGATTCCTATCATTTTAAAACAGTAGTCACATTCACTTTAAAATACTTTCATTCTCTACTTTCTTTCATACACATTCTGTCTGGCTAGAATCAATAGCACAGATTTAACAATAACGGTTCATGTATAAACAAAACATGCTCATATTGAACAGCTCAATCACGTAACGCTTCATATCATGTAAACACCGGTGTTCACATCAGGGCACAAGGCCTCATATATTCTAACACCTTGTACAAATATCACACATTTGCACATAGTACGTAACTTCTTAAGTTCAACATCCGAGAAGTTTAGAAACTAGCATTCATTTAAAATATGAATGAAGTTAGGAAACTTGCCTTTACGCATGACTTCTGACTTATAGTTTACGTTGAACTGCTCATTCCAATTCCCATGTAGCACATAAGGAAATAACACATATACCAATTAGTCATATACTTGACTTACGCATTGGTTTACGTTACTTTACTTCTTAGGGTTCACGTTCTTATAAACTAAGTTTACGCGACCAACTTCCTTTGCCGATTAACGGCTTCATGACATACGGAGATGTCTTACTTAATACGTTCATCATGTTTGATGATTTACATTCTTATCTTCTTCTTATAACTCTCCTAGGACTCAGCACACATCGTGTCTCTACTAGTAGTCCATATGGTACTCTGAGTGGTTTCCCACAAACAACCAACAAACAAGTTCCCGTCTCATCTACACTGCCCATAACAGTGAGTTAGATCGGTTGCAAGTTTTGTATATACCTTCGCTCTCTAAAGGAATTGTTTAGCCCAGCTCCCATATGTCAACCATCAAAGGTTACGATTGTACTAGAACCTAAATTCATCTTAACTTACCCGAACTATTAAATTATAATGTTCGTTAAGTCATACAATCTTTTGTATACGCAGGACGATCATTCAATATTCATTCTACACATTTATAGCATTAAGCATTTTACACTACCTTATTCTTATCTTACAACGTCCGATTCATTTGACTCGGAACGTTATCCAAGTTATAAACATTAACTCAGCTTCTTCTACGTTATACGTACTTGTCCTTAATTTAGCTTCTTCACCATTAACAGGTTTAATCATTGATCTTTATTACCTTACGGTCAAACCATACACGGGGTGTAGGTTTTACCCGTTTAATATTTATGTACACTCAACCTTTAACTCGGTTCAAGTGTCCAATGCTTACATTTCATTCTAACATTCTCATCCAACTCACATTCGGCTTTCATTAATCTTATTACCGTTCGCTACGGCTTTCTTAATAATTCATATCTTACTTACTACTCCCATCAACGTCTAAGTCATACAACGAATGTATACTTATAACGTTCGCTCAACATGAATATGATTCACGAGGATTGTTTACGTATTCAACATTACATTACCTGCCTCTTAATTCTATTCAACCTTCATATAAGGTTTTAATTGCTTTCATTCATTACTCGACACCTGAACCGCATATTCATTATTCTTTCCTAATGTCAAAACCATACGGTTCGTTGTATGCTAAGACCGATCGTTCATCGCAACAGTGTTGCGTTCATAGTGTCTAAATGCTTTACATTTATCTCTCATTACCATGTCATAACATTAAAATGTTATACATTACCATCCCTTTGGGCTTGATATAATCCAAGTCCAATTGGATTCTTCAACGTCCATGAACTCAAAGTCCATTTAAACTAATCGTATTCTATGCATTCCATTCTCGTATTCTCCCATTCTCTTCGTATATCATTCGTACGATATTCGTATTATACGTCGTACTAATCTTCGTACTATACTCGTATAATAACTAGTATTATACTCGTATTTCTCACGCATAATAACTCTAATTATTATACGAAATCATAAAATTCTTGGAACTCACTTTTCCTAACCCTTAGGTTTTAAGTCCGCAGGCGAAAACTTTGTTTTTGCCATAACTGAAATATTATTGATTATTCCATCTTGTCTCAGAATTCTATCATTACGTGTTTCTCGAAAATTCAAAATAAATCTCTGAGCAGAAATGGATGAATAGTGCCTATTTCGTCTTTTTCCCTAACAAATATTTTGTTCCCAAAAAACTTTCATTTTCATCTTGAAAATTCTTACTTGTTCAGTCTAGCTCGTAGCCAAAATCCTCCCGATTAATAATCATTCTAGGTTATAAAACAATTAATAAACACATAGCACAGAATAGTATTAATAAAAATTCATTTTATTAATAACTAATTCTTTAAACTTAAATTCTGGACAATTCGATTTTTCGGGTTGTCACAGACCTTTCTTCTCGTACTAAGGGAAATCAGTCCTTCGTACAATATTTTGTGCACAGACATTTTAACACTTTCGCGTAATATAATCCCCTATAAAAGGTTTGTTCACCTCAGCTTCTCAACATCTGAATCCGCACATAAATAATTTAGTTCAGGAAAATTTCAAAGAACACTTTGAATTTCATAAAACGTTGTTCTAGCTGAATCAAATAGCTTATACTCATACCAATAATTCAATTTCAATTGAAACATATATGGCCAAACCCTTTTGGCAATTAACTATCTTTAAATTCTAAAATAATTTTATGACATCATGATACCGTACTGTGTTTACAGCCCGTTTGAGGATTCCGTCATTTTGTGACTTTGTCATACTACATCATACCATAGTGGGCTGATTATCATTAGATCACATCCATCACTAAGTAATTCTACATTGATAACTCCATCATTTTTATCATCTTTGCACCAGGTTACATGATGCATTAATGATATAAAATACATTTTGATATTTTCAAATCATTTTCGTCTATCCGAAATAATTAGCATAGACTATTCTTTAGACAATTCAAAAATCTTTGAAAATCAGTTTTAGTGATATCATATCTCAACAAGTAACGATGTGTCAGTGTCCCGAAGTCCACACATACACATTTGCCACCATGTATTGAGAATAAAAATTCATTTTTAAAAGGCACATAGTGCGAATTTAGCTTGATATCAAAAATTTTGAAGTCTAGCATAGCTAGAAGATTTGGAATACATGTGCTTCCATCATCAACTCCACTTTCTATAATGATCCATTACTTAATAAGTCTATCTATTCCTATCATCCTCAATACTCCATTCACACTTAATTATACCCCAGTTCATTAAACTTATCGCACATTGGAAGTTCAGGAACTTTCCACAATAATATGAGTTTAAGAACTTATCCTAGTCAGACCATAGGCATCCATTCACTAAGGGGTTCAAAACATACCATATTATTATGAGTCACGAACTTACCATATGCATTAGTTTTAAGAACTCGCACCTAACCCTAATAATATCTAACTAATCTTAATAGTTTCTAACTATCAAATATACACATGAGAAAAGAATCACCTTTTTTCCACATATACATTGATAGCGCGACACTAACATTCCAATGATTATCAATGTGATAAACTGAGTGCAAGCACAAAACTCTCGCCTATACAAAGGTTTGTATAACTCAGCCATCACATGAGTCCTCAATTGAAATCCCACCTAACTCTATCTTGCTTATAACTTGTTCTTTGCTCGATACGAATTCCTCGTACCACATTATCTATAACTCCTCATGAATTTATCTTGTACTATTTCATAGTACATCATCTTCATAGCATCAAGCTATAATTATTCAAATATTACAGACCATCTACCTTTTATAACTTAAACAGAACACATCGTGATCGATCTTATTCTATAATTATCTCCCTTAAAATTCTTTTCTTAACTCGCAATCGTTTTGTTTTACGATCCTCTTTCTTTCCTTTTCATCATTTACGATTTAATTTCAACTTTTATCTTACAGACTTTGTCTACTCATCATTATTCGTTATCTTGGCTATTAGAATTAGGTAACTCCCAATTCTTATCTTTATATCTCTTCAAAATTCTTCTTTGAATTTTCTTGTTTATATAACAATTGTAACGCCTCGAAATCCGGTCTATTTTCACATCCAGATTCCGTACGTCACGATCCCATCTTCTTCCAAAAATACATCATTATATAGCTAAATATAACAACATACATCCTTAAATCCCAGGTTCTAAAATCTTATAACCTCTTCCATTATAAATAATGATAATTACATTATTCTTTACATCTTGTACAAGTGACTTTTATCCGCCACCGAGGATACATAATCATTCATTAAACTATTATATAGTTTAATTCTATCATTTTATATTACAAGTCTTCGCTTGATCTTCACGCTCATTCATATAATGAATGACACTTCTTCTGGATACCGATCAGCTTGACCTTTACTGGATCCTTAAGTTCTTCTAACATCGTTCGCTGAAAATGTTTTTATTTTAAGCATGTGTGAGCATTCAATTGCCCAGCAAGTCATAACAGTTGAACAAACAACTTTAAGAATTCAAACATACTTTTAAGACTTCAATAACCGAACAAAGGTTATGAAGCAACTTGAATAAAAAGAATAATCATGATTCCTATCATTTTAAAACATTAGTCACATTCACTTTGAAATACTTTCATTCTTCTACCTCTTTCATACACATTCTGTCTGGCTATAATCAATAGCACAGACTTAACAATAACGATTCATGTATAAAAAGAACATTCTCTTATTGAAGAGTTATATCACATAACAGTTCATCTCATAGAAACACCGAAGTGTTCAAATTGTGGCACAAGGCCTCATATATTCTAACACCTTGCACAAATATCACACATTTGAACATAGACAGAACTTCTCAAGTTCAACATCTGAGAAGTTTTAGAAACTAGCATTCATTTAAAATATGAATGAAGTTAGGAAACTTGCCTTATGCACATCTACAACTTATAGTTTACGCTAAACTGCTCATTCCATTTCCAATGTAGCACATAAGGAAATAACATATACACCAATTAGTCATATACTTTACTTACGCATTGGTTTACTTAACTTCACTTCTTAGGGTTCACGTTCTTACAAACTAAGTTTACGCAACCAACTTCCTTTATCGGTTAACAGCTTCATGACATACAGAGATGTCTTACTTAATACGTTCATCATCTTTGATGATTTAAATTCTTATCTTCTTCTTATAACTCTCCTAGGACTCAGCACACATCGTGTCTCTGCTAGTAGTCCATATGGTACTCTGAGTGGTTTCCCACAAACAACCAACAAACAAGTTCCCGTCTCATCTACACTGCTCACACAGTGAGTTAGATCGATTGCCAGTTTCGTATATACCTTCACTTTCTTAAGGAATTGTTTAGCCAATCTCCCATATATCAACCATCAAAGGTTATGATTGCACCACAACTTAACTTATCTTAACTTATCTGAACTATTAAACTATAATGTTCGTTAAGTTAATTTCTTATTCCTTATGGCTTTCTGGCAACTAAATGCCATAACTCAGGATTTATTCTTATCGTCCAAGTCATACAGTCTTTTGTATACTTAGAACGATCATTCCATATTCATTCTACACATTTATAGCGTTAAGCATTTTATGTTACCTTATTCTTATCTTACAACGTCCGATTCATTCGACTCAGAACATCATCCAAGTTATAAACATTAACTCGGCTTCTTTATGTTATACTTACTTGTCTTTAATTCAGCTTCTTCATCGTTCACAGGTTTAATCATTGATCTTCATTACCTTATGGTCAAACCATACACGGGGTTTAGGTTCTACCCGTTTAATATTCGTGTACACTTAACCTTTATGTCAGTTCAAGTGTTCAACGCTTACATTTCATTCTAACATTCTCATCCGACTCACATTCGGCTTTCATTAATCTTATTACCGTTTGCTAAGGCTTTCTTGATAAATCATATCTTACTTACTACCTTCGTCAACGTCTAAGTTATACAACCAATGTATACTTAGAACGTTCACTCGACGCAAATACGATTCACGAGGATCGTTTACGTATTCAACGTTTACGTTGTTCATCCCTTAATCTCTCATTCAACCTTTATCTAAGGTTTTAATCGCTTTCATTCATTACTCGCCACCTGAACCCCTTGTTCATTATTCTTTCTTAATGTCGAAGCCATACGGTTTGTTGTATGCTAAGACCAATCGTTCATCGAAACAACGTTGCGTTCACAGCGTCTAAATGCTTTACATTTATCTCTCATTACCATGTCATAACATTAAAATGTTATACATTACCATCGTCAATCAACGTCTAAGGAATCACCATCATAGCAATCTCTCACGTTCGATTCATTGCGACTACGGTCCGCAAATATCGATTACGTAACCCGCGTTAAAAATCTTTGTCATTTTAATCTCGTTTAATCTTTTCATTCCACCTTCATCAAAGGTTTAATACACCTAATTAAGTGTTACATTAGTTGAACTACATGTTCATATTTCTTTCTTGCACATCCCCTAGTAATTAAGCAGTAAAAATATCATTTTTGGGCATTGCCATACCGCAAATGACTGCGCGCCCATGTCCTTCCGCTTCCTTTATGTTGCGAACCACTCAAAGAAGAGTCGATGGCCCAAGTCATCATGCAGCCACGTCGTCCCCAAGGCACGACTCACGATGTGGCGCCAAGCATGAAACCTAGAAAAATTTTCTAAGTCTTTTACAAGCTTGAGACGCTGACTTCGAAATCTCATATCTTATTCGTTATAATTCGGAATGAGATCGTTCCAAAGCCATTTTATTCCTTATCTTACATACTTCGATTACTCTCGAACAAAACTTTGTTCTGAATCTGTTAATGTGCCATTCAATTGGCTTAATCTTCACCCTTAGTTTGTTTTACGTTTTTAACGTTCTTCATTCGTTCATCCGTAATTCAGTCATCCAAACTCGAAACTCGCTCGTTCTTAAGTCTACGACTCACGTTTTATACGTTCTCTTACATTCTTATGAAACCCTACATGTTCGGGTTCATTTACTAACTTTCTAATTCTCGTTCTTTTTTTACGAAATTTTCGCCATAACTTTGTTATAGCTCAATTTTAATTCATTCTTCATGAACGTTTCTAATGTTCCTAACCAAGAAATAAGAAACTAACTTATACGCGATGGTTTTAAACTTATCCATCAATAACAATTATCCTACGATGGTTTTAAATTTGTCCATCAACAACGTTCTTCGCGTGTTCTTCACGTTCTTCATTTTTAATCGATATTTTGATTACGATTTTACTTTTTCTTAGAATTTGATGTTATAGAACATCATTCCTTACTTATTTGACCTACTCATTCATAACATTCATTCGGATCGCTCAAAATCCTTATGAAACTTACACTTCCTTAGGAAATTTATAAACTAAATTTCTAATTCTTATTTCTTCATTTTCTTACGATTTCAACCATATGAAATCATTTCTAACATCTTCTACTTCTTATTCTCATTAAGTTATGATTTAACATATAAAGCTTAAAGAAATTTTATAGAAGACTAGGTTTCGGATTACCTTCATTCTTTAATCTCATTCCGTCGGATCAAGCGTGCACTCGGGCAAGCTTTTCCTCATTCTCTCCCTCTTCATCCGAACTCTCTCTCTCTCTCTCTCTCAAGTGTTGGTTGAAATTTTCAAACCAAACAAATGAGCTTAAGGCTTGTTTATATAGAAAACCAAGCCTAGGGGTATTTTGGTCATTTGACTCCACCTCCTTACTATTCATGGCTTAGCCACTAAGTAATCACTTTACTTGGTGGCCAAGTGGCCGCTCCACATGCCCATGGGTCTCCCACATGGGTTGCCCCATGGGTTTACCCATCCAGTGACCCATCGGTTCGATCCGCAGTTTATTTTCTTGGATCAGGCTTAATTAAATCTAACATTGGGCCTTACATTAATTCTTATTGGGCCTACCCTGGGCTTGATTACACATTCCATTGGGCTTGATATAATCCAAGTTCAATTGGATTCTTCAAAGTCCATGAACTCAAAGTCCATTAAGACTAATCGCATTCTACGCATCCCATTCTCGTATTCTCTTCGTATATAGTTTGTACGATATTCATATTCTATGTTGTAAAAATCTTCATAATATACTCGTATAATAACTGTGACAACCGAGATTTTGTAATTTAATTTTAATATTTATTGGATTGAATAAATAATTTTTCGATGAATTAATTATTAGATTAAATAATTAATTGATGAAGTTGTGGTAGATTTAATTTAATTATATGTGTTATATTTATTAAATTAATGTGGAGAATTTTTATAATTCGAAGTATGTAATTATGTGAGCTTATTGAATTAAAAGAAATATTTAATAAGCCTAATAGTATTTTAATTAATTTAATAATTAATTAGAGATTTAATAATTTAACATAATTAATAAATGAGAAATTTAATTATGTGACTATCACTACATCAAAAATGGCCTCTAGCGAAGGAAATTTTGTGAAGGAATTTATTCCTTCACATGAGGAGTTGTTTAGCGAAGGAACGGTGAAGGAAAAAAGTATAGTGACAATATAGTTATTAGCGAAAGAAACAACCTTCACAATTTATATTTTTTTCCTCATAGAATTGAGGTGATAGAATGCTTTTTGGTGCTAATTTATAATGAAATTTTGTGAGGAAAAAATTTATTAGTGAAGGAATTATTACTCACTATATATTATTGTTCAGAGTTTTTTTGTGAGAGATAAAATCGGTCGCTGTTTTATTCTAAATATTTTTTTAGAATTAATTATGGTAAATATAAATCAATAACTTATATATAAAGACAAAAAAAGCTATCCGTTCAATTAAGGAACTCAACTTTCAATTGAACAACTCGTCGAGTCAACCCTTAATTAAGTAAGAGTTAACTCGCTTATTTCCTTTCTCCCCTTAAAATTCAATCTATTCGTCTTAACTCACCCATATTTATGATAGTCTCGATTTGATTTTCTTCCTCTTCCTCTTTCACTTCCACTCCCCTTTAGCTCCAATCATTTCGTCTGCTATTATTCTTCATCACCAAATTTCGTAGCCAAATCTTCATCGCATATCTCTTTAAAACATCCTTGCCCGATCTGAGCTAGCGTTTCTCATCTAGGGCACTCAAATCGCGTCTCACTGTCTGCCCTAACGGTGGAGTTTAAGTATACCTCAAGATCAATCCCCTTTGCTCATGACACAGCAAACCCAGCCACAAAAGGTAGAAAGTGATGATGATGGTGTCACGAATCTAGATAAAACCCTTCAAAAGTTACTCTTTTCTAACCCTTCAGAAGTTACTAGTATATTGATATCTGCATAAGGCATATACACTTAAGCAGGGGAATGATAGTTTTTTGATGCGCGCATGTACTTTTGTGCAGATATGACTATTCTGGATAAGGGCAATCCTCTAGGAAGGTGTGCCAATTTGAAATTTTTAGTATAGAAATATTATAAGTTATATGGTGACTTGAGCTGCTGAAAGCGCCATCTTTTTTTTTAATTTTCATCCTGTATGTGTTGTTATGTATGCTTTTGGTGTATGTGATGGGATAATTCATATTATTGGGGCAATTCCAAAAGCTTGTGGTATTATAATATGTTGCCTAGTTACAGTACTAGGATATATACTTCTTCAAATATTGTCTCATAATTTAGTCTTTGACATCAGTTTTTGGTTTTAAAATTTCTGATTGCGATTGGTGGAGGTTACTTTTACAGTTTGGATATTTGTTTGTCTGATTAAAGCAGTACTTGCTATTGATTTTCTTTCCCCCCCCCCCATTAGTTGGTTTGCTTCTTCATTAAATTACAAGTAAAAAGGTTGGGGAGTGTGCTTCAATGATTTAAGGATGATAATACTAACGATAGTATTGCTAAACTGAATAAAAATGTGAAAGCATGTTGTTGTTTCTTAAATTTATAGATGTTTGATTTGTTTTGTTATATCTTGACCAGCCACAAAAAATTCATAATTTATGACCTATTCAGTATTACTTCTGGACATAAAAAGTTGGTATCAGATGGGTATACCCTTTCTGCTCTAGAATTTAGATATTGAGCCCTTTAGGATTATGATTATTGCTTATTTGGATTCTTGTAAAAAGTAGCTCCTTTGCTTTTCAAATTTTTCAAAAATCTGAATACTTGGGCCAAAAAAAGCCAATCCAAAAGTTGAAAGTTGCTTCTTGATTCTGAAAGTAATAATAGATTCACAATGCCAATCCAAGTATATTACTGAAAGAAATTGACTTGATAGCTTGTATTAAAGAAAATAATATTCCTAATTCTTGTAATGTGATCATCACTTAAAGATATATTGACCTTTTGATTTTGACTTCTCAAACTGTAATCTTAAGCACTAATTTGTCAAAATAATTGTAGGTTCTGCATAACTGGCCTTCCAAGTGATATTACTGTTGAAGTTTGGGATATGTCGTTCCATCTCCACAAGGTAACATATTTTATATCTTTGAATAAATGCATGTTCAGCTTATTGTATCTAACAACATACAAGCTCTGATGCATATCTTTTCTTATTGAATATAATAAGGCTGATAAGATGTTAATGCACTTTAGATTTAGGACTTCCAGCTGTTAAATTGATAGAAAAATGAACTAATTAATTAATTTTGTATTTTATCAAATGTTCAACGTATTTATTGAAGCACTTGTTTCTTTATCCATACCACTTAATGGTATGTGTTATTTCGATGATCCTGGTTACCGCAGTAGTGAGCTAACTTGCTTTGCCATGTTAAATGGTACAGGCTCTAATGACAATATCATTGCCCAAATTAAGGATGTTTTTCGTGATAGGTTTAGAGCAGTAAAAAACAGTCTCGAGGATGAGTCAGTTGTACTAGTAAGTTGTTTACTGCTTATTTTCAAATGCTTCTACTATTTTTGATTGCACTTACAATCATTGCTAAAATCTAGTTGGCTAAGTCAAATTATTATTACTATAATTACTGTTATTATTATTATTGTTATTATTATGATATATATATATATATATGTATTGAACAACAGAACTCCTAGTTCTGCAAGTTGTATAAAGAAGCCACATATGCGTCAGAGTTCAGAAAAACTATAGGCAATTAACAATCTAAGAGTTTCAAATTTAATAGAATGGTAAAATTTAATAGTATGCTTCTTGATGCAAGTTGTAAGCCCATATCTTAGTTCCTATCAATTACAACACTTTGTTCCCATGCAAGACTCTGCCAGTGCCTCATAAAAATTTGTCTTACAATGGCGAACTCATATATCATGTTACGGAGGTGAGAATTAGAATTTGTGATAACTGATAGTTGTTGTTAGCATCGCCATGCTGCATAAAAAATGTAATTCTACATGCATTAACAAGTTTTCATTGCTAAAAGAGGGAAGTAAATGGGTAGTGTATTTGTAGTCTTGAATTCCTGCTTCTTATGCATGTGCATTACTAATTACTAGATTTGGTTTGTTACATTTGCTTGCACTTCGTTTTTCAAATATATGAAAAAAATATACATATGATTTATCTATCTGTCTATATAATTTGCTATAATCTGCTGCCAGCGTTCTTCTTGTTCATATTCAAATGATGGAAACTCTAATTCCTAGGCTTTTTTACAACGTTGTTCACTTTGTTAAATAATGTTGTTATATGTTGTATATGTTTGAAATGGATTTTATTGCAGAGCTCAAACCTGATTATAGAAAAGAATATAGTAGGGAGTTGAAAATGTCACTGATTTCATGTCCTATGTTTTGTAGACGACCAACTCTCCCATTTAGTATAGAGGAATTTCACATGTTATCCTGTTTGCTAACTGTATTGAGGTATGTGCATAGGCTATTTGTCACCCGTCTTGCTCAACGTAATCATTTGCATGTGTAAACTAAGCAGATAGTGTCAAATTTTTCACCACGGTTCAAGGTAAAATATCACAGCTCCACAAGTTCTCAAAAAGTAGCTCGATTGTGTTGCTAATAGAATTTTAGTGTTGGATATTCTTTTAAATTTGATAACTAGAACTCTGAATCACTTTATTTTGGGTTGCAGACAACCTCAATCCTCAAGGCTACCTCTTCGATTTCTCGTCCTTGGCAGATACCTGGAAACACGGGATGCATTGCTATAACTTGTTTAGCATCAGCTATTGGGCTACACCTAGTTGAGGTAGCTACTGCCATTTGTCATTTGATCGATATCCATGCTTTTCCACTTAGCATGATGATGAATAAGATGATTTTCTTATAGTTTTTTTTTCTTTATAAAGTTCTTCATTTAGTTTTCCTCATCAACTTAGCCTGCATAGGATATGCTTCCAAATTCAGGTATTTACTGATAGTGAATAACCATGTCAGCGGCCCTATCATTAAGGATTTGTCATTCAGGTATCTCCATGTCAGCGGAATTGTGGTGGTAATTGAACTGATGGGAATAGCACGTGTGTATTTCAGTAAACTTTATTTTTAATGATTCTATATAGTATATAAAGTACATATACATTCCCTTGAACTACTCTCATTATATGTGGCTCTACTATGAAACTTTGTCTTTGATTCAGAGATAATTATTGTTTTATTCCTAACATTCAGTGTAGAAAATAGAGGTAGACTCGCTAAAGACTGGAAGCGGGCAGATGCAGTTGTGCTAACTTATGCTTGTGATCAGCTTGCCACTCTTGATCGCTTGAGTACATTCACTACTAGAAAATCAAGAAAAGGCAATGAGCTATAGCGATGGTCGGGGTGGAACTGACGCTATGGTGGTGAGACTGGCCTTCAAATGTTAAAATTGTCATCTTAATGAGCACACCCTCTTACATACTCTTTCTGTACCATGTTGGTCTACTTCATCTTTTATGACAAACTGCACTCTCTCGCCACCACCTTCTCCTATCACTTTATCCGTGGTTTAGCGGGATAAAGAATTGTGGATGGCTTAATACAAGAAGCAATGTTGCATCCTCAAATTTGGAAAGGTGTCGCATCATCTAGTGTTGTTGCTACAGCTTTTCAGCTTTTATGCGTCACAATTCACTAACTCCCCTCTTGCATGCAAATGCATTGAGCACCTAATGGTTTATACTCCTTCAGGTAATGTAATTCAATATGAACTGCTACCTTCAAAGGGGGAGAACAAAGTGAATCTTCTTTGAGAAAGATACTGATGGTCATGATAGTTGAACGTGTCCACAATATCATAACAAACACAACATATAACAGATGTTAGTGAAAGTAGAGTTCTTCTAATTTTTTTGGTATGTTCCTATATAGCCTCGTGAATCTATTCATTGGTTCCTATTCATGAGAATTCCTTTTCCTTCACTACGTATTTCCCCATATTGTGTTTCTTATTTCTTATGGTTTTAATTTTTCTAATTTTGGTTATTGTAACAATTTAGATTTGGCAAAGGGTGATTCAAATCTAAGCATGCATGGAAGAGGTTGGTAAGAATCCTTTGTCTTTTTTGATTATATGCTAATTATTTGTTTTTGGTATTGGGGAAGAAATAATTGTGTATTGATATGTTCCTTTGTCTTTGTAGTTTTTTATTTTTGTTATTAAAAAAATAATTTGTCATGCGATTTTGGTTTATGTTTTGTAATTGTGTTATTTTTGTTTCATTGTGAGTCAGTTGGGTGTGTTTGTTTGATTACATGTGTGTGTGTTTGTTGGGATGTGAGATTCTATATCTGGTTTGAGTGTGGGTTTAATTTTTTTGGCTCTGTTTTAGGTGTGGGTTTAATTTTTTTTTTATAGCTATTCTGTAGATTCATAATGCTTTATGTGGACAGATTGTGTTCCAATCAGTGCTAGTTCACAGACACCCCAAACTAAACCCCGAAAGAATAAAAATATGCACCTAAATTTCCTCTAGAATATAGAGGGTTTGAGAAAATCCCTTGAACCGGATTTTGTGTTGGGCGGGCAATTATATTTTTGCATGCTTGTGGTTTTAATTTCTACACCAATATACTTTTGTTATTTAATCTCCATCTGCATTATTATTTTATAGCAGATATCCCTATCGAAGAAGCGAGTAAGTGATTCCTATGGCTTATGTATTAGTGACAAGTCTTCGCAGTAATATCTACCAATGTACATTTTAGTTTTTGTAATCGTTATATTCTATTCTTTAATTTTGTTGATCTGTTTTCTTAATTTAAGTTTTGCCAGTTAATCTTTTGTTATTCATGTTTGTAAAATTGGGGTTTGATACTTTTCTTGCAGTATGAAGAGGTTTTGATACTTTTCTTGCATAGTGAAATTAAAGGCTCAACCTTCTTGCTTGAAGACGACGATAATGAGGAGCTGACAATTACTATGCCTTATAGCTAGAGATTTTCTTCCTTGTGTAATATATGTGGATACATATTGTAGGTGACATGACACTTGCTTTTGATAACAAGTCTTGTAATTTTAGTGTGTATATTGGCTATATTAGCTTTGTATACATTATATACTTTTGTAATTAGTTTCTCATTTAGTATATATAAATTTTATGTGCACTTTTTTGTTATTTATATTTTAATGAGATATTATAATGAAGAAATGGACATTAATGAAAGATTATTTCTCTCACTAAAATTTTTTTGTTAATTAGTTAGTCATCAATGAAGGATTATTTTCCTCACTAATTTGAATTTGTTCTTCACAATATATTATCTGTGAGTAAATAAAGTTATTCACTAATTTCAAATAGTCCTTCTTAAAATATTATCTGCGAAGGAAATCAATCTTTCACTAAATAACAATATTCCATTACTAAATACAATTTGTGAATAAAAAAATTATTGACAATATATCCTTCACAAAAAATATTTAGTTAATACTTAGCGAAGGATACCCAATTGCGAGGAGGTCTAATGCGAGCACTCGTGTGAAGGAAATATTTCTTCGCAATAAATCACTTGTGAGTGATATAGAGCCTCTAGTGAAGGATTTGTCCTTCACTAGAGGCCATTTTTGGTGTAGTGTATGTGAATTAATGAGAAATTATTATATTTTATTTAAATTAAATTAAACTAGATGTTTGATTTATTATTTAATTGGACGTGACATTATTAAACTATATTATAAAAGATTAATTAAATTAAATGGGTATAAGCCTTTTAAGGCTAGCCAAACAAGGCCTTAGTGGAGGTTGAGGGCAGTTAACCCACGATTGGTTAACTGACCACAACTGCGTCAGTTTATAAATTATATGTGTATTCTCTATTTCATTTTCTTAAGTCTGATAAAACTAGTCAGAGAGAATTGATAATTGTTGAGAGGATTGTGAGTGTGTGATTGAACAAGAGTTGAGAAGGAATTCATCTCCTACTAATCTACACTCTACGCTTTGGGTAATTTCTTCAACCCAGTTTATTTACGTCATTTAAAGTTTTCATGAATATGGCTCTCAAGTCTTTTGTAAAGTCTCTGTAAACTGGAAATTGTATTGTTTATGTGGATATATGTGATAATATGTTAGCATAGCATGTTTTACTATGTATTATAGATTTTCATATCAATTTCATAAAAATTATACAGTATATGGTTACAGAGTATAGAATATGGCCATATGGCCCTTATACGTAAATTTAATATGTTAAACATACATTATTTCGTAAAATTCACACTTGTATATAATTATGCATGTTAAAATGAAGAAAACAAACCTTGAATGGATGAATTTGGTGTTATAACGAATCTGTAGTGTTAATTTTATGTTTTATGTTCAAAACCTTCAAGAACATCAAGAACAGTGAAATTTCATGTGTTGATTTCGTAAATTATGTGTTTTAACTTGTTAAAATCATGCTAGAAGGGTTGAGTATTAGTTATTTGTGTATTACAATGTTTGGGTATATCTAAATCCGTGTAAAAATAAGTTAATTGGAGGTTTTTGGCCATGTTCTGCAATTTTTATGAATCAGCATAATCGAACTGAGTCTCATGCGCCATGAGCTAACTCCATGCCTAAGACCCACGGCGCAGAGCCAGAGCCTTAAGTTGCATCGCCAAGAACAAGTATAACAGTGGCACCACAGCGCCACTTAGCAGATTGTCCAGAAATGAATTTTTTAAAATGCTCAAGTCTAGCAATGTGATAGTAACTTAATCTAATGAACATAAAAACATGTTAGACGTATAATGGGATGTTAAAATAAATTCTTAACATGTCAATAACACATTTATGTGTAAATTGAATGATTGAACGCATAGTTAGCTTATTGTTCATAAAGTGTAAATTATGTGACAATGAGTATAGTAGTTTGACTAAGTATAGTCATAATTCGAGTTAGACAAAAAGAATGAACTTGTAATGACTAGTACGTTATAATTGACTAGTATTGTGAACGTAAATGATATGTAGGATTTAAATCAAGGAACGAGTATAATTAACGTGTAATCTACGCATGAGGCAAGTTTCCTAACCCTACTCATTATCATTACATGAGTGTATAAGTTGTCTCTTTACATCGAGAAAATTCTCGTTATTATTGATCAAGTTCATTTTGTTATAGTAAAGTATATTAATCTTTCAAAGTATGATTCTGTTATATAATAATTATTCTATTGTATACCTCTTGAGATTTCAATTCAATTTAAATTATCAGTTACTGTTGAACTATGTTAGACTAGTGAACCCTTAATGATTCGACTAGTCCATAGTTGATGAGCGTTTTAAATTTCAGAACTCTTGTTGAATTATCCAAACCAAACTTCCTTTGGTACGGACTCTAACGTCAAACTGAGATGAACAACCCTGTATAGAGGATTACTTATGCGTTAGCGTTAAGATATTGTGCACAATATGGTACTAAGGGTTGATCCCCCTAAGTACGAGAAGAAGAGTCCATAGTCTTATGACTGTTAAAGGTTTCAAGTATAAACACTTGACAACCTAGGACATAGTTCAAGGTCTTATGACCCTCAAAAGTTCTTTTGTTTCTTGTTATTCATGCTTGATTCAAAAGCTGAGTTTTCCTATTTTCAGAAGCCTTGATTTATTCGCATGTTATTATTCATTTGTTATATTGTTATACTTGTGGGCAATCGTGCTCACTCTTGCGTAATAATAACATTGTAGTTAAGAATGAAAGATCTGACGAGCCTTCCACTAGTAAAGGCAAGGGCAAGGTTAACAAATGAAGAAGACTTGTTGTTATTGTGTAATGATATTTAGACTTGATGTTGTTTAAGACTTGTTATTTGTTTATGATTCCGCACAGATGTTTAAGGTTAGAGTAACCTGGGATTGTATTTTTATGCAGATGATGTAACCCTATAAGGGGAGATTTATTTATTTATTTCTATCTATTGCATGGTTTGCATTTATTTATGGGTAGATAGATAGATGATATTTGTACAGTGAACACCAAATCCTGTGGAAACGAAAGTACCCGGATTTGGGGGTGTCACAGGTTGGTATCAAAGCTTTAGGTTATGAACCTTAGGTGGGAGAACAAGCTTAGGTAGTAGCCTTGTAGGAGATTGAGAACATAGTGGTGGTAAACTCTTATCGAGTTATAAAAAATAAATTTCTTAATTCATTGAAGATAATAAAAGACTTTATGTGCTTATGTGTTAAATTATGTGTTTGCTAGCACGGATTAGTAACTAAAACTTAAAATTTTGTTGTCAGGATGTCGGATGTTAGAGGAGCTAGTCGAACTGGGGAGGAGGAACCCCGAGTACCTACAGAGGAGGAGCCCCGAGACATTCATGTCGTTAGGGAATAGTTGGTACAGAGAGAGCCATCTCCATTGATCACTGTTGTTGGTCGGGAGCATGTGCCTGAGACTGATCCAGAGGAGGATTCTGATGAAGAAGAGGAGGAAGAGGATTTCCCACCGAACTCCATCGATGCTGAGATGTATGATGTGCTTTATGATCGTAACATAGAGTTGCAAGACACTGTTTAGGAGCTGAAGGAGAGGGCTATTATTCAGCAGAGTACCATCAAGTAGAAGGATGGGGAAATTGTGACTCTTCACACATGTTTAGGAAACGTGGAGTGGGATTTGGTTCACGAGAAGGGTCAAACTGAGGAGAAGTCCGAAGAAATAGAAAAGTTAAAGAAAGATCTGAAAGAGAGCTCAGAAAGACTAGCCATAGCAGAGGAGGGTTGGGTAAAAGAGTCACGTCGTGCTGATCTTGCAAAAGAGGATTGTCGTGCGAAGAAGGCTAAGCTTGGGGAGACGTACTCTACACTTCAAAATGCAATGGATGCGACCCAGGATCAAGTTATGAAGTATCCAATCTAGTTTGAAGGTCTACCATCATATATGCTAGATCGCAGGACGATGTCCCGCATCATGGAAGAAGAACGTGGCAAGGCTATTCAAATACTTTAATAAAGCGATGATAGGATTAGTTTATTTATGTGAAACCTATCTGGTAGTTAAAGATGTAAATTCCGATGTGTTTATAAACAAAGAAATTTTTAAATCCTGTAGATTCTTTATCTCGGGATAGTTGATGTAAATAGTAGTGATGCTATCGTATGATGTTAAAACTTTTGAATTGAATAAAATGTCAGAGTTTATTTGAAATAATGTGTTAAGTGAATTATGATTAAATGTTTTGGTTAAGCCTTAAAATGTTTAAGGGATTTAATAAAGACCTAATAAGCGTATATTCTTAATAGAAATATGCCGCCTAGAAGAAGACAAAACCGTCAACAAGCTCAAGGAGAATCGATGAATAACAACAAAGACACCAATGCTAACCATGTTCAGCAGTTGGTGAACCTATTAGCCGGAGCAATTAACAATCAACCTCAAGCTCCACCAAACACATCGTTTAAGGATTTCAAGGCGGTGGGACCGCCAGAGTTTAAGGGTTCCGTAAACTCAATCGAGGCTCAAACCTGGGTTATGGAGATGGAGAAGGTGTTTGATGTCGCTAAAGTAAGAGAAGACCAAAAAACCACATACGCAACATTCATACTGAACTCTGAAGCTAGTTATTGGTGGCAGGAAAACAAAGTACGGGGATGAGAAGGTGTAATAACCTGGGAGAGATTCAAGGAGATGTTTTTCGAGATGTATTTTCTGACTAATTCGTAAAACCAAATGGAAGTTCAGTTTCTGGAGTTGAAACAGGGGAGTATGTCCGTAGCAGATTATGCGGCAAGGTTCAACGAGTTGGCTAGGTTCGCCACATACCAAGTGCATACTGATGAGAGGAAGGCAAGACGTTTCGAGCAGGAACTGAAGCCCTGGTTGTATAGCAAGGTGTCAATGTTCCAATTGAACACTTTTGTCAGAGTGTTAGAGAAGGCCATACTTGCTGAAGATGCAAGCGATGCGGTAACTAAATATAATCAGGATCAGAAGAAGAAAAAGAGTGAGAATGAAGGAATTAACAAGATTGGTGGGAGTAGCACGAGGGGTAGTCATAATTAGAAGAGAAAGTGGTCTGATAACTCATCAGCTGGAAGTCAACAAGGAGGGCAAAAGAAGAAGATCGAAGCGTGCCAAACCTACGAAAAATCTCATCTGGGAGTTTGCATGAAGGGAAAACGAGTGTGCTACAATTGTGGTCAGGAAGGCCACATAGCACCTAACTGTCCTAACTTAAAGAAGGGTGCCTGTTTCACTTGTGGCTCAAAGGATCATCTTGCAAGGGATTGTCCTAAGAAGGGATCTGGAGGGACGGCATCAGGAGGGAATAGAGGAAACAGTGGTGGAAGAACTCTGACTATCGCAGGACCAACTGCAACCAACCGAATCGAATCAAGCAAGAACATTCAACATACGACAACGGGAGGATGCAAAGGCGCCTCGCTATGTGGTGTCAAAAACAATCCGTAATTTTATTTATAATTCTAAATATTTATTGAATTAAATAAATATTTTTAATTGATGTGTTTGTTGTTTATTAGATATTTATTGGATTATTTATTAGTAAGTAAATAATCCATGAGTTATAGAAATTAACTTAATTAAGATAAAAGAGTGAAGAATGTGACGGTTAGATTATTGGAGTTGTAATTCTGGGGACAGAATCCTTGTAAGGAGGGAAGGATGTAACGATCCGGAATTTTAAATTGTAATATTAAATATTTATTAAAATAAAAATATTTATTTGATGTGTTTATTGTTGAAATTGATGAGATAAGTAATTTATTGATGTAATGGTTGCTAGTAAATATTTATGAATCTAAATTCATTAGATAATATTCTAAATTAAATTAATTTATAATTTAGAGAGTTGTAATATAACATTAGATGTTATATTGTTGTTTTAATTTAATAATTTAAGGTGGTATATTGTTATTAAATAAAATTATAATGAAATTATAATTTTGTAATATTTGGTTAAGTGGGAAATTTATTTAGTATGTGATAATTAGTTTATTTAATTAAGATTGGATATGGAAATCCAAGTAAACAATGCGACAATAATAAACTATATTATAAATGACTTATGAAAATAAATTAAAAGAGTTTTAATTTGGTCTTACCAAACAAAGCCTTAGAGCTTTTAAAATTCATATTTTAATCTTGTTTTGCCAAATAAGGTTTAAGGGATGATTAAGTCATTATTTTAAGTGGTTTTACCAAACAAGGTATAAGGATTAATTGATTAATTTTAATTATGTTAGCCAAACAAGCCTTATGGCTTTTAATTTTTAAAATTTGATAACTGATGTCAATTAAAGTTATATACTTAATATCTATATTATTATTATTATACGTTATATTTTTGCTAGTGCGTAAGTTACAAGTTAGGGAGAAAGACTCAGAATAAAGAAAAAGAAGAAAAGAATAAATTGAGAGAAAACTTGAGAGAATCCTAGAGAGATTTTGAGAAAGGAATTGGGGAAAAGAAGTCTTGTTGATGAAAGGAAGAAAATTTTCACCTTCTAGCATACAAGGGCACGTGAAGTCCAGATAACAGTAAGCTGTTAAACGTTTATTGGTAAACAACGATCAAGGCAAGTCTTTCAGTTCTTATTTGCTATGTGAGCTTGATGATTAATTGTTTTAAATATTTGTTGCAAAGAGTATGAGGTGTATATATATGTTGAATGTATGAAATGTTAAAGTCAATTTATGACTATGTTGTTTGACTAAAGCATGTTGATTGAGTAAGGAACTCAATCTTTATAATTGTTATATGAATTGTAGAATGTATGTTATGATAGTCTGATGTTCATGATATATATGTTGAGCATGTTATTATATACTACGTGATGCATGAAAACTGTTAGATTTTGCTGGGCTGTCGAGCTCAACCTTGCAAATAACAACTTTTGCAGGTTAAAGATTTAAGGTAAGGATATGTGCTATGTGAAATATAGAGATCCATATTCACGAAGATTACTTATGTTTTATAGGAAATGTATTTAATATTTTGAATGTAACATGTTGTTGAATTGTAAGTTGAGTTATCCAATGTATATGGATACCTATTTATGATGTAAGACTTTGTACAGTTATTTTGTTGTAACGATTCATGATATAAATTTGAATCGAAGAGATGTAATGTAAATTTGTACAGTTATTTTGTTGTAACGATTCATAATAGTATCCCAGCATGAAAAGATTAAAAATTATCAAGAATGCTCAAAATAATATTTTCATGAAAAGATATTAGATGAAGCACAAATTTCAAGGATATTATACTAATTTGAAGGAGTATAGAAGCCAAAACTTAACAAAATAAGTGTAGAATTCGGAATCTGAAACGAAATAATATTACTTACATACTACAGAATATGGAAGAAAATATTATTTCTTACGAATATTGAACAAAAATAATATCCCTTACAACTTTTGAACGAAAATAATATTCCTTACGAATATTGAACGAAGATAATATTTCTTGCGAATATTGAACGAAATAAAATTTCATACGAATACAAAAAATAATATCGTAAGCTAATATGAAATAAATAGTACTCCTTACCTCAAAAGAAAAGTATTTCTGACTGGTATAGCAGATATATTCTTGAAGAAAACTTTCACTATTTTATACACTCAAAGCTTCCTTAAACTGTAGTAGCCCCAAATCCGGGTCCTAATCACCACAGATCTGGTATACTATTTTTATAACTAATTGCGGAAGATATAAACATAAATTGTTTATACAATACACTTTACACACTATTCCCCAAAATAGAGTAACCTTAACTTATACACAAATCATAACTATCTAACACATAACATTATTATCCAACTATACTATTACAACCTAGCCGCACATTTTATCCCAAGTTGAACTTGGCTAAACCTTTTCCTGTATTCGAACGCATTCACCTTATCTGCAATGTTTATCATGCTATAGCAAGGGTGAGCATGAAAGTTGCCCAACAAGTTTAAATACAATTTAAGGATATATCATGATTGAAAGAGTCTGAATAATAAGCTGGCTATAATTCATCAATATAATTAAGAACTAACACGAATAAATTTTTGACTGAACAAGTATTAAACATGAACAAATATATCTGGACCAACCGGTAATGAAGGTGATCAGCCTTTCATACCTGACTTATACATGCAATATGTATAGAGTATAATTTTTCATGACAATCAGCAATGATTAACTATAAGCATATCCGAATGAAACTACTCTTAGTAGAGTTAAGAAAAACTTACCTGAACCGTTGATTACCGCTACGCAATTTATATCACTTTATTCGAAGACCTAATATTAGTAATATAGATCTCCAATAATTAGAATAATACCATCACAGTATAATACTATTATATATATACATTGAATAACCTAAACACATAACACATAACCCTATCAGTCTATTACACACATAAGACTTAGCATCAAGTCAGACTATTGCAGTCTGAGTTAAAACCGACACAATTCTAACATCCCGACGGTCTAGTCGGACAAATATCGAGTTTAAGTTCAATTAAACTCTGCCTAAACACTTAACAATATCTTAGATAATTTTATTATCAGTTAAAACATTTTTCATAGGCTTACAATAATTTTCAGATAATTAATATCATTTATCATAATTTTTAAATCTTTAAAATCGTATTTATATAATATAAATACCACATAATTCCTTAATCATTAATATTTATTTATTATTAAATATTAATGAAAATCATTACATAATATTATAATATAATTATAATATTAATATAATTATAATTTTAAATCATTACATAATATTATAATATAATTATAATATTTTTAAACATTTAAATCCATTATCCGATAATTGATATTAATATTAAAATATTAATATTTTCATAATTAAATATCAAAAGTTATATTTTATAACTTAAAATATTTTTATAACACTTAAATCATTTTTATATGATTTTTAAAGCATTAATTCTATTTTTCCATAATTTATTTAATATATTTATTAAATAAATTAATTACCATTAATAATAAATTATTAATGAAATTCATCACAAAATATTAAAAGTTATCAAAAATAACTTAAAATATTTTCTAATATCATAAAATAATTTTTCATGATTTTTCATGAATTAAAACCATTTTTAAATAATTTATTTAATATTATAATTAAATAAATAAATACCTTTTATATTCCAAAAATATTAAATATTTTTGAAATATACTCAAAATTATTAAAAACTATTTTTCAAGCTTTAAAATAATTTTTCCTAATTTATTATATATTTTTAATAATTTAAAACTATTTTTTTCTATTTATTTAATTAAATAATTAATTTTTTAAATAAACTGTCGCTAAAGAGACTTTAGGCGACGAATCCGTCGCTGAAAGTGTTCTTCAGCTGTTTATAGCCAAACCCAGAATTGCTTGTCAGAGGCTAAGATGCCTTTTTTGACCGGTTCTATAATCGTGAGGTTTGTGTTTTCTGGCGAGATAAATTGTTATTCTTGTAGTAGTACTAACATAGTACTACAAGTATAAACAAATTCCATGGTCATACTGACATCATAACAAAGATGATATTTAAGCAATCAAAAAGTCGACAAATTTCGTTTCTTCATTTCGGGTTTTCCAAAAAATGAAGAACAAGATACGGTGTTATATTTAGATCCTTAGATCGTGAGCTACAAGTCTGCTCGGGTGATTTATGAGTTTAATATTGTAATGCAGATGTCGTGGTACGATAATATATCACCAATCTAGTCTAACAACAACATATATAGGAGATCAAAGCCTTCCAAACACCGATGTAAAATTTATTCTTGAACTTTCTCGGGTTTTCTAGAAATGTTCATAAGGTCGGTGGTCAATCAGCGGTGATTTGACCTTGCATAACTTCGATCCTCGCTATAGATCTAAGTATTTTAAAAGCATGAATCGATAGTCGATATGTCGATCTACTGGTCTAATACAACAACATGGCCTAAACAAAGAAATCCAAAGAAGATCAAAGGCCTCAAATATCTTGTCGCATCAGATCCGGAAAATCAGGTTGGTCCAGATTCTAAATTTGTGCTTTCTGGTCAATCGGTCTTTGACCGATCATATCTTGTAATCTAAACATGTTATGAGGTTGATTCAAGTCTCAAATCAAAGCCCTAACATCAAAGAACAGATCTATAACATAAAGTACACCAAACATCAACACACACAGATCTAAGGCCTCTGACATATGACTATCAGGCCACTTTTTGAAATTTTTCCAGAATTTTCAAAACATCAAAATCGTGCATCTAGATGTTATAGATCCTTGATCTAACAACCCAAATCACTTATTAACACCCTAATATATAACTTTAACCAACAACTTACAACATCTAACATCAAATCTAAGGATTTCAAGATTTAGGGTTTTTATACCTTATTCAAGCTTGATCTTGAATCTGATCATTGATTTATGATTTTAGCTTGCTAGATATCAAATAAGGGACTGAATAACTGGTGGATTTCGGATATGTAGATAGAGAGAGTTGGGTGAGAGTTAGATATCAAATGACCAAATACATGCACTTTCTCTCTCTTTAATCAATATATAATGTGATATAATTCAATGTATTTGGTGGCAATATGGCTGATTTGTGAGATATAAGTCACAAGCTAGGCTTAGGGTTGTTCACCAACCCAACTAGGACATAACTTACAAGTAAACTAACAAATAATGAAAAAAAGGTTAGTTTGGTCATTTAGCATTTAATTTTAATGGCATAAAGGTCAATTGATACAAACCCTTAGGGTTTAGGGTTTAACCCTTTAGGTTTAGTAATTTGGTTTCTAAAATCTCCAATTTAGGTTTTAAAATAGGAAATTAATATTTTCTAAATTATAATTAGGATTCCATAAATATATTAAGATTTCCTAATCATGAACTTCAATCGTTCTAATTAGGATTATTATTTCCTAATTAGAATTGCTAATTTTGCAATTAGGGTCAAAATTGTACATTTAGGGTTTATAACCCAAGAATTAGGGTTTTACAAAAAAAAAATCTTTCTAATTTTAGAAATTAGATTAGGGTTTTCTAATTACATATAACTTGAAAATTAGGATTAATGTTTCCTAATTAAAATTAAAATTATTAAACTAACAATCAGGCTTTCCCCAATTATAGAATAGGGTTCCTAAACCAGAAATTAGGGTTTCAAATTTTGAAATTAGGGTTTTCTAACCAATTTGTTAAGATTAACCCTAATTAATCTTATAATTATTTACACTTACGCCATTAAGTTCCCAATTTAGGGTTTCTAACTTCCGAATTAGGGTTTTAGATTCCCGGAATCGAAATTAGGGTTTTAGAATCGATTTCTAGGGTTTCTTATCAGACGTTAGAGTTTTCTAACAAAACGTTTATGTTCTTAATAATATCAGGGTTTGACATTGATAAAATTTATTTGGTCAACCCTTGACCCTTAACCACATATTGAACACATTTAATACCATATACACAGAACATATTCACATATACACTTAATCCTGAATAATTCTCCAAAATCCTACACAGAATTTTGAAATCCTCAAAATTCCTTTCCAAAAACGTCAAACGCATACACTTATTTTTTTTCTAGGTCTATTATTTGACCTTAAATCCATCATTTAAGATTTTAATAAATTGTCTAATTTCTCGGGTTGTCACATTCACCCCTTCTTCTAAGAATTTCATCCCCGAAATTCACCTTACACCTTACACCATACTGCTTACACCATTCACACATCATCACATGCTACCCAATACACCACTCACAAGAGTAAAAGTTTTCAAATTGTGCTGAGGGGTCATATAGACCATGAACACATAGTTTTAATAGTATTCATACCGCAAAACTATACATTACTTGGTATGTTTACAATCACAAAGAAGGTAAACTACCGTTGCTAGTACTTTAGGTGATTAACCTATCGTACTCTTACGTCATGCATAATGTATTAATCATATCTAGTGAATATTTACGCTATTTGATTGGATTATTTATCCAAACAACATAGTTCACCTCAGTCTTATCATAGAATTCCGCACCAAAACAATTTGGTTCGGGAAATTTCTTTCAATGAACACTTAGAGTTTTCATAAACATTAGTCTAGCTTAATTGAATAGCGTAGACTCATATCAATAATTCAATTCAATCGAATTATTTAAGTGTAGCCAAACCCCGTTAGCAAATTAAAATTTTGAAAATATTTTCGAGAATGACGTCATGATTTTGTACTGTATTAACAATCCGTTTGAGGATGTCGTCATCGTATGACTTTGTCATAACACATCATACAACAGTGGAATAAAGATTTTAGATCAAATTCACACAAAGTATTCCAGTATTTACAACTCTATCACCTTTTTATCATCTCTGCACCAGGTTACATGGTACATGAGTGATAAATAAAATATATTTTGATATTTCAAATCATTTGCGTCTAGCCGAAATAAGTAGCATAGACTGTAATTTAAACCGTTTCAAAAATTATTACGAGTCTACATTTTAAAAAAAAACACATAGTGCGTATTTAGCTTGATGTCAAAATTTCGAAGTCTAGCATAGCTAGGAGTTTTGGAAAACTTATGTCTCCACTAATAATCATTTGCTTACAATCTATCTGTTCCTATAATCCTTAATACTCCATTCACACACAACTATACCCAGTTCGTCAAACCATACTTATGAGTTCATAAACTTGCCACAATTATATGAGTTTAAGAACTTACCCTAGTAAGACCTTTGGCGTCCATTCGCTGAGGGGTTCATAAACATTTCATATAACTATAAGTTAAGAATGTCACATAAGTATGAGTTTTAAGAACTAGTACTTAACCCTATATGTAAGACCCCAACTTATTATAAATAAAATTAAATTTTCTCTATTTATTATCTTAAAATAGTAAGGACTTAATTTGATATAATGCTTTGGTTATGGGTGAAATGTGCAAATTTTACAAAATAAGCAAGTGGTTATAAAATATCCCTTTTGTCGGGGAAATTCGTTTGGTCGTGGAATATTCTTTTTGTCGGGAATATCCGTACGACGGCGCAGTAATTCGTGGGCTCCATAACAGGAGAATTGTCGGATGAAGAAAACGACAAAGTATGAGTTTTTATAATTAACGACATAATGGTTACCGTTAACACTGTTGGAATACTTGGTGGTTAAAATACAGTAATACACGTAGTTGCACAGTATAGTTGAATTATTGATTCTTACGTAAGAAGGCACTACTCAATAATTGTTACAATAATTACTTTTCAATATTTTATTTTATTGATTCAATAATTGCTGTGCGTTGATATTTTATATTATTGTTGTTTCAATAATTGTCACTGCACAGTATTTCCCATTATCAGATCAATAATTCATATTATTTGAATAATATTATTAGATAGCATTATTGGCAATGTCTAGAAAGTTCTGTCTAAGGAGAGGTTTGGTCACCTAATTGCGCGCCAATAAGGAGAAATCCTTATCGGAAAGCCCCCTCTTTCCTTGGAACGGCCTGGTTGTCATAATTGTGATTCTGTAATATTATTTGTGAATAATTAATTATTGATTTATATGATAAGGAAATATTTATTTTATAATTGATGGTTATATTTATTTTATGCGATTGTAATTGAAGGAATTAATGTTGATGTGTTTTTGTTTGAATGGAGGTATTAAAAATTAAATCAACGTTCTTGAGATATATTATGTGAGTTATAATTTTTATTACGACCATTGGATCATTTGTGATTTTTGGATATGTTATACATATATAAGTTGAGTATATGTCCACAAATTTTGAACCATTAAAATGAACGAATGATTTGTTATGAATTTTAAGAGGTGTCGATTCGGAAATTAGGGTTATAATTGATTTTGGTGGAAAATTCTAGAATTGAGTGGGCCCCACTTGTGGTTGGTGAAAAAAATGTGCTGAATTTTATTTCAAATGTGGTGGGTGGAAATAGTAGCGAGTAAAGCCATCGTGTAGCAGTCAAGTCTGCCTTGGTAGATTAACATTTTCCTATAAATAGAGGCTAAGTTAGAATTGAAAATCACACCGAAACATAAGCTTTCTCTCTATATTATCGAGCGTATTTTGTGAGTATTTAGATACTTTGAGAGTTGTTGTTCAGTACAAGTTTCATTCAGCATCACTTCCGACCTTTCCTTCCGAAGTACTGATTCTTTGAGGTAAGGGATGTTATTTTCTTCATATATGATATTATTTCTTTCAATATCATTATGCCGAAGTATTGATCTGAACTTTTAATCAAATTTGGAACTTTTTGTGTTGGGGTTACTATTCACGTATACGGCACTATTCACGTATACGACACTATTCACAAATACGACACTACTCACCGAAAAATGAAATTTTTTCTTTTTCTTCCAGATGTCTTTTATGGTTACTATCTTTGATTGTATCCATGTTTTGATCTTTATTTTTGAATTCTACTTCATACTTGGTTATTATGGAGTATTATTGAATTTGGATAAACTGAAATACGAATCCCTAATATTTGTCTTTCTGTCTCACTGGATTTGTTCTCTAATGTTTTTCATCATCCTCAGTCCTTAATGATGATACTTAATGAATATCTTTGGCATGTAGTGCAAAGATGTACGATTACCTGATGAATATCTTTGGCCCGTAGTGCAAAGTTGAACAGGTGTTGAGATGAACATGACCAATGGTGATACAAATGAATATATTTGGCGTGGTGCAAAAGATGAATATTTGATGCAAGATGTATATTGATTGATGTTACACGGATAAAATATTGATGATGGACTTTTAAATTCATAGATGATGATGAGATTGCATTCTCTACTTAACTCTTCTAATGAATTGTTGTTTCCACTGGCAGTTGTTGATCTAAAACTTGTTGTCTATTGTATTCTATCAGATTTTTCCCTGTTGAAGACTAAGGATAATTTGTTGTATATTATCTTAGTCATAATATTCTTTACTGGGCTAGTTGAGCTCACCCTTTTCCTTTTTGTTCCATTTTTCTTCTCACGAAGCGAGAACATAGCGGGAAGTAGTCGGGGTGTGGAATGATGGTTCTAGACAGTTGTTTAGACTTCCTCACTATTTTGTAAAATCGTGTGTCAATAATTGTAATGAGGACTTTATTTGGATGTGGATATTGTCTAGAAGACAATATTTGTATTTAAACTCACAGTATGTGTTGTCGTATTTTGCACGACAATTGTAATAATAAAGTTGTAGTTGTTTTTCTGTACCATGTATTTGGCGACTCGGAATGGGTGTTGTATACCTATTTTGGGGGCGTCACAGTTGGTATCAGAGCTTAGGGATATGGTCTTTGGCGGAGATCGGTGAATAGAACTAGGAGCGGAGAGATGAGTAAATCCTTCGCTAGTGTGTCCTACCTAAGCTTATTTGTTGGTCGATCATAATATAGAGATATTATGTGATATGTTAATTTATTTAATTAACCCCTGTTTTATGGCAGTTTTTAAGAATGGCAGCTGAGAACGTTAACAATGGAGTGAACGAGATCGTGGAGACACCTCTAATCACCAACCAGGATAATGTGATGTTAGGCGAAGAAGGAATTAGAGATATCCATGTGGTGAGTGAAGAATTGATAATTGCACCCGAGATAGTCACAGAGGTAGCAACTGAGAGTGAGGAAGAAGAGGCACCTGAGGAGAATTTATTAGAAGAATTTTATGATCAAAATTTAGAATTGCAAAATCGTATTCATGAGTTAGAAGAGCATGCTGAAGAACGGCAGGCGGTCGTGGAGCAAAAGGATGCAACAATTCAAGCTTGTGTTACCCAATATGTGATGCTTGAACAGAAGCACTCTTTGGCAGAGTATAAAATGATAAAGCTGGAATCTGAGCTAAAAGAAGAAAGAACTGAACGAGTGAGAATGAATGATGCATGGGAAAAAGCCGCAAAACGCGTTGATATTGTAGAAAGAGATGTCCGATCTAAGAAGGCTAAAATAGATGATATGTATTTCTCTTTTTGGACAACAATTGAGAGAACCCAACATCGAGTTTTGAGTTACCCTGTACATTGCGGTCAACCCCAATTCGATATGGATCGAAGATTAATGATTCAGATCATGAAACAGGAGTACGATGAAGTAGTTGAGGGTGGAATATGCCCTATAGAAAAGTTAATTTCAACGGTAGTGATGACACCAAATGCTGCCCCAGACAAGTCAAAGCCGGGTAGTTCAAGGGAGAGCGATTGTCATGACTTCCCAACAAGTGAGGAACCCAAATGAAGTTATCACAGGTTAGTTAATCATAAATTTTTGCAAAGTTTATACCTTACTAGATACCGGTTCTACCCATTCTTTTATCTCTCCTGCTTGTGCTCAACGTTTAAACTTGACTCCGGAGAAATTGGACTTTAACTTGTCTGTTGAAACTCCGTTGGGTGAAACCTTTGTTACATCTAAAGTTTATAAATCTTGCTTGATCCAAGTTGGCACAATCACATTACCTATTGATCTTATCTCTTTAAAGATACTTGCATTTGATGTGATTTTAGGGATTGATTGGTTAACCAATCATCATGCCAAAATTGATTATTTTCGTAAGGTTGTTAGTTTTCATATTCCTAACCAACCTGTTATACGAATTCAAGCAACTAAACCACTAAAATCAGTCACTGTCATATCAAGCCATAAAGCTATTCGTTTATTAAAAAACGGATGTCAAGCTTTCTTAGCCCATATTATGGACTTGAACAAAAACACGTCAGATTTGAATAATATTCCTATTGTTAGTGAATTTCCTGACGTATTTCCTGAAGAACTTCCTGGTCTACCCCCGGAACGTGAAGTTGAATTCTATTGATCTTGAACCAGGTACAAAGCCCATTTCCAAAACCCCATATCGAATGGCTCCTATTGAACTTCAGGAGTTAAAATTCCAACTATAGGAATTGTTAGACATCGGTTTCATTCGTCCTAGTACATCTCCTTGGGGTGCTCCTGTTTTATTTGTAAAGAAGAAAGACGGAAGTATGCGACTTTGTATTGACTACCGAGAATTAAACCATGTCACCATCAAGAATTGGTATCCCCTACCTCGTATTGATGACTTGTTTGACCAGTTCCAAGGAGCACAATTCTTTCAAAGATCGATCTTCGATTCGGATATCATCAAATTGAAGATTAAAACCGAGGTATTCAAAGACGCCTTGAGAACTCCGATGTGGGCATTATGAATTCTTAATCATGTCTTTTGGATTGACTAATGCTCCTGCTGCTTTCATGGATATGATGAACCGTGTATTCAAGGAATATTTGGATCAGTTCTTTGTTATCTTTATTGATGACATCCTCATCTATTCCAAAAGCCGTGAAGATCATGAGCACCATTTGAAGCTGGTACTTCAAAGACTTTGTGACAACAAGCTTTATCCCAAGCTGAAGAAATGCGAGTTCTGGCTTAAGGAAGTATCATTACTTGGGCACGTGGTGTCAAAACATGGAGTATCTGTTGACCCGGTGAAGATTGAAGCAATACAAAGTTGGGAGCAACCAAAGTCGGTGATCGAAGTGCGTAGCTTTTTGGGCTTAGCTACTTATTATCGGAGATTCGTGGAAGGATTTTCTCGAATCGCTACTCCGTTAACTCAGCTGACTCGGAAAGATACAAAATTTGTATGGAGCGAGGAATGCGAGAAGAGTTTCCAAGAACTCAAGAGGAGACTCATTTCGGCACCTGTTCTAACAATACCATCTAGTTCGGATGGATTTGTTATCTACAGCGATGCTTCTGGCAAAGGGTTAAGATGTGTTCTCATGTAACATGGAAAAGTCATAGCCTATGCCTCGCGACAACTCAAAGAATATGAGAGGAATTATCCTACTCATGATCTGGAGTTGGCAGCAGTAGTTTTTGCGTTGAAAATCTGGGTCACTACCTGTATGGGGAGAAAGTGGAGATTTATACGGATCATAAAAGCCTCAAATATTTCTTCACTCAAAAGGAACTCAACATACGGCAACGACGTTGGCTCGAGTTGTTGAAGGATTACGACCATAGCATTCAATATCATCCTGGAAAAACAAACGTTGTAGCTGACGCATTAAGTAGAAGATCATATGCGGGTACGAGTGCAATGTTGTTAACACAAAGGCCCATTTTAACGACTTACAAAGGATGGAGATAGAGTTAAAGGCTCCAAGTACCCACGTGATGATATCTAACATACGAGTAGAACCAACTTTAATCGATAAAGTTAAAGCTGCTCAAGCTACGAACCTGGGGCTGATGCGTATGAAGAAGAAAGTGCAAGAAGGTGCTATTCCAGAAGCAGGAATCGATGAAGAAGGAATACTTTGAGTCAAATCAAAACTTTGCGTTCCTAACGATCCTGACTTGAAGCATAGAATCATAATGGAGGCACATAACACACCATTTGCAATCCATCCTGGGAGTACTAAAATGTATCATGATCTTCGACATACATTTTGGTGGAACAATATGAAGAGAGAGATCGCGGAGTTTATCTCGAGGTGTTTAACCTGTCAACGTGTAAAGGCGGAGCATCATGTGCCAAAAGGTCCATTGCAACCACTTGAGATTCCGGAATGGAAGTGGGAACACATTACCATGGATTTCGTTACGGGTCTTCCCAAAGTTTCTCAAGGCATAGATGCGATTTGGGTTATTGTTGATAGATTAACCAAGTCTTCTCATTTCTTACCTATACGAGAAACTTATTTCCTTGAACGTCTTGCTCGTATGTATATGAATGAGATTGTGCGATTGCATGGCATGCCAGTATCCATAGTTTTGGATCGTGACCCAAGATTTACTTCAAGATTTTGGGTTAGCTTGCAGAAAGCTATGGGCACGGATTCTGATTTATTGACATATACCATCCTTAAACGGACAGACAATCAGAGAGGACTATTCAAACCCTTGAAGATCTATTAAGACTTTGTGTTATAGATTTCAAAGGAAGTTGGGATAAGTACTTGCCACTGGTGGAATTCTCCTATAACAACAGTTATCAAGCAAGTATATGCATGGCTCCATTTGAGGCGTTGTATGGACGAAAGTGTCATTCTCGATATCTTTGGGGCGAAGGTGGGAGAAGCAACGTTGTTGGGACCAGAATTAGTACGCATGACTACAGAAAAGATCCAAATAATTCGACAACGTATTCAAACCTCACAAGATCGACAAAAGAGTTATGCTGATCTTCATCGAAAGGATGTGGAATTTAATATTGGGGATCATGTATTGTTACGTGTTGCTCCATGGAAGGGAGTTAAAAGATTTGGAAAGAGAGGAAAGCTCAATCCAAGATTTGTTGGTCCATTTGAGATTCTTGACCGAATAGGAAATGTGGCCTATAGACTCACGTTACCTCCAAGCATGTCTCGTGTTCATAATGTTTTCCATATATCTATGCTCCGTAAATATGTGAAAGACCCGAACCACATTATTGAGTTAAAACCAGACGAGATAGCTGAAGATTTGACATACGAGGAGGTACCTGTTAAGATCTTGGATAGAAAAGAGCATGTCCTACGCACAAAGGTTATACCACAAGTTAAGGTTTTGTGGAGAAACCATGCTATTGAAGAAATGACCTGGGAGTTGGAATCGGAAATAAAAGCGAGGTACCCTCATCTGTTCGAAACACCAGGTACGTACGTCAATTTCGAGGATGACATTTCATAAGGAGGGGAGGTTGTAAGACCCCAACTTATTATAAATAAAATTAAATTTTCTCTATTTATTATCTTGAAATAGTAAGGAGTTAATTTGATATAATGCTTTGGTTATGGGTGAAATATGCAAATTTTACAAAATAAGCAAGTGGTTATAAAATATTCCTTTTGTCGGGGAATATTCGTTTGGTCAGTCGGAATATTCTTTTTGTCGGAATATCCATACGACGCAGCTGCATCATTAAATGGGCCCCATAACGAGGATAATTGTGTCGGATGAAGAAACGATGAAGTATGAGTTTTATAATTAACGACGTAATGGTTACCGTTATTAACAATCATTTGGAATACGGTGGTTAAAATACGATGTCTGGCGTAGTTATGCGAGAAGACGGTATTGACGGTATAGTTGAATTATTGATTCTTACGTAAGAAGGCACTTACTCAATAAATGTTATAATTAATTTTCAATATTTTATTTTATTGATTCAATAATTATGCGTTGATATTTTATATTATTGTTGTTTCAATAATTATCAACGCATAATATTTTCCATTATCGGATCAATAATTCATATTATTTGAATAATATTATTAGATAGCATTATTGGCAATGTCTAGAAAGTTCATGCTCTAAGAGGTTTGGTCACCTAATTGCGGCGCCCATGAAGGAGAAATCCTTATCGGAAAGCCCCCTCTTTCCTGGGAACGGCCTGGTTGTCATAATTGTGATTCTGTAATATTATTTGTGAATAATTAATTATTGATTTATATGATAAGGAAATATTTATTTTATAATTGATGGTTATATTTATTTTATGCGGTTATAATTGAAGGAATTAATGTTGATGTGTTTTTGTCGGAATGGAGGTATTAAAAATTAAATCACTGTTCATAAGATATATTGCGTGAGTTATAATTATTATTCTGACCGTTGGATCGTTGTAATTTTTAGATATGTTATACATATATAAGTTGAGTATATGTCCACAAATTTTGAACCGTTAAAAATGAACGAATGGTTTGTTATGAATTTTAAGAGGTGTCTGATTCGGAAATTAGGGTTATAATTGATTTTGGTGGAAAATTCTAGAATTGAGTGGGCCCCACTTTTGGTTGGTGAAAAAAATGTGCTGAATTTTATTTTAAATGTGGTGGGTGGAAATAGTAGCGAGTAAAAGCCATCGGTAGCAAAGTCAAGTCTGCCTTGGCAGGCTAATATTTTCTTATAAATAGAGGGCTAAGTTAGAATTGAAAATCACACCAGAAACATAAGCTTTCTCTCTTTCTCTCTCTATATTATCGAGTGTATTTTGTGAGTATTTAGATACTTTGAGAGTTGTTGTTCAGTACAAGTTTCATTCAGCATCACTTCCGACCTTTCCTTTCGAAGTACTGATTCTTTGAGGTAAGGGATGTTATTTTCTTCATATATGATATTATTTCTTTCAATATCATTATGTCGAAGTATTGATCTGAACTTTTGATCAAATTTGGAACTTTTTGTGTCGGGGTTACTATTCACGTATATGGCACTATTCACGTATACGACACTATTCACAAATACGGCACTACTCATCGAAAAATGAAATTTTCTCTTTTTCTTCCAGATGTCTTTTATGGTTACTATCTTTGATTGTATCCATGTTTTGATCTTTATTTTTGAATTCTACTTCACATTTGGTTATTATGGAGTATTATTGAATTTGGATAAACCAAAATACGAATCCCTAATATTTATCCTTTTGTCTCACTAGATTCGTTCTCTAAAATATTTTTCATCATCCTCAGTCCTTAATGGTGATACTTAATGAATATCTTTAGCCTGCAGTGCAAAGATGTACGATTACCTGATGAATATCTTTGGCCCGTAGTACAAAGATGAACAGGTGTTGAGATGAACATGACCAACTGGTGATACAAATGAATATCTTTGGCCCGTAGTGCAAAGATGAATATTTGATGCAAGATGTATATTGATTGATGTTACAGGGATAAAATATTGATGATGGACTTTTAAATTCATAGATGACGATGATTGCATTCTCTACTTAACTCTTCTAATGAATTGTTGTTTCTGCTTTCTGATTGTTGATCTAAAACTTGTTGTCTATTGTATTCTATCGATTTTTCCTGTTGAAGACTAAGGATAATTTGTTGTATATTATCTTAGTCATAATATTCTTTACTGGGCTAGTTGAGCTCACCCTTTTCCTTTTTGTTCTATTTTTCTTCCTAGGAAGCGAGAACATAGCGGGAAGTAGTCGGGGTGTGGAATGATGGTTCTAGACAGTTGTTTAGCAGTCCTCACTATTTTGTAAAATAGTGTGTCAATAATTGTAATGAGGACTTTATTTGGGTATGGATATTGTCTAGAAGACAATATTTGTATTTAAACTCACGATGCGACGTGTTGTGTCGTATTTTGCACGACAATTGTAATAATAAAGTTGTAGTTGTTTTTCTGTACCATGTATTTGGCGACTCAGAATGGGTGTTGTATACCTATTTTGAGGGCGTCACACTATATTTTCTACCTATGACCTAACTATCTGTTATACACATGAGAAAGGAATCAGGCTCTTAACATGCATATAGCAAATAGCGCGACACAACATTTCAATGATTATCAATGCGGATACTAAGTAGTTTTTACACCAAGTACAATTCCCGCCCTTCATACAAGGAATCATACAACTCAAATTTGAGGCACGAGTCCTCAATTGAAATTTCCACCTAATCTTAACCCCCTTCACAATACGAATTTCATTCAATTCGTATTCATAATCCTTATATGGATTTGTACCAATTCATAGTACAACTTACACACAGCATCTAGATGTAAACTTTTCAATCATTCGCTTGATCCTTCTCCATGTTATTACCTTATCAGATCACGGGGTGATCTCATCGTATATATTACGATTCATTTCTATATCCTGATCGTTTTGTTTTACGATCTCTTATCACTGCAATACTGTTCAACTATGCAAACACTATGCATAATAAAATATAATATATTCTATTTTATATAAAAAACAAAACTTATTATAATATATATATATATATATATATATATATATCACACTCATAACACACACTATTTTGAAAAATGGGTAAGTGGGAGTCTAAATAATACGTCAAACTTACAACAAATACTTCATAAAAATCCCCTCAATATTTTTAACAATATTTATTCATCAATAATATAACTTGAAATATTAACAATCAGATCATTCCCAGGAAATAGGGGGCTTTTCGATAAGGATTTCTCCTTATTGGCGCGCAATTAGGTGACCAAACCCCTTTTCTCGACAAGACTTTCTAGACATTGTCAATAATGCAAATAATAATATGAATAACTTGACATCTCAATTATTGATTTAATAATATAAAATATTGTGCAGATGATACTATGACAATATTTGAATCAATAATGTGAGATACTATGCAGCAATTACTGTAGCAATAATAAACTGAGTGACCTCTCATGGAAGCATCATTAATCAATATTGCGTGCTACTATGCAACCACATGTATTACTGTACTTTTATCACAGGGTATTTCAATAGTTAACGGTAAAACTTTCGCCATTATTTTTATAAAAAGATATTTTTGTTGTTTTCTAACTCCCACAGTAATTCTGTTGTGGGGTCTGTGACGCCCCCAAATCCAGGTATCTTCCAACCCGATAGATGGTGCTACACGGTACTACCATTCACACATACATTCAATTGAAAAGCCTCAATAGAACGAATATGTCTTCTATATATTCAAAATAATATTAACATTCTCCCAGGTTCTTTATAACCATTACATTTGTTCTTGTCATAATATCAAATATATTACAATCATTCACCCTATACTATTACATAAGTATTCTACGGGTTCGTCTTCGCCTTTCCCTTATCCTTGCCGGAGCCTTCGGTCCATTCGATTTTAGTTGTGTTCATATGGTTCAAGCAAGAGTGAGCATGACTAGCTCAGCAAGTATAAAAATTCTATAAACAACATGCTTGAAACATAGGAATCATATATCTTCAATAACTGAACAATAGTTATGAAGTACTATCGATAATTTAAAATAGCACTTCTTTTCATTCAAAACGTTTTACAACAACAATATTCAGTAAAACATCAATTTCGGTCCAAGACCTTGAGCATTTCATAAGTTCTTTGAAAAGGACATCCCGACACTAAGTCCGTAAGTCCGGCATTTCTTACGAGCACGTCTAGGTGATTAGCCTATAGTACTCTATGTTGATCAACACTACATTTATTAAACGTATGTACGTTTAAGTTATGACAACCTCACGTGCCTGTCGTTTGACGACAAAACATTTTTAGCATACTTAGTCTTCGTTTGAAAACCACACCAATATAACTTGGTAAACATTGACCATGCTTTAATAGAAACATAATGTAAGTCTAGCCGAAAGAGTTAGCTTGGACTTCATTATACAATAATTCATGTGTAAGAATACATGAATTATAAAGCTTGTCCAGATTGAACTGAAACAAGGGTTAGAATACTTGCCTTCAGCGTCTGCTATTAATTACTTTCCACGTTAAGTCTACAATACATGATCACATAACATACCAAATTAGGTCATATATAATCAAGTATGTGTACTACTATAACTTACCCTTCTTCTCAATCTAATCATGACTTAGATTTGTTATTATTAGTTTCGCCTTTTCGTTACATCATTCTTACATTGTCATTACGTTCATGTTTGATTATTTATCTTCAACCTTTAGGTAACATAATTAAGGTTCAACATTGTCTTAAACCATGTTTGTCAGGAATAAGCATGTGAATGATATTCCTATTTACATATGATTTGATTATGATATATATATATATATATGAATGAATATGCAAGTATGCTTGCATTAAGAAAAGCTGTAAAGTCCTTTGATAGATAATAGAAACATATGTACAAGGACTTAGAGTGAATTGATCAAATGTGTTAGGTTGATCCTACATAAGTAAAACAGCTTTGTAAAGTCCTTAGAAAGAAATGATGTACAAGGACTATAAACATAGAACGATCAAGCATGTTAGGTTGATCTTATAATGTAATAGATAGGCTTGTCTGATCGTCGAGCACTGCACCAAAAATTGTAGTCTGCCAGGAGAGTCAAGGATAACTCAAGAGCTATCGAGGCAGAATCGTAGGTTGCAAGATAGTAGATCTCAGAGTTTGTAGACTTCCAGGAGAGACGAGGATGGATAGTAGTGTGTCGAGTAAAGCTTCTTTAGAGCCGAAGTCTGCTGAGGAAGTCATGTTCAGAATCGTAGAGACAGCCTGCCTACGAGCCGACCGAGCATCTGCCAAAACCAGTCAAGAATCGTAGACTACACTCGGAGTTGTAGAGTCTACTAATGTCAAAGCCAATTCAAGAATCATAGACTGCACTCAGAATCGTAGATTCTACTGATCGTATCAAAGGCAGAGATCGTAGTCGAGTAAGATCAGATGAAGATAACAAGCACAACGACAGAAATTGTAGTATCAAGATCTGATCTCAAAGTCGTAGTGTCTGCACAGCCGAAGCTGAATCGTAGAGTGCAGAGCTAAGACCTTAACAGATGTGCTCACAAGGCCATAGTAGAATCGTAGAGCAAACACGATTCTCAACAATTGAGCACTCCCAGAATATCCAAAGGAATGAAGCCTCTGGTTGGTAATGCAAAGATACATCTCACCTGAAGGAAGCCATTCAAGGTAAAGTCTTCCACAAGATGATCATAAGAAGACTTCAGTAGTTGACTAAGGAAAGTCAGCATATGTAGTGGCTGTCAAGTAGAAAGATAACAACGATCCTGAAAGTAACCAGGATCGTAGTGTTTGCCAAACAAAGAAGAAACTGATGGAGTATACACAAAGATACCGGTCAGCCTCTGAATAACTAGGCTAAAGTGATTAAGCATTGGGTCAGTCCATTGATGATAAGTGAATAGGAGATCACAAGGAGAAAGCGAGCTGGAAACGCCACAAATCTGAAGTGTCTTGTTATTCAGAAGGGGCCAGAACAAGGAGTCAAGCCATCAGTATCTGAGAACAGTCGAGGCAAACAGAAGTGTTGAAGCACTGCACTAGAAAAGGAAGAGGTGTTCCACATTGGAGATTTAATTAACACTCTTCAAGATCGTAGTTTTAACTCCACAAGTCAAGAAGCAACAGTCAACAAGACACTATGATCAAGTCCAAGAAGATATGCATCAGAATTGTAGAGTTCGAACAACTGAAGATTAAGGCATTGACAACGGCTCAATCTGAAGATCGATATTCGAACAAAGCTTATTGAGAGCATCAATGCAAAAGGACAACCTCTGATTTAGAAATCAGAAGGAAGAAATAAAGTTGACTACCTGCCCGAGACATGAAAGTGACATTTCTGATGAGGTAGGTGAAACAGTAGACTGTAGTGTCAGAAAGTCAGAAAAAGGTGTTATTTCACATTTGCAGTCTGCACCAAATAACTCGAGATCTGCGAGGCAATTTGAATAGCTTTCAACGGTTACTTTCAAATGGGAAGATTGGGAAGGAGTATAAATCAACAGAGCTTCAAAGATCAAGAGCTGCTGATGACTGATATATTGCAGAATCATTAAGTTGTTGAATGCTATTGTTGACTCTACGAGTTTCACCAAAAGATCAACAGAACAAGTCTCAATGACAGTGAGACTACCAAGGTGGAAATAAAGCAGCCTTGAAGAAAGACTTAAACGGATTAGAGATTCACTCAACAAAGATGAGAATGCCATTGAAGATGGCAGCCAAGCTTAGAGCTGAGAAGGCCAAGAAGATAACATTTAGAAAAGTGGCAGAGTACAAAGAAGATCAGGAGAGCCACTCTACGAATCACCATGAACCTAAAGCTGAAACTGAACAAATGCAGAACCATGTCTGCAAAACATTCAAGAAGGATTTAGGGATTTCTAAGTGCCAAAAGAAGTCTACCAAAAGCTCAGGGACTTAGCAAATCCAGATGGTGATGATGCACAGCTGACAACAGATGAAGATGAGCAGAAAAAAGTAAAGATCATATGCACCAATGAAGATGTGGTCCATACTCAAAGCAGAATGCAAAGAGGACCACGCCAAGCTGTTAAGTACAGAAGATGTTCAGAGCTTAATGACATCTCAGCAGCTCAGCACCAACAACATCATCAACAACAACAACAAGAATCCAGGGCCTGAGGGGTCCTTGTCCGAAGGGACTAAATGAAGATTCCAAGCCTGCAGGGCTTGAAGAGTTCCAAGGGAATTAGAGAAGTTCCAAGGCTGCTGGCCTTGAAGAGTTCTTAGTGAACTAAAGTCCTAAGGCTGCTGGCCTTGAAGAAATCTTAGTGATTCAGGGTGCTGCCCTTCCGTAGTGGAAATCCTGCTAGTTGAAAACAGAAGAGTGGATTAGAAGCTTGAGTCTCTGAACCACTTAAAACCCTTTGTGTCTTTTACTTTATGTCATTTACATTATGTACATTAACTGCTATAACTGTTATGTATGTTTTAACTGCTTACCACTGAACTAACTTTACGAACAATATAAGTATGATTATGAATATATCAATGAAGGGGATCTTTTACTTATTCCATTGTGCTTGAAAAGATTCTTATGTTTGTCACATGCTAAATTATTAGCAATATAAAATAAACTAGAAAAGTATTTAAAATTAAAAGGATCTATTCAACCCCCACCCCCCCTTCTAGATCTATTGTGCCTACTGGGAACTAACAATTGCTATCAGAGCAGGTTCTCATGCTATATTCTAAAGCTAATCGCTTTGAGTCTGATCCTAGGCACAAACATTGTTCTAAACTTAGTTTAGTAGTAAGTCACTTGTTATATGCATATGAGCTCACACGTTGGTAATATTGTGTATAGGCAAATGTGCATATACACCTGAAGCTGCTCAGATTGGTCCATATTCTTGATTGCCATATCAACAAGACCAATCCCTGCTCACAGTCAATCTTGCAGTTTGAAGACCAGGCTAGAAAGCTCAGGAGACATCAACAGAAAAGAATCAAATATCCACCAGCCTGAAAAGATGAAAAGGCCATACATGCTAAGCAGTGCTTATCTAGAGAAGAAAGAAGAACTTCTCAAATATGTGTCTGGCCAATCTGTAGCTGGATGTAAACCTTATGAACTCAAGGATGTCAAAGGACTAAAGATGCTGATATTCTCTTAGCTTGCATCTTCAAGACCATGACTGATTGATTGAAGGTCAATTGGAGCAGCTAGCTGTCAGGAGAAATTGAGAAACTATGCACATCAACGCCTAAACTTAGTATATCTTAGATAAATGACTATTAAGAAACTGACAGTAAAAAGGTATGGTTCCTCACTTATATAAATATGTACATCATGATTGCACCCCTTATGAACTATAATAGTATTCTTTCAAGGAATCATAATGTACCTAAAAAGGTGAAGAGAGAAAGTACATTGAGGGTGGAAACTCAAATGCCTATAAACTTTCTCTCCATCCAAGTTTTAGGTTGAAGGTGACATCTTGAAAGAAATCTAAAATAGGTCATAATAGCATCTCAGGTTAAAATAATTTTGTGTGAAGTAATCTTTGCTAATGGGTTAGTATGTATATACAACCTACGGTCTAAGTGTTTAATAACACACAGAGTATGATCAGTTCTACAAGAGCATCCTGAAGATTTGTAGAAACTGATCACCTCCATGAATCAACCAGATATAAATAAATTGTAGAGTTGATTCTCACTCTGTGAACATTTAAACCCTGTGAACATAACCTAGCAAATGATGAATCCATCAAAGAAAAAGAGTTGTTTATTAAAATAGTAAATCTCACACACACTCACCATCATGCATCTCAAAATGTATTATCTAAATGAGTTACATGCATGAATATAACTGATGGTGATCAATATGATGATTATCCAAATATATGAGGAACAGGGGTTTAGAAAACTAACCTAGCAAGACCCATTTAACCATGTGTACCAAAAATAGAAATTTATAACCTGTAGGTACCTGGTTCATCTGACCACACTAAGGAATGCTGAAGCAGAAGACTTCAGTCAAGAAAATTCAACCAGCAAAAGGCTTAAGATTGTTTAGAAATGATTATGATAAAACTCCTATTTGTCAAAGCCTGTCCTGGAAGATTTGCTGAGATAATCTGAATGAAGCTCACATTGTTGCTGATCCTTATAAGGAAGCAAGTCATTCAACCAAAGATGTAAAAGGGTCTTAGACGCTCAATCATTCAAAGCAGGTCATAAGAGAAGACTCCTCACGGAAGCTCACCACAGAGGATCATCGAGCATCAAACATGAAGAACTCATTACGGGAGCAGAACTCCACAAGTACAAACTATAAAAGAAGACTACGTTCGTACTGCTGTCAAAGGATCGTAGAATGATCAACCTTGAAGATGTCCATTTCTACAATAAAAGAAGATTTGGTGATTCCAATTAGAAGGAGATATGCAAGGCTGTCTTCTAATACACATAAAGAAAAGGGAATCACATCTATCTGAGAAGACATCATCAACCATGGGGAGCAGTGATATGTTAAGGAACAATAATACTGAGATATACTATGAAGTAGTGTACCAGCTACAGAGTCCCAAAACTTTGTGGCTGATGAACCAAATAAAGATCCTTAGTCAGTAGGAACATTTTAAAACGTACTACTGATAGCCTTTCAGCCACCCAACTCAAAACCGTGGAGAGCTTACGATCAAACATCTGATCGTAGTGAAATAGCAGAAGGACACCACGATTACAGCAAATGCAATTGTCTAACGTTGGTAAAGGACCTCACCACCAGAAAAGGTCAAATGAGATATCAGTGCAAATCACTTCAAAAGTACTTCATCTCGAAAGCGCCTCAGGGAAAAACCTAACCCTTAGCTCACTCTAAGAGGTTGGCCCTTCCTGAGCTACCTTAACCCAGAAGAATTGCTTAATCAAGTTCATCTCAAGGACCAAGTCAGTCAACGATTGTAGAGTAGAGGTTGAAGAGAACTCCATGATCGTAGAGCAACCTCAGCGATCATAGAAGCAGACTCGATGATCGCAGTCCTATAAGAGGCTACTCCTAACTTACGAGGAGTTGGAAGAACAGGAAAATTGCTCAATCATTCAAAATGAGGGAAGACAAGCTCGAATGCTGGTTGGAAAGATGTCCTGCTGAAGGAAAGTGCCCAAGGCTTCATAAAGCACAACAGTGGATGAGGCGTGGAGGTTCAAAATGAGAAGTAATGTCAAAACCATCCACTGCAACATCTTTCAGAGAATTGATCGTTGAGTCAACAAAGGAAAACGTAGAGTCAATAGCTGTCCTATCATGCTACTCTACGAACTCAAGAGGTCAAAGGTCAATCCACGTCAATCAAACGTCCACTCTTCTAAAAGAGACAGCTAATTGACAAGTTACTGGGGAGTTAGAGCTTGTTACTGGGCATCGTGCAACCAATGACTGGGTGACACATCACAACGTATGCAGAGTCAGAAGGAACTGCCATAAATACAGATACAAATCTGCAAATAGTTATCAGAACCTCTTGAACCTCTTTCCCTCCCATTTTTAAACCCTAAAATTCTTTTCGAAGCCAAACCACTAAAATTTCCAGATCAGCCATACTCTATAAATCTCCCTGAATCAATATCTATATTCCTCGAATCATTCAAATGGAAGACTGGCGAGTAATTACTAGCATTCAACTCGGAACCAAGTCATTTGACAAATCTGAAAAGAAGTTCAGATACATTCTTGAACTCGTGAAGAAAGCTGGATTCTCATAATGTCTTGAGGCAAGCACTCGAGTATACACTGAACTGGTTAAGGAATTCTACTCAAATGCAACCGTAAATGCCGGAACTCTTTCAACCAAGGTTAAAGGTCAGTCTCTAAAACTGAAATCATCCGATATCAACCAATGCTTAGGTTTTCCTAACCTAGGACTGAAAAACCTTGATGAGATTGACACTGAGAAAGCAAAGAGATTATGGGGTACCAAAGAAACCCTAGTCTGAAGGACATGAAGAAAAAGGAGTTTCCAGAGGAATTCGAGCTCCTTGCTGAGATAGGGGGAAAATATATACTATGCAAGGATACTGCACACGACACTGTACTCCACCAGTAGTTGAAGATTATGTATGTCATAGTTCTGAAGAAGCAAATCAACTTTGGAGTTATTTTGTTCGATCAAATTTCCAAATGGATAGAAAAAGTTGAGTTGAAGAAATCTACAGACAAACCACTTACAAAAGTATTTCATAGAAGACTGCTAAGCATAGTGATGAAGAAAAAGCTAGGAAGCAGGATCAAGGATAATGAGGGAGAACCTCTAAATGTGCACAAAGTAATGTCTCCACAACTATTTGTGAATTGGAAGAAAAACCTAAAAGAAAGCAGGAGGTTGACAACTGGGAGTAGTAGCAAGGCCTCTACAAAGAAGAGGAAGGCAAAAGAGGTAAAAAGTTTTGAATCTGATGGTTCTGTACCAACAGTAACCACACCAGCTAAGAAGAAATCCAAGAGCATGAGGAAAATTGAGGCCCCATCAAGAATTCTCTCCTCCAAAGATAAGGATGGAAATGAAAATGTCTCAACTGCAGAGATCACAAAGAGAAGAAGTAACAGACTGCTCTAAGAGACACCCAAGAAAAAAGCAAAGGTTGTGCAAAAATCAGCTCCAGTTGCTCAGAAAAGTTCATCCAACAAAGAAAAATATGAAGAGTCTGAAGATGGGAAGGGAATTGAGAGTTCAAAGATTGAGACCTCAAGGAGAAAGCTCAACAATGAAGAAGGAGTTGAATCAATGGAAGAGAGAACCAAGGTTGATGATGAAGAAAAGGAATATGCAAGTCTTGTGACTAACTCTCAGAGTACTCACTCTGAAGATGAAGAAAAGTTGCAAGATGCCCCATTTGAATCTCCAAATTCAAATGCTCTAACAAACCCTAATGATGACTCAAATAATGATGAATTCGAAAAGGAAACACCTGCCTCTGCTAATGATGAAAATCAAGAAAGCCTGTCTGATGACTCAAAGGACTCAGAATCTGAAGAAGAAGAAGACTCTGACTCACCCATAGTTGAACCTCCCAGAAGAAGGAAGAGTCACAGACTACTTGCTTAATTTTCCTCAAAGAAGAGAAATGATCAATCTACTGAAATCATTGAATTAAGTGATGATGGATCTGAGTCACAGGAAGAGAGTGCTGAAGATGAGACTAGTAATGAAGAAGATGAATCCAACAAAGATGATGCTAAAGAAGACTCTGGAAATGAAATTCAGCAAGAAGAATTCATTGATGAATCTGATGAAAGGAATCAGCAAAATTCAAGCTCAAAAAGGGAAGAGATAGAGGAAGATTCCGATTCTGCACATCAGGAATCTAAGGAACTAGAATACTATTATGTTCTCTCTCCGGCCAGAGTTAGCAGAAGAATTGTAGTGGAAGTCTTTGATGAGCCACCAGCAGAGCCAGCAGCAAGATGGATAAATCATGGAAATGAACAACTTCGAGTTGTAAGGATGACTACAGAAGAGGTGCTTCATAACTAGAAAAATATGGAGTTAGATTGCACAACTATACTGTACAATTATGAAGACCTTCTGATGAGGTGGTTCTTCCTATGGATGCCATGGTTAAAGGCACACACTGAGAGAAATGAAAGTTACTTCAGTTGGTGCTACTCTCAGTTTCCAAATTTGGAACTGGTGTCACAAAACTTCCCCAGGATAAAGAAGTTTGCAACCATGATGATCAATGACAAGCCCCACTACAAGATCTACCGACATGCTGAAAATCATTATATTCCTTATGAACGTAGAGTGGACTCTAATAGAAAAAGGAATATGGCAAAGACACTAATCGTAGAGTCTGTTCACTCTACCACTGATGATGATCAAGTCCAGAATAAGATGTCTCCATCTACTCAAGCACTGTTGACCAACATTCCTTCATCCTCCAACAGCGATTGGTACTCAACGATCTTTCAGATTGTCAACACTTTCGAAAACATGTCCAAGGATGAAGATCGTAGAGTCCAATCTGGTGTTCAGCAAGAGACTGCCCAACTAAATGACTAAATTTCTATGGAGCAAGAGCTATTGAAAAACTCTGATGAACTGATTGAGAAGATATCTCTAATCCATGAAGAATCAAAGAGGGTGACAACAGCTGGAGATAATTCAATTCAAGATAGACTCCAAGCAACTATGGCTGATGTATCTCTCAAAATCAAAGATAGAGATCACATCTATCTGAAGGCCTTTAATGATCAAAAAGCAGATGCACTACGAGCTCAGAAAGCAAATGAAGAGCAACTACAAGCCCTCTCTAACAAGATTGACAACTTGTATGAGTCCTTCTCTATGCAACTTGAGTTAATCCAACAAGAACTCAAGATTGAAGTCGATAACTCCTCCTACCTGATGGAGCAGCTTATGTCCAACATGGAGCAGATCTCCCAAATGATTACTGACAAAAAGGGGGAGAAAATGAAGTATAGAAAGGGGAAGAATAAGAGGCACTCTAGAAAGAGCAAGGAGAGCAAAAGGAAAGAAAAGAAGAAGACAACACTAGGAGGAGCTGAATCATCATCTAAGGGGGAGCCAAAGGATGATAAGCCTAAGTGAGGCCGAGGGGAGCCAGAGCGAAACCGGAAGAAGAAGAAATAAATGACTCCACATCCCGGGGGAGCGGGAGCAAAAAAATCAAATGAGATAAATAGGCGATTAATGTATATTCGGAAGCATACATAGAGCCAAAGAGGTACATCTCTAACTAGTTAGGTATGTTCTGGATCCAGGATGTAAAATGTCAGTGTATTAAATTCCACATCATTATAAATGACATTCATGATTATATGTTTTAGAAATACAGTTGCTCACTGTATATAAGATTCATTCAAAACATACATATGCACCTATTATTTTTGTCATAATCAAATAAGGGGAGATTGTCAGGAATAAGCATGTGAATGATATTCCTATTTACATATGATTTGATTATGATATATATGTGACAACCCGAGAAATTAGACAATTTATTAAAATCTTAATTGACGGATTTAAGGTCAAAATAATAAACCTAGACAGAAAATGAGTGCATGCGTTTGATATTTTTGGGAAGGAATTTTGAGGATTTCAAAATTCTGTGAAGGATTTAAGTGAATTATTCAGGATTAAGTGTATATGTGTTTATGTTCTGTGAATATGGTATTATGTGTGCACAGTATGTGGTTAAGGGTTGGCCAGATAAATTTTATCAGTGTCTAACCCTAATATTATTAAGAACGACAACGTTCAGTTAGAAAATCCTAATGACTGATAAGAAATCCTAAAACTGGTTTTGAAACCCTAATTTCAGTTCTGGGATTCCGAAACCCTAATTTGGAAATTGGAAATCCTAATCTAGGAATTTAAAGGATAATTATAATGCTTAAGTGATATTAATTATAATATTAATTAGGGTAAAGCATAATTAATTAGCAAACCCTAATTTCATATTTTTAAACCCTAATTATTCTATCAAAAACCCTAATGTACAATTGTTGACTTAATTGCTAAATTAGCAATTTAAATTGGCATAAAATAATCCTAATTAACAAAATTGATTTATGAATGGAAAAGTTTAATTTAATTCGAGAATCCTAATTACAATTTAGAAATATTAATTTTCTATTTTTTGAAAACCCTAAGGGTTAATAACCGTGAATTTTAAGTCACTATATATGTATGTACATTATTGATATTTAAAACTTTGTGTTATACAGTGATTTAATATGTGACAACATATGTGAAGTGGTGCATGGATCAATAAACATATATACTATAGTTATGGATATATACATTTATAGATTTCATTAAAAAATGAAAGCTCCGTAACCTAATTATACATTAGGTGAGACAATTAAATAACCTAAGGTTATGGTAATAAGGAAAGATTAGTATTTAATATGTATACTAACTTAAGTGGATAATCTTGTTATTTCAAGTGACTAATAATTTTAAACCTATTTCGTGTAAACCTAATTAGGTTATGAGCTAAAGTCACATGTATAAGTAATTAAATTTCATAAGATTGGAAATGGAAACTCTAAATAAATAATTTGGGTAGCATATATTAAAATTGTTAGACTATGTTCATTACATGGCCCAAAACAATTAAAGGGGAAACCCAAAAGAAATAAAATGCAAGCCCAAACTTAGTCTACTTGATTAAGGGTACTTTAGACCTTTGATTTATCTAATTTATGCATTAAAATAAAGGCTAAATGAAGGAATTAGTGGGTATATATATAGCTGGCCCTATTAGGCCTTTTAAGGCAACTAATGAAGCTAAACAATGTCCATAATTAGTAACTCTTACACACAAGTACATGGTTGTCAATCTCTCATTGGTTGCAAATCTATTAAGCACTCTTAACCACATAATTAGGTTTAATTGAAAGGGATAAGGTGAAGCCTTTTATCCATGGGACAAGGAAAGTATGGGGGGTAATAATGAATCAACCATTTCATTTGCTAGAATACTCCACTTTCTCTCATTCTTCTTCTTCTTCTAACTTTTTCTCTCAAGCTAGCAACTTCAAGAGAGAGAAAAGAGAGAGAGGTTCAGTTTTGAGAGAGAGAGCAAGGGAGGGAGAGGTTAATTGATGCATCCTAAGTTCATTACTTACTTTGGTAAATCAAGGAAGGTAGCCATTAAATCAAGGTATAACATAACTTTCATTTTCTTCTTCTACTTTGTTTTATAGCTTGAGTTTTGTTGGGGTTATGAACAAATACTCAAGATACCCTAGTTTTACATATCATCATGTATAGAACTAAGTATCTTGAGTGTTGTATCAAAGGCTTAGAGGAAGAAAATGAGCATATGTTCTCCAAGGGTGAAAATTCTTGTTTTTCTTCCACTAAATCTTGTGTAACTCAAGTTTTACAACTTGGATTTGTGATCCGTCGAAGGGGGGTGCTAGATACATGAGTTACCTAGTAAACCCAAGTGGTAAAACACAAATCTAGAAAGTTTTTAAAGCTTTGGGACTGTTTTCCCCAAAATAGTCCACTTTGAATGTTAAGGGTTCAAAACCCTAAAATTGTTACTGTTCTATTTTTCTTGTGGCTGTTTCGGTCATTTTCTAGTCTTTTAAAAATCTGGAAAAAATTACAGAGGTACCTTAAGAAGTTATCTACGTGTAGAAAAAAGAACGGACGCGTTTCAATTTATAGGTTGTGCGTAATGGCTATTTCCGTAAAGGACTCCGAAATATTAATATTCGAATATCTCACTGTGTATACACTGGAAAATTTCGAAATGTTTAAAGTAAGTTCATATATGTTATGAGAGTATACCCTGAAAATTTTAGATTTTTCTGAGCAAAACTCAATTTATGAAAAATGAAGCAAGATCCGAGTGTCTTGGGCACTTTAAAAATAGTAAATCATTTTCTAAAATTCCAGAAAAATTAGGGGATCATTGTTGGTTCATATTCTATCAAAATCCAGAAGTTGAGAATTTTTGGAGTCAGTTTACTATTTTTCCAAAAAATGATTAAGTTATAAATAAAAGGAAATAAATAGCTAAATGATGTCTTTAATAATAAAAATGTGATTTTTATGCTTGAAAACTCATAATATGTTACATCATGACTATCTTAGGGTATTTTGGTAATTTATGATAAGAAATGTTATTTATGACCTTTTATGGATATTAAATAAGAGGTTTTATAAAGGATGAACAATTAGAATAAATTGTTTATTAATCCAATAAATTATTAAAAAAATTATTATGATATTAATAATATTAGAATATGATATTGTTAAGTAAATAAAATATTAATATTAAAACTTCATTAAAATATTATTAAATGGTTAATAATATTTGATTTAAGCATTAATAAATGAATAAAATATTATTAAATGATTAATAGTATTAGTAAATGAATAAAATATTATTAAATGATTAATAATATTAGTAAATAAATAAAATATTATTAAATGATTAATAATATTAGTAAATGTGACGCCCCCAAAATAGGTATACATCATCTATTCCGAATTCGCCAAATACATGGTACATATAATACAAATACAATCTTTAATATACAACAAGAGTCATGAGTTTTAATACAAATATTGTCTTCTAGACAATATCCACTCTCGAAATAAGTCCTCATTACATTTATTGTCACACTATTTAACGTAATAGTGAGGACTACTAATACTATCATCTGGACCATCACTCCGCTCCCCACTAGTCCCACTACGTTCTCATTTCCTGAAGAGAACAATGAAAGAAAGGGTGAGCTCAACTAGCCCATTAAGAAATATTATGACTAAGATAATGCGAGAATAAATTATCATTAGTCCTCAACAATGTTAAACCGATAAAATACAATAGACAACAAGTTTAAGCTGCGGTGAACAAGCAATCCATTAAAAGAGTCAAGTAGAGAATAAAATCTACTATCTTTTATGATTTAAAAGTTTTCATCACTTTTATCATTGAGACTCGACAATAAATAATCCACATCATCAAATCATCCTGCCTTTCTGAGGCGAGGATATTATTTAGTATCACGACAACGAATTATCCATACACTATGGGCCAAAGATAATCGTGTTTTTATCAACGGTCCTGATCATGCCATAAAACAATTCATCTTAGGACCCTTGGCCGAAGAGAATCCATAGCCATAATCATACCAAAAACTGTCCATCAATGCATTACGGGTCAATGAGGACTTTTCCACATCATTTGTAACATTACGGTCATGATTATACCGAATAATCCCTGGTCATAATCATACCAAGTCCATCTATGCACTACAGGCCACAGATGACTTTCAACATAATATAAACATGAGGATGATGACAATGACATAATAATTCAATAAAACAAGTTCAAGAATTAATTTATCCAGGAACCAATAACGTCCAAATTGTCAACATGATACTTCTTTGTAGAGTAAAATTCAAGAATGCTCAGAAGAATATTTCCATGAAAAGATACTGGATGAAGCGCAAATATCAAGGATATTCCACTAATTTCATGGAGTATAGAAGTCAAAACTTTAACCAACTGAGTATAATAAAGAATGGAATAAAAGAAATCACCGTAAATCACCATGCATGCGATACAATAATTAATAGCAAATCGGAGTTATTAACGAATAATAATAAATAACGGAACAGGTGCGAATTCAGTAAATACGATTCATAGCAGGATATTCCACGAAATAATAAATAATGGAATAACAATGAAAATCACCATGCATGCGGTACTTTGCATAAGCGGTTATTACAATGAGAATAATAAATAACGGAATCGGGTTAAAGGCGAAATTCACACCGAAAGGATGTTTCCCAAATGAATAATAAAGAATGGAATAACAACGAAATCACCAAATATAAGGTAGCCGCGTATCACAGGAGTTATTCAATGAGAATTATTAAGAATGGAATAATGAAAGAATTTCACCAAGTAATAAAATACGAGTTATTCAATAGAATAATAAAGAATGGAATAACGAAGTTCTCTTCATGAATACTGAAAAGAAATAATACCCTTACCTTATAAAGAAGAATACTCCGAAAAGAAAGTGAAGCGGGGATATACTTGAAGAAACTTGCACTACGCTCAAAGCTTTCTTAAACGCTAAATAAAGTCGCTCAAGATTATAGAAGAAGATTTCTCTCTACAGTTTCTCTCTCTAGAGTTTCAGTGAATTCGTAAGAAATAATGAAGGATGAGCTTCTATTTATAGAAGAATGGACTGAATAGTAACTAATTCATGAATGGTCCAAATTAATTTACTTTTAATCGGACGGTCCAGATTTAAAACAAAATCTTTTAAATAAAATATAATATTTCTATTTATAATCTAATAAAACGAATAACTTTATAAAAGTATTACATTTTTATATAAAAAAGATTTTACTATACAAAACACTATCTAGAACACTATGCAACACTATGCATAATAAAATATAATATATTCTATTTATAGAATAACTTTATAAAATAAAAATTATTTTTTATATAAAAAGATTTTACTATGCAAAACACTATGCATAATAGAATATAATATATTCTATTTATAGAATAATTTATAAAAGTATTACATTTTATATAAAAAGCTTTTACGTTTTTATTACATTAATAATACTAATAAAACAAAACTGAGTGACTTCTCACGTAAGCATTAATAATCAATACCGTGTGCTACTATACAACCACGCGTATTATTGTACTTTTACTACTGAGTAGTTCAACAGTTTCAACGGTAAAACTTTCGCCGTTATTCTCATATAAATATTTTTGTTGTTTTCTCAATCAGACAATAATTCCATTGTGGGGTCTACCAATGATTGTCTTAAATCATGGGATATTCTCACGACAAAAAAGAATATTCCCAGGCCAATCGAATATTATATAACAACTTGCATACATTACAAAATTTATAAATACTACGCATAACTATAACATTATATCAAATCCACACCATAATATTCAAAAAAATTATTTCGAGAAAATTAAATATTTATTCATAAAATCTAGGGTCTCCAATCTCCCCTCCTTATGGAATTTCGCCCTCGAAATTTATGTATGTACCTGGTATGCTGAAGAGGTGAGGGTACCTTGACTTCATTTTAGATTCTAACTCTTGAGGTATAACCTTTGAGTGTCGAATATAATCCTTCTTATCCAATATTTTAACACGTATCTCCTCATACGTTAAATCATCCGCTATCTCGTTCGGTTCTAAATTAATAATGTGGTTCGGGTCGTCCACATATTTACGTAACATCGATACGTGAAAAAACATTATGAACACGTGACATACTTGGCGGTAAAACGAGTCTATAGGCCACAGTTCCTACTCGATCAAGGATTTCAAATGAGTCAATAAAATCGATGGTTGAGATGTCCTCTCTTCATCGATTCTTGCTTCTAGAATAACGCCCTCTTGAACCTTCTTTTTCACATTTATCAGCTCTGAGTATTTAGATTGAGCGGCTTTAACTTTATCGATTAAAGTCGATTCTACTCGTATATTCATTATCTTCACGTAGGTTCGTATATTCGCACTTGTAACCGCATACGATCTTTTACTCAACGCGTCAGCTACCATGTTCGCTTTTCCTACGATGGTATTGAATGGTATGATCGTAATCTTCAACAGCTCGAGTCAACGTCTTTGGCGCATGTTACGTTCATTTTAGTTGAAGAAATATTTGAGGGTTTAAGAAATGGGTTTTGTACTAGGGTCAATAAAAAATTCGATTTCACGCTCTAGGGGTAGGCTAGGAAGTCTTCATGAATAAGTCAGGAAATTTATTAACGATAGAAATATCATTCAAAACTGTGACCCTCATCCAAGACTTGGATAGTACGTCACATTGATACCTATCAACTTGTCATCTTCTCATTCACGATGTCGCCTCTACGAAAAGTAAAGCGGTGCATTCCACACAGGAAGTCAACAACGAAAGGATCGGGCTCTTTACTTATGGCTTGATATGACAATGATTGACTTTAGTGGTTTGGTTACTTTGAATTCGCATAACAGATTGGTTAGGAGTATGAAAGCTAACAACCTTACGAAAAGCATGATGAGTAGTTAACCAATCATTTTCAAAAATCACATCAAAGGCAAGTATTTTCAAAGAGATAAGATCGACAGGTAACGTGAAAGTGTTTATTTAAACAAGATTTATAAATAGTGGAGGTAACGAAGGTTTCTCCCAATTGAGTTTAAACAGATATATCAAAGTCTAACTTCTCCGGAGTTAACTTCAAACATTGAACACAACTAGGTGAAATAAAAGAGTGAGTAGAACCGGTATCTAACACGGTATAGACTTCGCAAGAGTTTATGACTAACATACCCGTGATAATTTTATTCAGGTTCCTCGTCACGAAAAAAAAATGCTCTCTCTTAAACTACCGGCTTTGGCTTATCTGGGACATCCTTTGGCATCACTATCCCAACTGGACTTGACTTCACCATACGAAAAAATCGAGCTAGGTGACCTTCTCTTCCGTAATTAAAACAAGTTTTGGACTGTGCGTACAGTTTGGACGGATATGTCCCTCCTGTCCGCATTTGAAACATACGACCGGTGGTCGTTCTTCTTCCTTTGAAATGGGTCTTTGGTGTCTTGTCTGTCTTTCCATCATTATTGAACCTTCTCTTCTTGAAATTTCCACTTCTATTATCTTGGCCATGATTACCACCAAGTGGTTACCATTCTTAGCATGATAATTTCCCCGATGGTTATCATTGTTAGATGGCCGCTTGCCATGCATACAATTATTATCGTGTTGTTGGTTGTTGCCTTTTGGTTGTGATGACTCATTATCGCGCTCTAATAATTGAGCCCTATTCACAACATCTGAATATAAACAAAGTTTGTGAGAAATGAGGTATTGACGTATATTGGGTTTCAAACCTCTTAGAAACATTCGCTCCTCATTATCGACCAAATGGGATGCAAACCGAGACAACTCAGCAAACTTAGCCTCGTACTGCGACAAGATCATATTGTTTTGCTCCAGCTTGATGAACTTCACCTCCTTCATGTGACGAATACTTTCGAGAAAGTACTTGTCGTTGAATAACTCTTGGAACTTCTCCCAAGACATCTTGAGTGCGTCAGGCTGGGTACGTTTTACAGATTCCCACCAATGATCTGCTTCTTCACGCAACATAAAGGTGGCGAATGGAACTTTTTGCTCCTCTGAGCATTCCAAGACATCAAATATCTTGGTGATCTGCTTAATCCACGTCTCTGTCTTAAGTGGGTCTGGCTTTCCCAAAAACTCTGGTGGTCCCAGCTCCTTGAACTGCTTAGCGGTGACCAACCGTGGGTTGCCATTGTTTCCACCTTTATTATGAAAAGGAGTCTCTCTCGTTTGGTGTTGCATGTATTTTAAAAAGATCCTTAATGTACCGTCGTTCATCAATTGATCAGTGTTGTTGTTTACAGGAGGATTATCGCCATCTTGTTGCACATTGTCCTGATTATTGATCTGTGGAGACTCAACGATCTCCTGTGCTCCATTGCTATTCTCAACATTTTCGGATGCCATTTTCAAATACTGCAACAAAATAAGGGTTAAATAATATATCACATATTATCCCTATACTTTGACCGACCAATTAAATACTAAATAAACTTAGGTAGGTCATACTAGCGAAGGAATTCCCCGTCTCTCCCCTCCTAGTTCTTGTCTCACATCTCGGCCGGGATCATATCCCCATGCTTTGATACCAATCTGTGTGGCCCCCCAAAATAGGTATACATCACCTATTCTGAGTCGCCAAATACATGGTACATAATACAAATACAATCTTTAATATACAACAAGAGAGCTGCGAGTTTTAATACAAATATTGTCTTCTAGACAATATCCACTCTCAGAATAAGTCCTCATTACATTTATTGTCACACTATTTAACAGAATAGTGAGGACTACTAATACTATCATCTGGACCATCACTCGTTCCCCGACTAGTCCCGGCTACGTTCTCATTTCCTGAAGAGAACAATGAAAGAAAGGGTGAGCTCAACTAGCCCAGTAAGAAATATTATGACTAAGATAATGCAGAATAAATTATCATTAGTCCTCAACAATGTTAAACTGATAAAATACAATAGACAACAAGTTTAACTACAGTAGAACAAGCAATCCATTAAAAGAGTCAAGTAGAGAATAAAATCTACTATCTTTTATGATTTAAAAATTTTTCATCACTTTTATCGCTGAGACTCAGCTTAATAAATAATCCACATCATCAAATCATCCCTGCACTACAGGCCAAGGATATTATTTAGTATCACGACCACGAATTATCCATGCACTACGGGGCAAATATAATCGTGTTTTCATCAACGGTCCTGACCATGCCATAAAACAATTCATCTTTGCACCCTTGGCCAAAGAGAATCCATAGCTATAATCATACCAAAAACTGTTCATCAATGTATTACGAATTCATGAGGACTTTTTCACATCATTTGTAAAATTACGGTCATGATTATACCGAATAATCCACAGATCATAATCATACCAAGTCCATCCATCTATGTACTACAGCCACGATGACTTTCAACATAATATAAACATGAGGATGATGACAATGACATAATAATTCAATTAAACAAGTTCAAGAATTAATTTATCCGAGAACCAATAACGTCCAAATTGTCGACATGATACTTCTTTGTAGAGTAAAATTCAAGAATGCTCGGAAGAATATTTCCATGAAAAGATACTTGGATGAAGCGCAAATATCAAGGATATTCCACTAATTTCATGGAGTATAGAAGTCAAAACTTTAACCAACCGAGTATAATAAAGAATGGAATAACAAAAGAAATCACCATGCATGCGATACTTGGCATAGAGCGAGTTATTCTAACGAATAATAAATAACGTAACCATATCGGGGCGTAATACGCATAAAGCGGGATATTCCAATGAATAATAAATAATGGAATAACAATGAAATCACCATGCATGCGGTACTTTGCATAGAATGTTATTACAACAAGAATAATAAATAACGGAATCGAGTTAAGTTAAAATTACATGCCAAGCGGGATGTTTCAATGAATATAATAAAGAATGGAATAACAACGTAAAATCACCAAATATAGGGTGGCATAAATAGCATATCTGAGTTATTCCAATAGAATAATAAATAATGGAATAATAACGAAGAATTTCACCAAGTATAGGGTAGATCATGTATATAGGTTTATTCCAATGAGAATAATAAAGAATGGAATAACGAAGAATTTCACCAAGTATACCACGTATACAGGTTATTCCAACAAAATAATAAAGAATGGAATAATGAAGTTATCTTCATGAATCTGAAAAAAAATAATACCCCTTACCTTATAAAGAAGAGTACTCCGATGGTAGGGCGGGGATATACTTGAAGAAACTTGCACTTTGCTCAAAGCTTTCTTAAACGCTAAAGAAAGTCGCTCAAGATTATAGAAGAAGATTTCTCTCTACAGTTTCTCTCTCTAGAGTTTTTGTGAATTCGTAAGAAATAATGAAGGAATGAGCTTCTATTTATAGAAGAATGGACTGAATAGTAACTAATTCATGAACGATCCAGATTGATTTACTTTTAATCGAACGGTCCAGATTTAAAGCAAAATCTTTTAAATAAAATATAATATATTCTATTTATAATTTAATAAAACGAATAACTTTATAAAAGTATTACATTTTATATAAAAAGATTTTACTATGCAAAAACACTACGCGAGCACTATGCAATACTATATAATAATAAAATATAATATATTCTATTTATAGAATAACTTTATAAAAAAGTATTACATTTTATATAAAAAGATTTTACTATGCAAAATACTATGCGTAATAGAATATAATATATTTTATTTATAGAATAATTTTATAAAAGTATTACATTTTATATAAAAAGCTTTTACATTTTTATTACATTAATAATACTAATAAAACAAAACTGAGTGACTTCTCACGTAAGTATTAATAATCAATATCGTGTGCTACTATGCAACCACGAGTATTACTGTACTTTTACTACTGAGTAGTTCAACAGTTTTAACGGTAAAACTTCCGTCGTTATTCTCATAAAATATTTTTGTCGTTTTCTCAATCCGACAATAATTTCGTTGTGGGGTCCACCAATGATTGTACCGTCGTCATTTGATATTCCCCGAAAAAAAAAAAATATTCTCCAGAATGATCGAATATTATATAATAACTTGCATACATTACAAAATTTATAAATACTACCCACAACTATAACATTATATCAAATCCACACCATAATATTCAAAAAAAAATATTTTGAGAAAATTAAATATTTATTCATAAAATCTGGGTCTCTCACAAAGAAATGAATAAAATATTAGTAAATGTATAAAAGTATTATTAATTTATTAATGGTACTAAAGCATAAGTAAGATATTATTAAGGTAATAATATTAATGCATGATTAAAATATTATTAAGAGGATTAATAATATTATTAAGGTGTTAATAATATTAGTAAGCGAGTAAAAGTATTATTAGGGAACTAATAATACTAAGAGGTGAATTAAATATTATCAAGATTAATAATATTAAGTGAATTAAAGGTAGTTGTTATCTGAAAATTATTGCAAGTCTATGAAAATTGTTTTGACTAATAAGAAAATTTTCTAAGATATTGTTAAGTGTTTAGGCAGAGTTTAATTGAACATAAACTCGATTATTGTCCGACTTGACCGTCTGGATGTTAGAATTGTACCGAACTCAACTCAGACTGCAATAGTTTGACTTAAGGCTAGGTGTTATGTGTTGTATAGACTGATAGTGTTATGTGTTATGTTTTTAGGTTATTTTTGTAAAATACTGTGATGATATTATTCTAACTTAGAAATACATATTACTAATAATAGGTCTTCAGACAAAGCTTATTAAATTGCATAGCGGTAATCAACGGTTCAGGCAAGTTTTACTTAACTCTACTAAGAGTTGTTTTATTCAAATATGCTTATGGTTAATCATTGTTGATTGCCATGTGGAATTGTACTCTGTACATATTGCATGTATAAGTCAGGTATGAAAGGCTGATCACCTTCATTACCAGTTGGTCCAGATATATTTGTTCATGTTCAATACTTGTTCAGTCAAAAGTTTGTTCGTGCTAGTTCTCAATTATATTGATGAATTATAGTCAACCTATTATTCAGACTCTTTCAATTATGATATATCCTTAAATTATATTTAAACTTGCTGGACAAATTTCATGCTCACCCTTGCTATATCATGATAAACATTGTAGATAAGGCGAATGCGTTCAGATACAGGAAAAGGATAATGTCAAGTGTATTGTATTGTATTGTTGGGGAAATGTGTGTAAAGTGTATTGTATAAACAATTTATGTTTATATCTTTCGCAAATAGTTATAGAATGATTGAACCGAATCCGCGGTGATTTGGGACCCGGATTTAGGGCTCTCACAGTTGGTATCAAAGTTGTTGGTTATAAAACTTAGGTAGGAATACCTGAGACCAATAACCGCAGTGATTAGGATAATATCTAACTCACATAGAGTTAGTTGATCTGTAAGATTCAAAGACAAATCTCGGCGAGTTGTAAAGATACGGAGTTCCCTAACTCTGATAATGAAGTTGAACAGTAGAGGTGAATAGATAGAGTCTAAAAGACTAAAAGTGCAGTGATAGGAGATCGTAAAACAAAACGATCAAGATGCAGAAATGAATCGTAATATATACGATGAGATCACCCCCGTGATCTAATAAAGTGATAGCAGGGAGAAGAATCAATCTAAGGATTGAAAAGTTTACAGCAAGATGCTGTGTGGCAGTTGTACCATGAATTGGTACAAATACAGGAAAAAATTATGAATACGAGTTGAATGAAATTCGTATTGAGAAGGGAGTTAGTAATAGGTGGGGATTCAATTGAGGACTCATGTTGGCCGTTGATTTTTATGATTCCTTGTATGGGCAGGGAATTGTACTTGGTGTAAAAACCACTTAGTTTCTGGCACTGATAATCATTAAAATGTTTGTGTCGCGTTATTTGCTATATGCATGTTAAGAGGGTGATTCCTTTCTCATGTGTATAACAGGTAGATAGGTCATAGATAGAGAATATAAGGTTAAGTACGAGTTCTTTAAAACTTATACTTATGTGACATTCTTGACTCATAGTTATATGAAATGTTTATGAACCCCTCAGCGAATGGATGCCAAAAGTCTGACTAGGACAAGTTCTTAAACTCATATGATTGTGGCAATTTATGAACTCATAAGTGTGGTTTGATGAACTGGGTATAGTTATGTGTGAATGGAGTATTGAGGATAATAGGAATAGATAGATTGTTAAGAAAACGATTATTAGTGGAGACATAAGTTTTCCAAAACTCCTAGCTATGCTTAGACTTCGAAATTTTGACATCAAGCTAAATACGCACTATGTGCTTTTAAAAAAAAATATGTAGACTCGTAATCATTTTTGAAACGGTTTAAAGTACAGTCTATGCTACTTATTTCGGCTAGATTCAAATGATTTGAAATATCAAAAGTTATTTTATTTATCGCTCATGTAACATGTAACCTGGTGCAGAGATGATAAAAAGTTGATGGAGTTGTAAATACAGGAATACTTAGTGTGAATTTGATCTAAAATCGCTATTCTACTATTGTATGATGTGTTATGACGAAGTCATACAATGACGGCATCCTCAAACGGATACGACATCATGACGTCATTCTCGAAAAATGTTTTCAAAATTTTAATTTGCCAACGGGGTTTGGCTACACCCAAATAATTCGATTAAATTGAATTATTGATGTGAGTCTACGCTATTCGATTTAGCTAGACTAATGTTTATGAAAACTCTAAGTGTTCATTGAAAGAAATTTCCCGAACCAAATTCTTTTGGTGCGGAATCCTATGATAAGACTGAGGTGAACTATGTTGTTTGGATAAATAATCCAATCTAATAGTGTAAATATTAGATAGACATAATTAATACGTTATGCATGACATAAGGGTACGATAGACTAATCACCTAAAGTACTAGTAATGGTAGTTTACCTTCTTTGTGATTGTAAATATACCAAGTAATGTATTGTTTTGAGGTATTAATACTGTTAAAACTATGTGTTCATGGTCTATATGACCCCTCAGCACAAATTTGAAAACTTTTACTCATGTGAGTGGTGTATTGGGTAGCAAGTGATGATGTGTATGAATGGTGTATAGCGCATGGTATAAGGAATAAGGTGTAAGGTAAATTTCGGGGATGAAATTTTTAGAAGAAGGGGTGAATGTGACAATCCGAGAAATTAGACAATTTACTAAAATCTTAATTGACGAATTTAAGGTCAAATAATAAACCTAGACAGAAAATGAGTGTATGCGTTTGATATTTTTGGGAAAGAATTTTGAGGATTTTAAAATTCTGTGAAGGATTTAGGTGAATTATTCAGGATTAAGTGTATATGTGTTTATGTTCTGTGAATATGGTATTATGTGTGCACAATATGTGGTTAAGGGTCAAGGGTTGGCCAGATAAATTTTATCAGTGTCTAACCCTAATATTATTAAGAACGACAACATTCAGTTAGAAAACCCTAAAATCGGGTCAAAAACCCTAAAACCGATTCAGAAACCCTAATTTTAGTTCCGGGAATCCGAAACCCTAATTCAGAAATTGGAAACCCTAATCTGAAAATTGAAAGGATAATTATAATGCTTAAGTGATATTAATTATAATATTAATTAGGGTAAAGCTTAATTAATTAGCAAACCCTAATTTCAGATTTTTAAACCCTAATTGTTCCGTCAGAAACCCTAATGTACAATTGTTGACTTAATTGCTAAATTAGCAATTTAAATTGGGATAAAATAATCCTAATTAACAAAATTGATTTATGAATGGGAAAGTTTAATTTAATTCGAGAATCCTAATTATAATTTAAAAATATTAATTTTCTATTTTTGAAAACCCTAAGGGTTAATAACCGTGAATTTTAAGTCACTATATATGTATGTACATTATTGATATTTAAAACTTTGTGTTATACAGTGATTTAATATGTGACAACATATGTGAAGTGGTTCATGGATCAATAAACATATATACTATAGTTATAGATATATACATTTATAGATTTTATTAAAAAAATGAAAGCTTCGTAACCTAATTATACATTAGGTGAGACAATTAAATAACCTAAGGTTATGGTAATAAGGAAAGATTAGTATTTAATATGTATACTAACTTAAGTGGATAATCTTGTTATTTCAAGTGACTAATAATTTTAAACCTATTTCGTAAACCTAATTAGGTTATGAGCTAAAGTCACATGTATAAGTAATTAAATTTCATAAGATTGGAAATGGAAACTCTAAATAAACAATTTGGGTAGCATATATTAAAATTGTTAGACTATGTTCATTATATGGCCCAAAACAATTAAAGGGAAACACAAAAGAAATAAAATGCAAGCCCAAACTTAGTCTACTTGATTAAGGGTACTTTAGACCTTTGATTTATCTAATTTATGCATTAAAATAAAGGCTAAATGAAGGAATTAGTGGGTATATATATAGCTGGCCCTATTAGGCCTTTTAAGGCAACTAATGAAGCTAAACAATGTCCATAATTAGTAACTCTTACACACAAGTACATGGTTGTCAAGCTCTTATTGGTTGCAAATCTATTAAGCACTCTTAACCACATAATTAGGTTTAATTGAAAGGGATAAGGTGAAGCCTTTTATCCATGGGACAAGGAAAGTATGGGGGGTAATAATGAATCAACCATTTCATTTGCTAGAATACTCCACTTTCTCTCATTCTTCTTCTTCTAACTTTTTCTCTCAAGCTAGCAACTTCAAGAGAGAGAAAGAGAGAGAGTTCAGCTTTGAGAGAGAGAGAGCAAGGGAGGAGAGGTGTGCTAGGTTAATTGATGCATCCTAAGTTCATTACTTACTTTGGTAAATCAAGGAAGGTAGCCATTAAATAAAGGTATAACCTAACTTTCATTTTCTTCTTCTACTTTGTTTTATAGCTTGAGTTTTGTTGGGGTTATGAACAAATACTCAAGATACTCTAGTTTTACATATCATCATGTATAGAACTAAGTATCTTGAGTGTTGGATCAAAGGCTTAGAGGAAGAAAATGAGCATATGTTCTCCAAGGGTGAAAACTCTTGTTTTTCTTCCACTAAATCTTGTGTAACTCAAGTTTTACAACTTGGATTTGTGATCCGTCAAAGGGGGGTGCTAGATACATGAGTTACCTAGTAAACCCAAGTGTTAAAACACAAATCTAGCAAGTTTTGAAAGCTTTGGGGCTGTATTCCCCAAAACAGTCCACTTTGAATGTTAAGGGTTCAAAACCCTAAAATAGTTACCGTTCCATTTTTCTTATGGTTGTTTCGGTCAGTTGCTAGTCTTTTAAAAATCTGGGAAAAATCACAGAGGTACCTTAAGAAGTTATCTACGTGTAGAAAAAAGAACGGACGCGTTTCAATTTATAGGTTGTGCGTAATGGCTATTTCCGTAAAGGACTCCGAAATATTAACATTCGAATATCTCACTGTGTATACACTGGAAAATTTCGAAATGTTTAAAGTAGGTTCATATATGTTATGAGAGTATACCCTGAAAATTTTAGATTTTTCTGAGCAAAACTCAATTTATGAAAAATGAAGCAAGATCCGAGTGTCTTGGGCACTTTAAAAATAGTAAATCATTTTCTAAAATTCCAGAAAAATTAGGGGATCATTGTTGGTTCATATTCTGTCAAAATCCAGAAGTTGAGAATTTTTGGAGTCAGTTTACTATTTTTCCAAAAATGAGTAAGGTGTAAGGTAAATTTCGGGGATGAAATTTTTAGAAGAAGGGGTGAATGTGACAATCCGAGAAATTAGACAATTTATTAAAATCTTAATTGACGAATTTAAGGTCAAATAATAAACCTAGACAGAAAATGAGTGTATGCGTTTGATATTTTTGGGAAAGAATTTTGAGGATTTTAAAATTCTGTGAAGGATTTAGGTGAATTATTCAGGATTAAGTGTATATGTGTTTATGTTCTGTGAATATGGTATTATGTGTGCACAATATGTGGTTAAGGGTCAAGGGTTGGCCAGATAAATTTTATCAGTGTCTAACCCTAATATTATTAAGAACGACAACATTCAGTTAGAAAACCCTAAAATCGGGTCAAAAACCCTAAAACCGGTTCAGAAACCCTAATTTTAGTTCCGGGAATCCGAAACCCTAATTCAGAAATTGGAAACCCTAATCTGAAAATTGAAAGGATAATTATAATGCTTAAGTGATATTAATTATAATATTAATTAGGGTAAAGCTTAATTAATTAGTAAACCCTAATTTTAGATTTTTAAACCCTAATTGTTCCGTCAGAAACCCTAATGTACAATTGTTGACTTAATTGCTAAATTAGCAATTTAAATTGGGATAAAATAATCCTAATTAACAAAATTGATTTATGAATGGGAAAGTTTAATTTAATTCGAGAATCCTAATTATAATTTAGAAATATTAATTTTCTATTTTTTGAAAACCCTAAGGGTTAATAACCGTGAATTTTAAGTCACTATATATGTATGTACATTATTGATATTTAAAACTTTGTGTTATCACGGTGATTTAATATGTGACAACATATGTGAAGTGGTTCATGGATCAATAAACATATATATACTATAGTTATAGATATATACATTTATAGATTTTATTAAAAAATGAAAGCTTACGTAACCTAATTATACATTAGGTGAGACAATTAAATAACCTAAGGTTATGGTAATAAGGAAAGATTAGTATTTAATATGTATACTAACTTAAGTGGATAATCTTGTTATTTCAAGTGACTAATAATTTTAAACCTATTTCGTAAACCTAATTAGGTTATGAGCTAAAGTCACATGTATAAGTAATTAAATTTCATAAGATTGGAAATGGAAACTCTAAATAAACAATTTGGGTAGCATATATTAAAATTGTTAGACTATGTTCATTACATGGCCCAAAACAATTAAAGGGGAAACACAAAAGAAATAAAATGCAAGCCCAAACTTAGTCTACTTGATTAAGGGTACTTTAGACCTTTGATTTATCTAATTTATGCATTAAAATAAAGGCTAAATGAAGGAATTAGTGGGTATATATATAGCTGGCCCTATTAGGCCTTTTAAGGCAACTAATGAAGCTAAACAATGTCCATAATTAGTAACTCTTACACACAAGTACATGGTTGTCAAGCTCTTATTGGTTGCAAATCTATTAAGCACTCTTAACCACATAATTAGGTTTAATTGAAAGGGATAAGGTGAAGCCTTTTATCCATGGGACAAGGAAAGTATGGGGGGTAATAATGAATCAACCATTTCATTTGCTAGAATACTCCACTTTCTCTCATTCTTCTTCTTCTAACTTTTTCTCTCAAGCTAGCAACTTCAAGAGAGAGAAAAGAGAGAGAGGTTCAGCTTTGAGAGAGAGAGAGCAAGGGAGGGAGAGGTGTGCTAGGTTAATTGATGCATCCTAAGTTCATTACTTACTTTGGTAAATCAAGGAAGGTAGCCATTAAATCAAGGTATAACCTAACTTTCATTTTCTTCTTCTACTTTGTTTTATAGCTTGAGTTTTGTTGGGGTTATGAACAAATACTCAAGATACTCTAGTTTTACATATCATCATGTATAGAACTAAGTATCTTGAGTGTTGGATCAAAGGCTTAGAGGAAGAAAATGAGCATATGTTCTCCAAGGGTGAAAACTCTTGTTTTTCTTCCACTAAATCTTGTGTAACTCAAGTTTTACAACTTGGATTTGTGATCCGTCAAAGGGGGGTGCTAGATACATGAGTTACCTAGTAAACCCAAGTGTTAAAACACAAATCTAGCAAGTTTTGAAAGCTTTGGGGCTGTATTCCCCAAAACAGTCCACTTTGAATGTTAAGGGTTCAAAACCCTAAAATAGTTACCGTTCCATTTTTCTTATGGTTGTTTCGGTCAGTTGCTAGTCTTTTAAAAATCTGGGAAAAATCACAGAGGTACCTTAAGAAGTTATCTACGTGTAGAAAAAAACGAACGACGACGTTTCAATTTTTATAGGTTGTGCGTAATGGCTATTTCAGTAAGGACTCCGAATATTAACATTCGAATATCTCACCGTGTATACCTTTGGAAAATTTCAAATGTTTAAAGTAGGTTCATATATGTTATGAGAGTATACCCTGAAAATTTTAGATTTTTCTGAGCAAAACTCAATTTATGAAAAATGAAGCAAGATCCGAGTGTCTTGGGCACTTTAAAAATAGTAAATCATTTTCTAAAATTCCAGAAAAATTAGGGGATCATTGTTGGTTCATATTCTGTCAAAATCCAGAAGTTGAGAATTTTTGGAGTCAGTTTACTATTTTTCCAAAAAATGAGTAAGGTGTAAGGTAAATTTCGGGGATGAAATTTTTAAAAGAAGGGGTGAATGTGACAATCCGAGAAATTAGACAATTTATTAAAATCTTAATTGACGAATTTAAGGTCAAATAATAAACCTAGACAGAAAATGAGTGTATGCGTTTGATATTTTTGGGAAAGAATTTTGAGGATTTTAAAATTCTGTGAAGGATTTAGGTGAATTATTCAGGATTAAGTGTATATGTGTTTATGTTCTGTGAATATGGTATTATGTGTGCACAATATGTGGTTAAGGGTCAAGGGTTGGCGAGATAAATTTTATCGATGTCTAACCCTAATATTATTAAAACGACAACATTCGGTTAGAAAACCCTAAAATCGAATCAAAACCCTAAAAACCAGGTTCAGAAACCCTAATTTTAGTTCCGGGAATCCGAAACCCTAATTCAGAAATTGGAAACCCTAATCTGAAAATTGAAAGGATAATTATAATGCTTAAGTGATATTAATTATAATATTAATTAGGGTAAAGCTTAATTAATTAGCAAACCCTAATTTCAGATTTTTAAACCCTAATTGTTCCGTCAGAAACCCTAATGTACAATTGTTGACTTAATTGCTAAATTAGCAATTTAAATTGGGATAAAATAATCCTAATTAACAAAATTGATTTATGAATGGGAAAGTTTAATTTAATTCGAGAATCCTAATTATAATTTAGAAATATTAATTTTCTATTTTTTGAAAACCCTAAGGGTTAATAACCGTGAATTTTAAGTCACTATATATGTATGTACATTATTGATATTTAAAACTTTGTGTTATACAGTGATTTAATATGTGACAACATATGTGAAGTGGTTCATGGATCAATAAACATATATACTATAGTTATAGATATATACATTTATAGATTTTATTAAAAAAATGAAAGCTTCGTAACCTAATTATACATTAGGTGAGACAATTAAATAACCTAAGGTTATGGTAATAAGGAAAGATTAGTATTTAATATGTATACTAACTTAAGTGGATAATCTTGTTATTTCAAGTGACTAATAATTTTAAACCTATTTCGTGTAAACCTAATTAGGTTATGAGCTAAAGTCACATGTATAAGTAATTAAATTTCATAAGATTGGAAATGGAAACTCTAAATAAACAATTTGGGTAGCATATATTAAAATTGTTAGACTATGTTCATTACATGGCCCAAAACAATTAAAGGGGAAACACAAAAGAAATAAAATGCAAGCCCAAACTTAGTCTACTTGATTAAGGGTACTTTAGACCTTTGATTTATCTAATTTATGCATTAAAATAAAGGCTAAATGAAGGAATTAGTGGGTATATATATAGCTGGCCCTATTAGGCCTTTTAAGGCAACTAATGAAGCTAAACAATGTCCATAATTAGTAACTCTTACACACAAGTACATGGTTGTCAAGCTCTTATTGGTTGCAAATCTATTAAGCACTCTTAACCACATAATTAGGTTTAATTGAAAGGGATAAGGTGAAGCCTTTTATCCATGGGACAAGGAAAGTATGGGGGGTAATAATGAATCAACCATTTCATTTGCTAGAATACTCCACTTTCTCTCATTCTTCTTCTTCTAACTTTTTCTCTCAAGCTAGCAACTTCAAGAGAGAGAAAAGAGAGAGAGGTTCAGTTTTGAGAGAGAGAGAGCAAGGGAGGGAGAGGTGTGCTAGGTTAATTGATGCATCCTAAGTTCATTACTTACTTTGGTAAATCAAGGAAGGTAGCCATTAAATAAAGGTATAACCTAACTTTCATTTTCTTCTTCTACTTTATTTTATAGCTTGAGTTTTGTTGGGGTTATGAACAAATACTCAAGATACTCTAGTTTTACATATCATCATGTATAGAACTAAGTATCTTGAGTGTTGGATCAAAGGCTTAGAGGAAGAAAATGAGCATATGTTCTCCAAGGGTGAAAACTCTTGTTTTTCTTCCACTAAATCTTGTGTAACTCAAGTTTTACAACTTGGATTTGTGATCCGTCGAAGGGGGGTGCTAGATACATGAGTTACCTAGTAAACCCAAGTGTTAAAACACAAATCTAGCAAGTTTTGAAAGCTTTGGGGCTGTATTCCCCAAAACATTCCATTTTGAATGTTAAGGGTTCAAAACCCTAAAATAGTTACCGTTCCATTTTTCTTATGGTTGTTTCGGTCAGTTTCTAGTCTTTTAAAAATCTGGGAAAAATCACAGAGGTACCTTAAGAAGTTATCTACGTGTAGAAAAAAGAACGGACGCGTTTCAATTTATAGGTTGTGCGTAATGGCTATTTCCGTAAAGGACTCCGAAATATTAACATTCGAATATCTCACTGTGTATACACTGGAAAATTTCGAAATGTTTAAAGTAGGTTCATATATGTTATGAGAGTATACTCTGAAAATTTTAGATTTTTCTGAGCAAAACTCAATTTATGAAAAATGAAGCAAGATCCGAGTGTCATGGGCACTTTAAAAATAGTAAATCATTTTCTAAAATTCCAGGAAAAATTAGGGGATCATTGTTGGTTCATATTCTGTCAAAATCCAGAAGTTGAGAATTTTTGGAGTCAGTTTACTATTTTTCCAAAAAATGATTAAGTTATAAATAAAAGGAAATAAATAGCTAAATGATGTCTTTAATAATAAAATGTGATTTTTATGCTTGAAAACTCATAATATGTTACATCATGACTATCTTAGGGTATTTTGGTAATTTATGATAAGAAATGTTATTTATGACCTTTTATGGATATTAAATAAGAGGTTTTATAAAGGATGAACAATTAGAATAAATTGTTTATTAATCCAATAAATTATTAAAAAATTATTATGATATTAATAATATTAGAATATGATATTGTTAAGTAAATAAAAATATTAATATTAAAACTTCATTAAAATATTATTAAATGGTTAATAATATTTGATTTAAGCATTAATAAATGAATAAAATATTATTAAATGATTAATAGTATTAGTAAATGAATAAAATATTATTAAATGATTAATAATATTAGTAAATAAATAAAATATTATTAAATGATTAATAATATTAGTAAATGTGACACCCCCAAAATAGGTATACATCATCTATTCTGAGTCGCCAAATACATGGTACATAATACAAATACAATCTTTAATATACAACAAGGGAGCTGTGAGTTTTAATACAAATATTGTCTTCTAGACAATATCCACTCTCAGAATAAGTCCTCATTATATTTATTGTCACACTATTTAACAGAATAGTGAGGACTACTAATACTATCATCTGGACCATCACTCCGTTCCCCGACTAGTCCCGGCTACGTTCTCATTTCCTGAAGAGAACAATGAAAGAAAGGGTGAGCTCAACTAGCCCATTAAGAAATATTATGACTAAGATAATGCAGAATAAATTATCATTAGTCCTCAACAATGTTAAACTGATAAAATACAATAGACAACAAGTTTAACTACAGCGGAACAAGCAATCCATTAAAAGAGTCAAGTAGAGAATAAAATCTACTATCTTTTATGATTTAAAAAGTTTTTCATCATTTTTATCGCTGAGACTCAGCTTAATAAATAATCCACATCATCAAATCAACCCTGCACTACAGGCCAAGGATATTATTTAGTATCACGACAACAAATTATCCATACACTACGGGCCAAAGATAATCGTGTTTTCATCAATGGTCCTGATCATGTCATAAAACAATTCATCTTTAGACCCTTGGCCGAAGAGAATCCATAGCCATAATCATACCAAAAACTGTCCATCAATGCATTACGGGTCAATGAGGACTTTTTCCACATCATTTGTAACATTACGGTCATGATTATACCGAATAATCCCTGGTCATAATCATACCAAGTTCATCTATGCACTACAGGCCACAGATGACTTTCAACATAATATAAACATGAGGATGATGACAATGACATAATAATTCAATAAAACAAGTTCAAGAATTAATTTATCCAGGAACCAATAACGTCCAAATTGTCAACATGATACTTCTTTGTAGAGTAAAATTCAAGAATGCTCAGAAGAATATTTCCATGAAAAGATACTAGATGAAGCGCAAATATCAAGGATATTCCACTAATTTCATGGAGTATAGAAGTCAAAACTTTAACCAACTGAGTATAATAAAGAATGGAATAACAAAAGAAATCACCATGCATGCGATACTTCGCATAGACAGGTTATTCTAACAGAATAATAAATAACGGAACCAGGTCAGGCATAATACGCACCGACAGGATATTCCAAAAGAATAATAAAGAATGTAATAACAACAGAAATTACTATGCATGCGGTACTTCGTATAGATAGTTATTACAACATAATAATAAATAACGGAACCAGATCAGGCAAAATTCGCACCGACAGGATGTTCCAACAGAATAATAAAGAATGGAATAACAACAGAAATCACCAAATATAAGGTAGCTCACAGATCTGAGTTATTCAATGAATAATAAATAATGGAATAATAGAAGAATTTCACCAAGTATAGGGTAGATCACAGATACAAAGTTATTCCAATGAATAATAAAGAATGGAATAACAGAAGTTCTCTTCATGAATACGAAAGAAATAATACCCCTTACCTTATAAAGAAGAGTACTCCGACGGTAGGGCGGGGATATACTTGAAGAAACTTACACTACGCTCAAAGCTTTCTTAAACGCTAAATAAAGTCGCTCAAGATTATAGAAGAAGATTTCTCTCTACAGTTTCTCTCTCTAGAGTTTCAGTGAATTCGTAAGAAATAATGAAGGAATGAGCTTCTATTTATAGAAGAATGGACTGAACACTATGCAGGCACTATGCAACACTATGCATAATAAAATATAATATATTCTATTTATAGAATAACTTTATAAAAGAATTCTGTATATACAAAACACTATGCAGGCACTATGCAACACTATGCATATAGGCTTGTCTGATCGTCGAGCACTGCACTAGAAATCGTAGTCTGCCAGGAGAGTCAATGATAATTCAAGAGCTATCGAGGTAGAATCGTAGTCTGAAAGATAGTAGATCTCGGAGTTTGTAGACTTTCAGGAGAGACGAGGATGGATCGTAGTGTGTCGAGTAAAGCTTCCTTAGAGCCAAAATCTGCTGAGGAAGTTATGTTCAGAATCGTAGAGACAGTCTGCCTACGAGCCAACCGAGCATCTGCCAAAGCCAGTCAAGAATCGTAGACTACACTCGGAGTCGTAGATTCTACTAATGTCAAAGCAAATTCAAGAATCGTAGACTACACTCAGAATCGTAGAGTCTACTAATCGTATCAAAGGCAGAGATCGTAGTCGAGCAAGATCAGATGAAGACAACAAGCACAACGACATAAATTGTAGTATCAAGATCTGATCTCAAAGTCGTAGTGTCTGCACATCCGAAGCTGAATCATAGAATGCAGAGCTAAGACCTTATGAGATGTGCTCACAGGCCCGCGATAGAATCGTAAAACAAACACGATTCTCAACAATTAAGCACTCCCAGAATATCCAAAGGAATGAAGCCTCTGGTTGGTAATGCAAAGATACATCTCACCTGAAGGAAGCCATTTAAGGTAAAGTCTTCCACACGATGATCATAAGAAGACTTCAGTAGCTGACTAAGGAAAGTCAGCTTATGCAGTGGCTATCAAGTAGAAAGATAACAACGATCCTAAAAGTAACCAGGATCGTAGTGTTTGCCAAACAAAGAAAAAAATGATGGAATATACGCAAAGATACTGGTCAGCCTCTGAATAACAAGGCTAAAGTGATTAAGCATTGGGTCAGTCCATTGATGATAAGTGAACGGGAGATCACAAGGAGAAAGCGAGCTGGACACGCCACAAATCTGAAGTGTCTTGTTATTTAGAAGGGGCCAGAACAAGGAGTCAAGCCATCAGTATCTGAGAACAATCGAGGCAAACAGAAGTTTTGAAGCACTGCACTAGAAAAGGAAGAGGTGTTCCACATTGGAGATCTAATGAACACTCTTCAAGATCGTAGTGTTAACTCCACAATTCAAGAAGCAACAGTCAACAAGACACTACGATCAAGTCTAAGAAGATATGCATCAGAATCGTAGAGTTCGAACAACTGAAGATTAAGGCATTGGCAACGGCTCAATCTGAAGATTGATATTCGAAAAAAGCTTATTGAGAGCATCGATGCAAAAAGACAACCTCTAATTTAGAAATCAGAAGGAAGAAATAAAGTTGACTACCTGCCCGAGATATGAAAGTGATATTTCTGATGAGATAGGTGAAACAGTAGACTGCAGTTTGAGAAAGTCAGAAAAAGGTGTTATGTCACATCTGCAATCTGCACCAAATAACTCAAGATCTGTGAGGCAATTTGAATAGCTTTCAACGGCTACTTTCAAACGGGAAGATTGGGAAGGAGTATAAATCAACAGAGCTTCAAAGATCAAGAGTTGCTGATGACTGCTATGTTGCAGAATCGTTGAGTTGTTGAATGTTATTGTTGACTCTGAGTTTCACCAAAAGATCAATGAACAAGTCTCGATGGCGTTGAGACTACCAAGGTGGAAGTGAAACGACCTTGAAGAAGGACTTAAACGGATTAGAGCTTCACTCAACAAAGATGAGAATGCCATTGAAGATGGCGTGAAGCTTAAATGAGAAGGCCAAGAAGATAGCATTTAGAAAAGTGGCGGTCTGACAAAGAAGATCGGAGAGCCACTCTACGAATCACCATGAACCTAAAGTTTGGCCCGAACAAGTGCATAACCATGTCTGTAAAACATTCAAGAAGGGTTCAGGGATTGCTAAGTGCCAAAAGAAGTCTACCAAAAGCTCAGGGACTTAGCAAATCCAGATGGTGATGGTCCACAGCTGACAACAGATGAAGATGAGCCAAAAAGAGTAAAGATCAGTTGCACCAAAGAAGATGTGGTTCATACTCGAAGCAGAATGCAAAGAGGACCACACCAAGCTACTAAGTACAGAAGATGTTCAGAGCTTAATGACATCTTAGCAGCTCAGCACCAACAACATCAACAACTACAACAACAAGAAGCCAGGGCCTGAGGGGTCCTTGTTCGAAGGGACTAAATGAAGATTCCAAGTCTGCTTGGCTTGAAGAGTTCCAAGGGAACTATAGAAGTTCCAAGGCTGTTGGCCTTGAAGAGTTCTTAGTGAACTGAAGTCCCAAGGCTGCTGGCCTTGAAGGAATCTTAGTGATTCATGGTGTTGCCCTTCCTTAGTGGAAATCCTGCTAGTTGAAAGCAGAAGAGTGGATTAGGAGCTTGAGTCTCTGAACCACTTAAAACCCTTTGTGTCTTTTACTTTATGTCATTTATATTATGTACATTAACTGCTATATATGTTTTAACTGCTTACCAGTGAACTAACTTTACGAACAATGTATGATTATGAATATATCAATGAAGGGGATCTTTTACTTATTTCGATGTGCTTGAAAAGATTCTTATGTTTGTCACATGCTAAATTATTAGTAATACAAAATAAAATAGAAAAGTATTTGAAATTAAAAGGATCTATTCAACCCCCCCCCCCCCCTTCTAGATCTTTTGTGCCTACTGGGAACTAACAATGTTCATCAAGTTTAGCTTCATTACTAATTAACTTTCTTTCTTTCTTTACTTACAACCTTTCTTTACTATACAAATCCTAGGCCTGGAAATTTGGGGCCACCCTTCCTTCTCTACATGCCATCATGCTTGTATACTTTGCGATGGCTAAGGGGCGAGTTCTTAAGTTGTTGTAACGCGAGTCTAAGTGCTAACTACTGCTACCATGATGTAAAACTACTGTAAGGTCGTGACCTTTGTGCCCGTGCACACTGTATTTCACCACCATTTAGCCTTGAAATTTGGCAACATTTACAAGACTCTGTGCACCAGATAGTTTTAACATATTTTTAACTTTGCGAAATTTTCGGGCTCGTAACTTCTTCGTTATAAGTCTGAATTAGCTCGTTCAAGAGCCTACGGCTCACAAATTACATACTCTACGTGATCATGCAAGAATTTTATCTATTTGACTTCGTTTACACAAAATTCACCAATTGGTTCATTTTTAACGAAAACGGTAAACGTTCGTGAAAGTTCAATTCTCGTTTCTTTGTCCTAAGTCAGAATCCGGTTATTTTCAAGTCCGCAACTCTATAATGCCAAATATGGCTTGTCTCCATTGAAACCAACATTTTCGAGTTCAAACACAAAATTCGACTTTTATTCCGAGAATTTTATGAATTCAATGATTATTGTCCAATCATGTCAATTCCTATAAAACTTCGTTACTTAGGTTTTGATAATCGTTCTAAATGAATTCTCACCATCATATGAACATTTCAAACTACATATTACAACAAAAAAATTAAGTTAGGTTATGGCATATTCTCCATAAGTTTATAACTTAGCAAATTATAAACTACAAGTTTTCATTCCTTATAACTTATTATAGATTGAAGTCTTTTAAGCAACATTCTTACATCTTATGAATCATACTAACTTCTTAAAGTAATCATTTGGCAAGTTCATCATGTTCATCATAAGTTCATAACTTATTTAGGTTTGAATTACTTATTCGTAAATTATACGGCTTAATTCCATTAATCATCCATTTCTTAAGTGTTCTTAGCATACATGTTCATTAAGTTACACTTCTCTTATCATCCTACAATGATAGAGATGGAAGATATAAAATCAAAAGATCATTACCTTTGATGACTAACTTCTTCTTCTTGGAAATCTAACAATGGATGTTGGACTTATAAGTGCTTATTCTCTCTAACCAATAAGTTGCTTTATAAAGGAGAGTTGTTGGATAATTGAACAACAAAAATGATTTGTGAGCTTGCTATTTATAGAGCTTCCAAGGTTAGGGTATAAGAGTTATTAAGACCTCCCACCTCCTTAACAAACCTCCTTACTATTCCTTCCTTAATCCCCAAGTATACTTGCTCCCTACATCAAATACTTGGCCACCACATAAAGGTCTTGGTCACCAAGTTCACCCATGGATCCTAATTAGCTAATGGATCATTACTTTGGGCTTACTTTAATGTCAAAGATTATTCTTGTGGGCTTGGATTTAGTTTGTTTAACTTAAGCTTTGGGCTTCATATTAACCAACACTTGGGTAAACCTTACCATAACTTGGGCTTGCCCCTTAATTCTGATTGGACTTGTACTTCCTACAAGATCCACCATTCCATTCATTTTGTCTTTAATCCCTAACGTTCTTAATTTAAATCAGCATGCAAAATATTACGTTTTCCATACTTAGATTATTATTACATAATCCATCTCACCTTGATATTATAACGTTACGTATTTCTTGGAAATTCAAAAATAATTCCCGAGCGGAAATCGATGAATAGTGTTTTTTGGAAAATTTCTCGGAAAACTTTTATTTTCGTCTTGGAAATTCAAACACTTTAATTCCTTCACGTAGTTAAAATACTACGACGTTCCGACGTTTCTAGGTTATAGAACGACATTCATCTTACTAACACATAATAATAACAAATAATATTATTTTATTCATTATAAAAGTATTTACAAAAGGTTCAATTTTCTAGGGCGTTACACTCTCTCCTCCTTATAAGGATTCTGTCCCCAGAATCTCGATATATATAAAAAAAATTACAGAAACAAGTGACGGTAATTCTTTTTCATCTTCTCTTCTAGTTCTCACGTTGCTTCTTCAACATCGTGGTTCTTCCATAACACCTTCACGGAAGGTATGACTTTGTTCCGCAGAACTTGCTCTTTTCTATCGATAATTTGAATCGGTAACTCTTCATATGTCAAGTCCTTCTCGATATAAATAGGCTCATATTCTATCACATGTTTATAATCCGGCTTATAAGGACGCAATACCGATACGTGAAACACGTTATGTATTTGTTCTAGGTCTGGAGGTAACGCTACCATATAAGCTACCTCACTTACCCGTTTTAACACTTCAAAAGGTCCTATAAACCTTGGACTTAACTTTCCCTTCTTTCCAAAGCGTATCTTTCCTTTCCAGGGAGATACCTTTAGAAATATGTAAGATCCTACTTTAAACTCTCTATTTTCTCGATGTGAGTCTATAAATTTTTTATGTCTGTCTTGAGCTGCTATTAGATGCATCCGTATCAGTTTAACAATATCTACTGTTTGTTGCACCAATTCAGGTCCTAGCATTCGGCGTTCTCCCACTTCGTCCCAATATAATGGTGTTCTACACTTTCTTCCATACAAAGCTTCGTAAGGCGGCATACCTATGCTTGCATGATAACTATTTTTATACGTAAACTCCACTAATGGTAGATGATCATCCCAACTACCCTTGAAATCCATGACGCAAGATCTCAACATATCTTCTAATGTCTAAATTGTTCTCTCACTTTTTCCATCAGTATGTGGATGATACGCCGTACTCAGCTTCAACTGCGTTCCCAACTGCTCCTGCAGACTCCTCCAAAAGTTCGATGTGAATCGTGGATCATGATCTGACATAATCGATACTGGTACTCTATGTCTAGAAATTATTTCTTTAATATAAAGTCTAGCTAACTGGTCCAAGTTATACTTGACCCCAATTGGAAAAAAGTGAGTCGACTTCATCAATCGATCCACTATTACCCAAATCGCATTATACCCTTTCGTTGTAGTCGGAAGTCCCACCACAAAATCCATCGTGATATTCTCCCACTTGCACTCCAAAATTTCCAATGACTATAACAAGCCACTTGGTCGTTGATGTTTGGCCTTAACTTTCTGATAACTCAAGCACCTACTCACATACTCGACTATTTCTCTCTTCATGTTTGGCCACCAAAAACTCTGTCGAAGATTTTGATACATCTTAGTACTACCAGGATGAATCGAAAATCTCGAGCTATGAGCCTCTTGTAATACCTACTCCTTTAATTCCGTCTCATTCGGAACCCAAATTCTTCCTTTAAATCTTAATAATCCCTCATTATCAAGACTGTACTTAGTATCTTTTTCATTGGTTAGCCGCTCCTTTATCCGGTCACACTCATCAGTTTTGAGCTGCACCTCCTTGACTCTTTCTACGATGGTAGATTGCATCTCCGTTGCAAATAGTAATTATCCTGCTTCACTTGGCAACTTCACTTCTAATTCCATCCTAGCCATCTCTATTATTAACTCAGTTTGAGCCATTAACATAGACAACTGCTCCCGACCCTTCCTACTTAAGGCGTCGGCAACTACTACATCAGCTTTTCCAGTGATCTGAGATTTCATGACGTAATCCTTTATCAACTCCAGCCATCTCCTCTATCTAATATTCAACTCCTTCTGTGTGAAGATATATTTTAGACTCTTATGGTCCGTGTATATCTCACATTTTTCTCCATAAAGATAATGTTTCCATATCTTTAAGGCAAAAACTATTGCGGCCAGTTCCAGATCATGAGTAGGATAAACTTTCTCATAATCCTTCAACTGCCTTGATGCATACACAATGACCTTGCCATGCTGTATGAGCACGCAACCAAGTCCTCTATATGAAGCATCGTTATAAACTACGAAATTTCTTGTATCATCGGGTAATGACAAAACAGGCGCTTCACTCAACCTCTTCTTCAGTTCTTGAAAACTGTCCTCGCATTTATTAGTCCACGCGTATTTCACCGTCTTCCTTGTCAAGTTAGTCAACAGAGTAGATATCTTCAAAAAATTCTAGATGAATCTCTGATAGTAACGCGCTAACCCTAGGAAACTCCGCACCTCAATCGGCATTTTCGGTTGTTCCCAATTCATCACAGCTTCCACCTTCGTTGGATCTACCAAAATCCCATCATGGTCAATGACATGACCTAAAAATTGTACCTTTTCCAACCAAAATTCACACTTAGTGAACTTCGCATACAACTGCTCTTTTCTTAGTGTTTCCAACACTAATCTTAGGTGTTCAGCATGATCTTCTAGCGTCTTAGAATAGAATAGAATATCATCGATAAACACTACGATGAACTTGTCCAAATATTGTTTGAACACTTTGTTCATCATATCCATAAATGCAGCTGGTGCATTAGTTAACCCAAATGACATCACTAGAAACTCGTAATGACCATAACAAGTCCTGAATGCTGTCTTTGGTACATCCTCCTTTCTAACCTTCAATTGGTGATACCCCGTTCTTAAATCTATTTTAGAAAAATACTTAGCCCCTTTAAACTGATCAAAAAGATCATCGATCCTGGGCAATGGGTATTTATTCTTTATTGTCAACTTGTTCAACTCTCTATAGTCGATACAAAGTCTCAACGATCCGTCCTTCTTTTTGACAAATAGTATCGGTGCTCCCCACGGCGAAACACTCGGTTGAATGTATTTCATGTCCAACAGTTCTTGTAACTGCACCATCAACTCCTTCATTTCCACTGGCGCCATACGATACGATGTCTTGGAAACTGGTGCCGCTCCTAGCACAATGTCTATTACAAACTCAGTCTCCCTATCCGACGAAAGACCCGGCAATTCACTCGGAAATACATCGGCAAATTCTCTAACTATAGGTATTTGTTCCATGGTTGCTACCACTCTCTGGGTATCAACAACATGACACAGGTAACCTACACATCCCTCCCCAATAATTTCCTAGTTTGTGTCATGGTTAAACAACACGAACGTCCCGACGATCTATTCCCGTAAAATACTACCTATGGTTGTTTTAACGTTCTAATGTTCACACATTTCTTCTGACAATTTATAATTATTCCATGGTTTACCAACCAATCCATTCCGAGAATTACATCGAATTCTCCTAACTTTATCGGTATCAAATCTACCGATAATTTACAACCTCATATATCTACGCAACAGCTCTTATGAACAATTTCAACAGGAATTATTTCTTCATTTGCTACCTTAATATTTAAAGGTATAGGCAACTTTTCGGGAAGTAATCCTAATTGTCTAGCAAAATCACATGTTATAAATGAACAAGTAGCACTCGAATCAAACAACACATAAGCATTGATGTCGTTGATCGGAATAATACTTGTGATGATGTCCCCTGATGCAACCGCATCTTGGACTATCATGTTAAAGGTACGGCCCATCGGCCTACCCGGCTGCGCTGGACCACTAATAGCTAACATACCGCCATTAGTGCCCTAATTCCCGTCCGTCCCCTTCTTTGGGCAGTACTTTGTCATGTGGTCATTTGACCCACACACAAAGCATCCGTGATTCTTCTTCGGACTTAGACAGTTAGGCGAAATGTGCCCTTCCTGTCCACAGTTGTAAAATACGGCCTTCCCCTTGAGACAGACTCCTAAGTGAGTCTTCCCACAAGTCTTGCAGGCCTCTATCCTCCTCTTCGAGTCTCCTTGCTTTACTCCGATATTCCCAGAGCTGAACACTTTCCTCTTCTATCCCTCACCACTCCCACTGGCTCCTTCAACCTTCACTCCCCCATCCACTTTCCCCTTGTTTTTCTTCTCTTTGTGGTATTGGCTCAACGCCTCGCTACCACCTTCTGCGATTATCGCCTTCTCTAAAATGGTCCCAAATGACGTACTTTGGAACACAAAAATATGGTTATAGAGTCAGGGTTTCAAACCCTGCTCGAACCGTCGCGCCTTTCTAACCTCGGTGTCAACTTGGTGTGGAGCGAACCTCGCTAGTTCATTAAACTTGGCGGCGTATTGGGGAACCATCATGTCCCCTTATTTTAATTCGAGAAACCACATCTCCATCCTTCCCTTCATGCTCATGGGAAAGTAGTTCTCGAAGAATATCTCCTTGAACCTCACCCACATCAAATTCTCTATCCCGGCCCTAGCCTGATTGGCCTCCCACCAAAAGTTGGCCTCTCCCTTCATCATATAGGTTACAAAGGCAACCTTCTGGGCCTCGTCGACATTTTCTATCACAAATGCCTTCTCGATTTCTTTCACCCACGTTTGGGCTTTGATAGGGTCCGTAGTTCCTTTGAACTCCGGCGGACCAACACTCTTAAAATTCTTAAAGGTAGTAGCTCGTGCTACTCCCGGATTCAATACGGGGATATTATCCCCATTTCTATTAAATGCGGCTGTTAAAAGATTAACAAACTCCTGAATGGGGTTAACTGGACCTCCCTCCTGTTAATTTACATTAGCGCCTTGGTTTCGTTGTACTCTTCTTGGCGGCATTTTGCTGTTACAATAAACAACACATTACGTTATTATTCCCTTCTTATTAGTTAGTTATTATTTGAGATTAAACAATATTTCAACATCTATTACTCAGTTGTTCCGTAAAAAGGCTTATATTCATTCATTCATTGTAGTATAATACTACATCGTTTACATTACACAGCCTAAGTTGATTACATTACTATCCCGCTATTGCTTTCCAAAAATTGGGATTTACAAAAGACTAGCCTTTGTTATACAAAAGAGGGTTTTACGTCACTACTAAATACAAAATATTTACATATCTAAACTACTCTAACCACTACTAGATCACATCAGCCTCAAGGCATTATCAAAATCTGCCTTGGCAAGACCGGCAATAATATCACGGTTGATAGTATGCCGCGTCTGCCCTACATCTATGGGATAACCAGTTACCTGCTGCTGGAAGTCTGCATGAGAACTCCTATGAATATAGGACATTCTCCATATCTTCTGCTTTTTAGTCTTTAGCTCCCCCCTGAGCTCAAAGACCTCATGTTTCAGCTCATGGACCTTGTCCTTAGCCAAAATTCTCTCATCGTGATCCTGCTCCCACATGGACTCCACGTCCGTCTTATCCTCTATAACAGCCTGGAGCTCTACTTTTAGCTCCTTAACCTCCTGACAGTAATGGATGTTTCTATCCAACACTGACATAAAGAGTGATATCATTGACTCCCCAGGAGCCATCTCTGCTGCTATTGCTACTGGGTTGAAGGACACTACCTCCACCTCCTCTTCTATCATGCCCTCAAACACAGACATAAGATTGGGATCCTTTGAGTCTCCAGACTCAATAACAACTACTTCGGGCTCTTCTGCTATGGGATTTGGTATAACCTCTATCTGGTTAACCAATTTTTCACTAACTGCTTGTACATCTAACTGCATTCCATTTACACCTGACATCTACACAAAACAATTAAGTTGATTAGTACATGTCAGTAGAATAATAAAAACACATAACATATTCATAATGCATTTTTATAAGGTTATTTTCTTCTTTTATATCTTTGACTTCTCTTAAGGTTATGACTTAAGGTTTTAAATCCCCCCTTAAGTTTGATAACCTAATGCTTTGATACCAACCTGTGACGCCCCCAAATTCGGGTATCTTCCAACCCGACAGATGGTGCTACACGGTACTACCATTCACACATGCATTAAATTGAAAAGCCTCAATAGAACGAATATGTCTTCTATATATTCAAAATAATATTAACATTCCCCCAGGTTCTTTATAATCATTACATTTGTTCTTGTCATAATATCAAATATATTACAATCATTCACCCTATACTATTACATAAGTATTCTATGGGTTCATCTTTGCCTTGCCCTTATCCTTGCCGGAGCCTTCGGTCCGTTCGATCTTAGCTTTGTTCATATGGTTCAAGCAAGAGTGAGCATGACTAGCTCAGCAAGTATAACAATTCTATAAACATGTTTGAAACATAGGAATCATATATCTTCAATAACTGAACAATAGTTATGAAGTATTATCGATAATTCAAAATATCACTTCTTTTCATTCAAAAAGTTTTACAACAACAATATTCAGTAAAACATCAATTCCGGTCCAAGACCTTGAGCATTTCATAAGTTCTTTAAAAAAGACATCTCGGCACTAATTCCGTAAGTCCGACATTTCTTACGAGCACGTCTAGGTGATCAACCTATAGTACTCTATGTTGATCAACACTACATTCATTAAACGTATGTACGTTTAAGTTGTGGCAACCTCACGTGTCTGTCGTTTGACGATAAAACATTTTTAGCATACTCAGTCTTCGTTTGAAAACCACACCAATATAATTTGGTAAACATTGACCATGCTTTGATAGAAACATAATGTAAGTCTAGCCGAAAGAGTTGGCTTGGACTTCATCATACAATACTTCATGTGTAAGAATACATGAATTACAAAGCTTTTCCAGATTGAACAGAAACAAGGGTTATTATACTTGCCATTAGCGTCTGCTATAAATTACTTTCCACATTAAGTCTTTAAGCCTCTACAATACATGATCACATAACATACCAAATTAGGTCATATATAATCAAGTATGTGTACTACTATATCTTACCCTTCTTCTCAATATAATCATGACTTAGATTTGTTATTATTGGTTTCGGCTTTTCGTTACTTCGTTCTTACATTGTCATTACGTTCATGTTTGATTACATATCTTCAACCTTTAGGTAACATAATTAAGGTTCAACAATGTCTTAAACCATGTTCATCAAGTTTTACTTCGTTACTAATTAACTTTCTTTCTTTCTTTACTTACAACATTTCTTTACTATATGAAATCCTAGAAATTTGGCTTACTTATTTCACCCTTCATTCTCTATGTCATACTGCGATGCCACTTTCTTGATAGCTAAGGGTTGAGTCGTATTTGATGCGAGTCTAAGTGCTAACTGCCGTGCCGCGGCGTGAAACTACAGAAGGTCGTGACACTTTGTGCTTGTGACTGCAGTACCCACCATTTGCCTTGAAATTTGGCGCGCATAACGCCATGACTCTGTACACCGAATAGTGTTAATGATTTTTTAACTTTGCGTAATTTTTGGGCTCGTAACTTCTTCGTTATAAGTCCGAATTGGCTCGTTCAGGATCCTACGGTTCACAAATTACATATTATACGTGATCATGCAAGAATTTTATCTATTTGACTTCGTTACTCAAAATCCACATATTGGTTCATTTTTAACGAAAATGATAAACGTTCGTGAACGTTCAACGCTCGTTTCTTCGTCCTAAGTCAGAATTCGGTCATTTTTGAGTCGGCAACTCTATAATGCCAAATATGAATTGTCTCCATCGAAAACCAACCTTTTCGAGTTCAAACACAAAATTCGACTTCTATTCCGAGAATTTCACGAATTCGACGATTATCGTCCAATCGTGTGAATTTCGGCAAAACTTCGTTACTTAGGTTTTGATCATCATTCTAAATGAATTCTCACCATCATATGAACATTTCAAACTACATATTACAACAACTTATTTTCAAGTTAGGTTATGGCTTATTCTCCATAAGTTTATAATTAGCAAATTATAAACTACAAGTTTTCATTCCTTATAACTTATTATAGATTTAAGTCTTCTAAGCAACATTCTTACATCTTATGAATCATACTAACTTCTTAAAGTAATCATTTGACAAGTTCATCATGTTCATCATAAGTTCATAACTTATTTAGGTTTGAATTACTTATTCATAAATTATACGGCTTAAGTCCATTAATCATCCATTTCTTAAGTGTTCTTAGCATACATTGTGATGCCCCCAAAATAGGTATACATCACCTATTCTGAGTTGCCAAATACATGGTACAGAATACAAATACAACTTAATTATACAACAGTCATATAAAATATGACATAACATAATCTAAGAGTTTTAATAAGAATATTGTCATCTAGACAATATCCACACTCAATGGAGTCCTCATTACATTTGTTGTCACACTATTTAACAGAATAGTGAGGACTACTAATGCTATCATCTGGACCGTTACTCCGTTCCCCGACTAGTCCAGGCTAAGTTCTCATTTCCTGAAGAGAACAGTGAAAGAAAGGGTGAGCTCAACTAGCCCAAAGAAGAAATATTATGACTAAGATAATGCGAGAATAAATTATCATTAGCCTTGACAATGTTAAAAACGATACAATATAACAAACATCAAGTTTAACTACGGTGAATAAGCAATCCATTAAAAAGTCAAGTAGAGAATAAAATCTACTATCTTTTATGATTTAAAAGGTTTTCATCACTTTTATCATTTGGACTCGACAATAAATAATCCACATCATCCACACTTTTCTGACGAGGATATTCATTAGTATCACAACCACAAATTATCCATGCACTACGGGCCAAGGATATTAGTGTATTCATCAATGGTCATGATCATGCCAACAAGCGTCCATCAATGCACTACTGGACAATGAGGACTTTTACCACATCATTTGTAACATTACGGTCATGATTATCTGATTAATCCTCAGTCATAATTATACCAAGTCCATCTATGCACTTACAGAATACAGATGACTTTCAACATAATATAAACATGAGGATGATGACAATGATATAAAAATTCAATAAAACAAGTTCAAGAATTAATTTATCCGAGGAACTAATAACGTCCAAATTGTCAACATGATACTTCTTTGTAGAGTAAAATTCAAGAATGCTCGGAAGAATATTTCCATGAAAAGATCTTTGGATGAAGCACAAATATCGAGGATATTCCACTAATTTCATGGAGTATAGAAGTCAAAACTTTAACCAATTTGAGTATAATAAAGAATGGAATAACAAAAGAAATCACCGGGCATGCGATAGATATTGCAGAATGAGTTATTCAACGAGAATAATAAATAACGGAACCGGGTCGGGGTAAAATTTGCAAAGCGGGATATTCCAACGAGAATAATAAAGAATGGAATAACAACGAAATCACCATGCATGCGATAGACGCCATACAGCGAGTTATTTCAGCGAATAATAATTAATGGAACCGGTTAGGCGTAATACGCACATCGACATGGATATTCAACGAATAATAAATAATGGAACCGGTCAAATGCGTAAATGCGCAGACGGGATGTTCCAACGAATAATAAAGAATGGAATAACGGAAGAATTTCACCATGTATGCGGTACTTATGGCATAGATAGGTTATTCAACATAATGATAAAGAATGGAATAACGAAGAATTTCACCAAGTATAGGGTAGCCACGTATCTGAGTTATTCAACGAAATAATAAAGAATGGAATAACGAAGTTCTCTTCATGAATACTGAAAGAAATAATACCCTTACCTTAGAAAAAAACTGGATATAGGAGTAGTGAAGTAGCGAATACTTTTCTTCTTTCTCTCTATAGTTTCTCTCTCTAGAGTTTGAAAGTGAATTAAAAGAAATAATGAAGGAATGAGCTTATTTATAGGAGAATGGATTGAATAGTAACTAATTCATGAATGGTCCAAATTGATTTACTTTTAAGCAGACGGTCCATATTGATTTACTATATCAAATATAAATAAAATATTCTAATAAAAAAAATCTTTTAAATAAAATATAATATATTCTATTTATAATCTAATAAAACGAAAAACTTTATAAAAGTATTTTGTTTTATATAAAAAGATTTACTATCTGAAAACTATATCACAGCACTATATGAAAACACTATATATAATAAAATATAATATATTCTAATTATTGTCTAATAAAACAAATAACTTTATAAAAGTATTTTATTTTATATAAAAAAGATTTTACTATGCAAAACACTATGCATAATAAAATATAATATATTCTAATTATATATCTAATAAAACAAATAACTTTATAAAAGTATTTTGTTTTATATAAAAAAAATTTTCTATTTTATACACATTAATAATACTAATAAAACAAAATTTATATATAATATATATATATATATATATATATAAACTTCATGACTTCATAAAAGACACCTCAATATATTTAACAACATTTATCATCATTATTATAATTCACAATATTAATCGACCGTGTCGTTCCCGAAAGAGGGGCTTTCGAATAAGAATTTCTCCTATTAGGCGCGCAATTAGGTGACCAAACCTCTCCTTGGCGAAACTTCTAGACATCGTTAATATTGCAAATAATAATATTAATAACTCATCATCTCAATTATTGATTTAATAATATATAAAATATCGACAATAATTGAATCAAATAACGTGAGATATCTTATGCAACAATTCTTATGTAGCAATAATTGAACAAAAGCGGTGACTTCTCACGTAAGCATCGATAATCAATCTGAGTATGTGCTACTTATGCAACCCACAGCGTATTCTTGTACTTTTAACACTTAGGTGTTTCAATAGTTAACGGTAAAACTTCCGCCGTTATTTTTATAAAATATTTTTTCGTTTTCTCGATCAAATGATAATTCCATTATGAGGTCCACCAATGATTGTGCTTGGTTATATCTGAATATTCCTGTTAAAATGAATATTCCCAGACCAATCGAATATTATATAACAACTTGCGTACTTTTGCAAAATTTATAAATATTACCCCAACTATAACATTATATCAAATTCATTCCATAATATTCAAAATGATATTTATAGAAAAATCATCTTTATTTATAAAAGTTGGGGTCTTACAACCTCCCTTCTTAAAAATTTCACCCTCGAAATTAGAATATACGTACACTGGTATGTCGAAGAGGTAAGGATACCTTGATTTCATTTGATTCTAACTCCCGGTCATTTCCTCAACATCGTGGTTTCTCCACAAAACTTTGACTTGAGGTATAACCTTGGAGCGTAGAATATGTTCCTTCTTATCAAGATTTGAACAGGAAACCTCTTCATACGTTAAATCTTCCACTATTTCATCCGGTTCTAACTTCGATAATGTGGTTCGGGTCTTCCACATATTTACGTAACATGGATATGTGAAAAACGTTATGAACACGAGACATACTTGGCGGTAAAACGAGTCTATAGGCCACAATTCCTACTCGATCGAGGATTAAAAATGGGCCAATGAATCGAGGATTGAGCTTTCCTCTCTTTCCAAATCTCGTAACTCCTTTCCATGGAGCAACACGTAACAACACATGATCTCTAATATCGAATTCCACGTCCTTTCGATGAAGATCAGCATAACTCTTTTGTCGATCTTGTGAGGTTTTTATATGTTGTCGGATCGTTTGAATCTTTTCCGTAGTCATACGTACCAACTCGGTCCCAACAACGTTGCTTCACCCACCTCATCCGACATCTTTGAAAGCGACACTTTCTTCCATACTGGCGCCTCAAATGGAGCCATGCCAATACTTGCTTGATAACTGTTGTTGTAGGAAAACTCCACCAATGGTAAGAACTTATCCCAACTTCCCTTGAAGTCAAGGACACAGAGTCTTAATAAATCTTCCAGAGTTTGAATAGTCCTCTCTGATTGTCCGTCCGTCTGAGGATGATATGTTGAACTAAATCATAAATCCGTGCCCATATAGCTTTTTGCAAACTAACCCAAAATCGTGAAGTGAATCTTGGGTCTCGATCGAAACTATGGATCTTGGCATACCATGCGATCTTACAATCTCGTTTATATGTACATACGAGCAAGGCGTTCAAGTGTATAAGTTTCTCGTATTGGTAAGAAATGAAGCGAGACTTGGTCAATCTATCAACAATGACCCAAATTGCATCTATGCCTTGAGAAACCTTGGGAAGACCGATGCTTGAAATCCATGGTAATGTGCTCCCACTTCCATTCTGAATTTCAAGTGGTTGCAATGGACCTTTTGGTACTTGATGCTCCACCTTGACTCGTTGACAAGTTAGACACCTTGAGATAAACAACGACTATCTCTCTCTTCGTATTGCTCCACCAAAATGTATGACGAAGATCACGATACATTTTGGTACTCCCAAGATGGATTGCAAATGGTGTGTTGTGCGCCTCCATCATGATTTTATACTTTAAATCAGGGTCGTTAGGAACACAAAGTCTGGAGTTGACTCGAAGTATTCCTTCTTCATCGATTCTTGCTTCCGGCATAGCACCTTCTTGCACTTTCTTCCTCATACGCATCAGCTCCAGGTCTGTAGTTTGAGCAGCTTTAACTTTATCGATTAAAGTCGGTTCTACTCGTATATTCGCCATCATCACATGGGTCCCTGTAGTCTTTAACTCTATCTCCATCCTTTGCAAGTCACACAAAATGGGCCTTTGCGTTGACAATATCGCTTTTCGTACCACGCGTATGATCTTCTTCTACTCGATGCGTCGGCTACCACGTTCGCTTTTCGGGGATGGTATTGGATGGTATGATCATAATCTTTCAATGAGTTCAAGCCAACGTCGTTTTCGCATGTTGAGTTCCTTTTGAGTGAAGAAATATTTGAGGCTTTTATGATCCGTAAAGATCTCCACTTTCTCCCCATGATAATGCCTCCAAATCTTTAGTGCAAAAATGACTGCTGCCAACTCTAGATCATGAGTGGGATAATTCCTCTCATATTCTTTGAGTTGTCGTGAGGCATAGGCTATGACTTTCCCATGTTGCATGAGAACACATCCCAACCCTTTGCCCGAAGCATCACTTGATGATGACAAATCCCTCAAGAGCGGATGGTATTGTCGAGCAGTCTTTGAAATGAGTCTCCTCTTGAGTTCTTGAAAACTCTTCTCACATTCCTCGCTCCAATAGAATTTTGTATCTTTTCGAGTCAATTTGAGTTAATGGAGTAGCGATTAGAAAACCCTTCTACGAATCTCAGATAATAACCATTAAATCGAGAAAGCTACGTACTTGATCATTGATTTAGGTTGCTCCCAGCTTTGAATTATTTCAATCTTTGTCGGGTCAACAGATATTCCATGACTTGATACTACGTGCCCAAGGAATGCTACTTCCTCAAGCCAGAACTCGCATTTCTTCAACTTGGCATAAAGCTTGTTTTCACAAAGCTTTTGGAGTATCAGCCTCAAGTGTTGCTCATGATCTTCACGGCTTTTGGAATAAATAAGGATGTCATCAATAAAGACGACCACAAAGTGATCCAAATATTCCTTGAATACTCGGTTCATCATATCCATGAAGGCGGCGGGGAGCATTAGTCGATCCAAAAGACATGACTAGGAATTCATAATGCCGTCTGTCAGGAGTTACGAAAGCCGTCTTTGGAATGTCATCGGTTCTAATCTTCAATTGGTGATATCCGGAGAAGAAGATCGATCTTTGAAAAGAATTTGGCTCCTTATGGCGGGTCAAACAGTCATCAATACGTGGCAATGGGTACCTATTTTTTTTGATGGTGACATGATTCACTCCGATAATCAATACAAAGTCGCATACTCCCATCTTTCTTTTCACGAATAGAACAGAGCACCCCCCGGAGAAGTACTAGGATGAATAAAGCGATGTCTAACAATTCCTGCGATTGGGTCTTTAACTCCACGAAGTTCAATAGGAGCCATTCGATATGGGGCTTTGGAAATGGGTTTTGTCTTAGGGTTCAAAGTCGATACAAAATTCAATTTCACGCTCTGGGGTAGGCCGGGAAGTTCTTGAGGGAATACGTCGAGAAATTTATTAACAATAGAAATATCATTCAAAAGCGGCGTATTTTTTGTTTAGATCCGTGACATGAGCTAAGAAAGCTTGACATCCATTTTTCAATAAGCGAATAGCTTTATGGCTTGAGATGATAGTGATTGATTTTAATGGTTTGGTTGCTTGAATTAGCATAATAGGTTGGTTAGGAATATGAAAGCTAACAACCTTACGAAAAAAATAATCAATTTTTGCATGATGAGTAGTTAACCAATCAATCCTAGAATCACATCAAATGCAAGTATTTTCAATGAAATAAGATCGACGGGTAATGTGAGGTACTGGATTTGAACCAAACAAGACTTATAAGCGATGGATGTAATGAAGGTTTCTCCCAATGGAGTTTCAACAGATAAGTCAAAGTCTAATTTCTCTGGAGTCAAATTTAAACGTTGAGCGCAAGTAGGAGAAATAAAAGAATGGGTAGAACCGGTATCAAATAAGGTATAAACTTTGCTAGAGTTTATGATAAGCTTACCCGTGATGACCTCGTTCGGGTTCCTTGCTTTCTGGGAGGTCACAACAAACGCTCTCCCTTGCACTACCGGCTTTGACTTTTCTGGGACGGCCTTTGGTGCCTCCATCCTAGCTGAACTTGTCTTCGGTGAACGATAAAATCGGGCTAGATGACCTTCTCTTCCACAATTATAACATGCTTTTGGATGACATCAGCGCGTTTGGATGATGTGTCCCTCCCTCCACATTTGAAGCATATGATAGGTGGTCGTTCTCCTTCCTTAACAACGGGTCTTTGGTCTTGCGTCGTCTTTCCATCATTGTTGAATCTCCTCTTCTTGAAATGTCCATTCTTATTGTTTTGGCCATGATTACCATCGAAGTGGTTACCATTTACGGCATTTGATTCCTCCGCTTTTGTTGTCACCGCTTCATTGATGGCTGCTTTCACTGGTATTATCATTTTGCTTACGCTTTCTCTTTTGGTTGGGTTGACTCATTATCACGCTCCAATAATTGAGCCCTATTAACAACATCTGAATACAAACCACGGTTTATGAGAGATAAGATATTGGCGTATCTCGGGTTTCAAACCTCTTAGAAACATTCGCGTCATTCTCTCCTCATTATCAACCAAATGGGATATAAACCGGGACAACTTCGGCAAACTTGGCTTCGTCTTTGCGACACGGTCGTGTTGTTTTGCTCCGACTTGATGAACTCTACCTCTTTCATGTGACGAATACTTTTCGGAAAGTACTTATCGTTGAACAATTCTTGGAACTTCTCCCAAGTCATCTTGATCGGCGAGTTGAGTCGTTTCTGATTCCCACGATGTCCTCTCTCTGCACGCAACATGAAGGTGGCAAAGGAACCTTTTTGCTCCTCGGAGCATCCCAAGACATCAAATATCTTGCGGATCTGCTTTATCCATGTCTCACTTAAGTGGTTTTGGCTCTCCAAAAACTCCGGTGGTCCCAGTTCCTTGAACTTTTGCGCGATGACCGTCAAGAGTTGCCGGTGTTTCCACACATTTTTTTGTACAGAGCCTCTCTTGCACGATGTTGCATGAATTGCATAAACCTCTGAACATTCCATCGTTCATCATCTGGTTAGTGTTGTTGTTTGCCTGAGGATTGTCGCCTTCCTGATGCACATTATCCTGATTATTGATCTGTGGAGACTCAACGGTCTCCTGTGCTCCATTGATGTTCTCAACATTCTCGGATGTCATTTTCAAATCTTGCCACAAAAACAAGGGTTAATTAACATATCACATATTATCCCTATACTACGTGAGCCCATTAAATACCAAATAAACTTAGGTAGGTCATACTAGCGAAAAATTTCCCGTCTCTCCCCTCCTAGTTCTTATCTCACATCTCGGCCGGGATCATATCCTAAGCTTTGATACCAATTGTGATGCCCCCAAAATAGGTATACATCACCTATTACGAGTCTCCAAATACATGGTACAAAATACAAATACAACTTAATTATATAACGATCGTATAAAATACGACATAACATAATCTAAGAGTTTTAATAAGAATATTGTCATCTAGACAATATCCACACTCAATGGAGTCCTCATTACATTTATTGTCACACTATTTAACGAGAATAGTGAGGACTACTAATGCTATCATCTGAGGCCAGTCACTCTCTGTTCCCAGAGCTAGTCCTATTACGTTCTCATTTCACAAAGAGAAACAATGAAAGAAAGGGTGAGCTCAACTAGCCCGATGAAATATTATGACTAAGATAATGCGAGAATAAATTATCGTTAGCCTTGAACAATGTTAAACGATACAATATAACAAACATCAAGTTTAACTACAATGAACAAGCAATCCATTAAAAGAGTCAGTAGAGAATAAAATCTACTATCTTTTATGATTTAAAAGGTTTTCATCACTTTTATCATTTGGACTCGACAATAAATAATCCACATCATCCACCTTTTCTGACGAGGATATTCATTAGTATCACAACCACAAATTATCCATGCACTTTCTGGGCGAAGGATATTCGTGTATTCATCGATGGTCATGATCATGCCAACAACATCCCATCAATGCACTACACAGACGATGAGGACTTTTACCACATCATTTGTAACATTACGGTCATGATTATCTGGATTAATCCTCGGTCATAATCATACCAAGTCCATCTATATACTCTGAATACGAGATGACTTTCAACATAATATAAACATGAGGATGATGACAATGATATAAGAATTCAATAAAACAAGTTCAAGAATTAATTTATCCGAGGAACTAATAACGTCCAAATTATCGACATGATACTTCTTTGTAGAGTAAAATTCAAGAATGCTCGGAAGAATATTTCCATGAAAAGATCTTTGGATGAAGCGCTAAAATATCGAGGATATTCCACTAATTTCATGGAGTATAGAAGTGAAAACTTTAACTTATTTGAGTATAATAAAGAATGGAATAACAAAAGAAATCACCATGCATGCGATAGACCGCATGCAGGCGAGTTATTCAACGAATAATAAATAACGGAACCGGTCGAGCGTAATTAAATTACAGACGGGATATTCCAATGAGAATAATAAAGAATGGAATAACAACGAAATCACCATGCATGCGATAGAAAAATACGATGCAGTTATTCAGCGAATAATAATTAATGGAACCGGTCGAGCGTAATAATATACATAGCGGATATTCAACAAAATAATAAATAACGGAACCGGTCGTGCGTAAGCGCGCAATGATGATGTTCAATGAATAATAAAGAATGGAATAACGAAAGAATTTCACCATGTATATGCGGTACTTGGCATAGAGCGAGTTATTCAACATAATGATAAAGAATGGAATAACGGAAGAATTTCACCAAGTATAGGGTAGCCCAGCGTATATGAGTTATTCAATGAGAATAATAAAGAATGGAATAATGAAGTTCTCTTCATGAATACTGAAAGAAATAATACCCTTACCTTAGAAGAAAGCTGGATATAGGAGTAGTGAAGTAGCGAGAATACTTTTCTTCTTTCTCTACTATAGTTTCTCTCTCTAGAGTTTCGAATTGAATTAAGTAAAAATAATGAAGGAATGAGCTTCTATTTATAGGAGAATGGATTTGAATAGTAACTAATTCATGAATGGTCCAGATTGATTTACTTTTGAAGCGGATGGTCCATATTGATTTACTATGCAAAGATAAATAAAATATTCTAATAAAAAAATCTTTTAAATAAAATATAATATATTCTATTTATAATCTAATAAAACGAATAACTTTATAAAAGTATTTTTTTTATATAAAAAGATTTTACTATCTGAAAACATTATCTTATAACTATAATAAAACTATACGTAATAAAATATAATATATTCTAATTATTGTCTAATAAAACAAATAACTTTATAAAAGTATTACATTTTATATAAAAAAGATTTTACTATGCAAAACACTATGCATAATAAAATATAATATATTCTATTTATTATCTAATAAAACAAATAACTTTATAAAAAAGTATTACATTTTATATAAAAAAGTTTTCTATTTTATTACATTAATAATACTAATAAAACAAAATTTATATATATATAAATATATATATAAACTTACATTACTTCATAAAAAAGACACCTCAATATATTTAACAACATTTATCATCATTATTATAATTCACAATATTAATCGATCGAATTCGTTCCCGGAAAGAGGGGCTTTCGATAAAGGATTTCTCCATATTGGCGCGCTTGATTAGGTGACCAAACCTCTCCTTGGCGAAACTTCTAGACATCGTTAATATTGCAAATAATAATATTAATAACTCTGTCATCTCAATTATTGATTTAATAATATATAAAATATCGACAATAATTGAATCAAATAACGTGAGATACTATGTCAACAATTCTTATAGCAATAATTGAACAAAATTGGTGACTTCTCACGTAAGCATCAATAATCAATCTGGTGTGTGCTACTTATGCGACCACAGCGTTCATCTTGTACTTTTAACACCGGGTGTTTCACGATTAACTTAACGGTAAAACTTTAGCCGTTATTTTCATAAAATATTTTTGTCGTTTTCTCGATCAAACAATAATTCCATTGTGGGGTCCACCAATGATTGTTAATAGTTATATGAATATTCCTGTTAAAATGAATATTCTCCCGACCAATCGAATATTATATAACAACTTGCGTGCTTTTGCAAAATTTATAAATATTACCCCAACTATAACATTATATCAAATTCATTCCATAATATTCAAAAATGATATTTATAGAAAATTCATCTTTATTCATAAAAGTTGGGGTCTTACAAAGATCGATTTTCTGGGGAGTTACAGGGTCCACCAATGATTGTGCCTTCGTACGAATATTCCTTAATAAAATGAATATTTCCCGACCAATCGAATATTTTATAACAACTTGCTTACTTTGCAAAATTTATAAATATTACCCACAACTATAATATTATATCAAATTCACACCTTTATACTCAAAAAAATTATTTCTAGAAAATTAATCTTTATTCATATAATTTGGGGTCTTACATCTTTTGTAATATCCCAAAACTCGGCTTTGATACCAACTACAATATCCCTAGATCCCAGTCCTAATCACCAAGGATATGGTATACTATTTCTATAACTATTGCGGAAGATATAAACATAAATTGTTTATACATTAAACTTTACACATTATCCCCAAGGTCGAGAACCTTCACATATATTACTTGAATCAATATCCTATCTAACATACAATGTTATTATCATACAATACTGTTACAAATTTATCTGCTTATCTAATCCTAAAGCTGGACTTGTCTTTGACTTGTCTTGTATCCGACGTATTCGTCTTAATCTGCAATATTTATCATGATATAGCAAGGGTGAGCAACAAGTTTGCCCAGCAAGTATAATTTTAATTGAGAATATATCATGACTGAAAGAATTTAAATAATAGCTGGCTAACATTCAATAATATAATTATGAACTAGCATGAACAAACTTTTATAGCTGAACGAACATTGAGCATAAACAAATATATCTGAACTAGGTGGTAATTAAGGTGATCAGCCTTTCATACCTGATGAATATATGTAATATGCATAGATTGCGATTAAACAATTCATAGACATGGTAATCAGCAATAATTAACAACAAGAATATTTGAATGAAACAACTCGAGGTCGAGTTAGAGAAAACTTGTCTTTATCACCGACTACTGATACGCAATTTATTTAGCTTTGTCTGAATACCTAATATATATAATACTGATTTCCAAATATTAGAATAATATCATCACAGTATAATACTGTTATATATAATTATAAAATAACCTAAACACATAACACATAACCCTATCAGTCTAAACAGCACATAAGACTTAGTATCAAGTCAAACTATTGCAGTCTAAGTTGAATTCGGCACAATTCTGATATCCTAACGGCCTAGTCGGATAATCCACGAGCCTATTATCCATAAGACTCTGTCTAAACGCAACACAATTATCATAGATAATTTATTATCAGTCAAAATATTTTTCATAAGCTCATAATAATTTTTAGATAATTATTATCATTTATTATGATTTTTTAATCATTAATATCATATTTATATGATTTAAATACCACTTAATTCCATTATCATTAATATTTATTTAATATTAAATATTAATGAAATTCTTAACATAATATTATAAAATGTTTATAATATCTCAAAGTATTTTAATACTTTATTATTGCTTTTAAATGATTTTAAATTAATTAAAACTATTATTAAATAATTGCCATTAATATTAAATATTAATTTTTTCATGAAAAATATCAAAAGTTATATTTTATAACTTAAGAATATTTTTCTAACCCATAAATCATTTTTATATGATTTTTAAAACAATAATTCTAATTTTCCATAATTATTTAATATATTCATTAAATAAATTAATTACTATTAATAATAAATTATTAATGAAATTTATCAAAGAATATTAAAAGTTATTAAAAATAACTTAAAATATTTTCTTATACCCTTATATAATTTAAAATGATTTTTCAAATATTAAAATCATTTTTAAGTAATTTATTTAATATTATAATTAAATAAATTAAATACCCTTAATATTTCAAAAATATTAAATATTAATGAAATATATTCAAAATTATTAAAACCCCATTTTTAGGCTTTAAAATAATTTTTAATAATTTATTTTGAATTTTTAATAATTTAAAACTATTTTTCTCTATTTATTTAATAAAAATAATAATTTTGGAAATAAAGTGTCACTAAAGGGCCTTATAGCGACAGAACCATCGCTATAGGTGTTCTTGAGTGTTCTTCAGCAAACTCAGACATTCAAACCCAGTTAACAGGTTGCCTAGTTTAACCTTATTTTATTTAGTGTTTTTGATGATTTCTGGGTAGCTAATGATGTTAGGATTGTAGTATAAGTGTAATACTACCATTACCAATCAAGTTCATAGTCATACTACAACATATCAGAGAGATCTTGGCCCTCAAAAACCTTGTCAGAAGTTGTTCTTCATTTATGGGTTACCCAAAAATGAAGAACAGTTCGGGTTAGCTACTTTGAATCCTTGTAACTTGGAATATGGGTGAGCTTTATGTGATCTAGAGGTTCATATTTGTAGTACATATGTCAAGGAAGAATTCTATAACACTTGTATCACATTTTATCAACACATGAGAGAAATCTAATCGAGTCAAACCCTGTCAGAAATTTCGCTCTTCAAGAATCTGGGTTTTTCAGATTTGTTCTTCAAGCAGATTGGTCAACCTACTTTGACCACGATTATCTATGATTCTGTGCATGATCTGGGGGTTCTAGAAGCATGATTATATAGTCCTTATATCAGACTACAACTTCAACACAACAACATGAACTAACTATCAAGGATTAGAAAGATCAAAGGCCTTAAAATTGTTTGTCAGAAATTCTGGGAAACCTGGGAATTTTCTTGGTTGCCCAGAAACAGATTTCGTGTTCGGTCAACGCACTTTGACCACGCATATCTTGAGTTCTAGACATGATCGAACCTTGATTCAAGTTCCAAATCACAGTCCTCATGGCATAGACCAGATCTATAACATAAAACACACTAAAGATCTAACACATACATATCTACGAGTCTTGACATTTGCTTGTCAGAGCACAAAACTAAGGTTCATGATTAGTTTTAAAAACTTGATTTTCATGCATCTAGATGTTATAGATCTATGATCTAACAAATCAGATCACTATATAACACCCTCTAACACATAACTAACCAACAACTAACAACATTAACACAAACTTTTAAGGATTTTAAAATTTAGGGTTTATACCTCGTTTAGAGCTTGATCTTGATTCTGACCACTTAATCTGATCTTGGGATGCTATGGATCATACTAAGGACTGATCCACTAAATATTTTCGTGGGTCTAGAGAGAGAGGGACTTGGTTGAGGGTTTGTGACCAAATGAGCTTAATAATGAATTTTCTCTCTCTTGAATTCCTTATATAATAAGATGCAATGAATTTGGATGGAAGGAATGGCTGAGATCTTTGATATAAAGCACATGGGAGAGCTTTAGTTGGTCACCAAACAATATTTTGGCAAGATTTACACACTAACTAATAAAAGAATACAAAAAGGGCAATTTAGTCTTTTTGCTTCCAATTTTAATGGCATAAGTGACATTTGTTATAACCCTTTGGGTTCAACCCTTAGGGTTTGGCCCTTAGGTTTAACCCTAAGGTTTTAAAATTTTTTGTTTTTAGTATTTTCTAATTAGATTTTAAAATAGAAAATTAGATTTCACAATTATAATTAGGGTTTCCTAATTATATTAAGATTTCGTAATCACAATCAAACTTGATAATTAGGATTAATGTTTCCTAATTAATATCAAAGATTTTAAATTAGCAATTAGGTTTTCCCTAATTATAGATTAGGGTTTCTAATTTACAAATTAGGGTTTTCTAACTAATTAATTAGGCTTTACCCTAATTAATCTGTAATTAATTACACTTATGCCTTTGAATTTTCAATTTAGGGTTTTCATAAACTGAATTAGGGTTTCAAATTCCCAAAATTAGATATTAGGGTTTTCAGAGCCGGTATTAGGGTTTCTTATCAGTCGTTAGGATTTTCTAACTGAACGTCGATGTTCTTAATATATGGTTAGGGTTTATCACTGATATAGATTATATGATCAACCCTTGACCATTAACCACATTCTATACACATATATGGTCATACACACAGAACATATAAACTTAACATTGTAAGCCTTCACCAAACATTTTTAAATTCACAAAATTCCTTCCCAAAAATCTCAAATCCATTCACTTATTTTTAGTCTAGGTCTATTATTTAACCTTAATTCAATCTTTTAAGATTTTATTAAATTATCCAAATTCTCGGGTTGTCACATCTTTTATTTGAGCCTAGAAATCATGTAATCACATATTCAGTCTCTGAATCTAGATTCGATTCCCGAGATGGACATTTCTCAGCTACAGCCAGCTTGTAAATTATTTACGGTGTCTGGATATCCTTAGATGGCTCTCATGCCCACAAGAAGTTCGGCACTGCTATGCATCTTATTTTCTCGAACATGCCTCACATCTCGAAAGTAAAAGCAACCAAGCTAAACATAATAAAATGGAAGTATCAAAGGCCTCAATTAATATTGAGCATAAGGGTTTGAAAAATCTATTTTCCAAAACTTCACTACTATATCTTGTTGAAATTGAACTTTTATACAAAAGTCAAACCTTTTGTATATAGGTGCAAACGAGGCATAGCACTACTTCAATACAATTGCACATAGGCCCTACACACACATACGTAGATAAAAGTTAATGAAAAGTGTCGGTAACCGTGTTATCACAGAAGTCGGGGGGTGCCTAACACATTCCCTCCGTTTAATCAAGCCCTGGGACCCTAACGAATCTCGGTTTCCAAGACCAGTTAAACAGTGTCAAACCATTGGGTCTTTGTGCAAACTTTTTATCGATTGAGTTGGTGCAACCATTTAAAATTACCAACTGGTGACTCTAACAGTCAAATCGTCGACATATACATGTCGGACCTTTTCAAACATGTATGAAGGATTCCTTGAGCATTTTTAAAAGATTTTAATTTCTAAAATTGTTATCGACTGTACCTTTATGTAAAGCATCATTGGTTTGGAGTGTGAGTGCTGTTATTTATTAAAACTTACAGCTTACGTGTTATCGTATTTTGCACGATGATGAGTGCATATTATTCATTTATTTTGATTCCATTATATTTAATTTTATTGCATGTTTCATGTGTATATGAGCTTATTAAGGTGTTTAATGATTTCAGGAAGAATTGGAGCTGAAATGAGGAAAAAGAGAAAATTGCAGAATTTTTAGCATTAAGTTGGATGCATGTTTTTAGCTTGGGACTTGAATTTTATTGTAGAGCTCTTCTTTAGCTTTCTGGAACATCTTGAATCGTCTCAATCGGAGTTCATATGAAAAAGTTAAGATATTTTTACTAAACGGGCGTTGAACCTCAAAGTTTGGAAGTTGCAATTTACACAGCAGTCACTTGGAGCCCGATTTCGACCTTCATGCAGAGCGATTCTATCGATTCTCAAAGAATGAAAGTTTTAGATCTCGCCGATATCTTTGTTTTGATAGGTAGCAGGCCCCATAAATCCTCCTGGATTAAAAGTTATGCTCGTTTTACCAAAGGGCGTCAGCAGGAAATGAAAATTCGCCCTAGCGAATTTGAGCGGAAAAATCAGGAAATCTTGGATTTTTGGAAAGTTTCTAAATGCAGATTTTGGTAGACTTCTACATGGAATTGGATTGATATTTCTATTAGCTTTAGGATTTCCTTTAGACTAAGATTTATTTCCAAATTGAATTCTATTTCTTTATGGAAACTAGTTATGATTTGTAATTCCTTTTAGGATTTGGATTTCTACATCCTATAGGATTTAGGACTTTGTCTAGCACTATAAATAGAGGATGAGAGTCAAGGTTTTATTCATTCAATAATCAACTATCATCTATTGGAATGCGGACTCAAGAGCATCAAAGCTAGTTCTTTTATTCGATTCTAAAGGGAGGTGAATCCTTGTTACAAGTAATTGATTAATTGAGTATTATTATTTATTCCTTCTTGTGTGGAATTTCTTCTGATAATCTATTTTCATTGATTGCATGTTAATTGATCTAATTGATTTAATATGGCCAATTAAGTTAATTTAATCATTATCATATACTAGATTAAGATTGGTATTACGTGTAATTGATATCTCTCTTCATCACAAGTAGCAACTTGGTAATAATAATTGTGAACAAGCTTTTGTTTATTGCTAAGATTATTAGAAAATAAGTTAAACAAATCGAGCTTATGTGTTTGTTGCTTGGATTAGTCTAATTCTCTATTTCTTAATACTTCTATCATATTAAATCTAGAGAGCTTATTCTAGTCAGTATGCTAGTTAGAATCAATTGGAGAGCTTGTTTACACAAAGTGATAATCTAAGGAAAATTTCGGATAAGCAGAGCTTATTTTATCTAGGGCTAATAATTTCATTGAAGGGAAAATAATAATTACTTGATTAATTGATTGTTGTACTTGGTGAAACTGAACTGCAGAATTGAAGTTTTTACATATTTGGTTAATTTCATCATTAATTCTTGTTCTCTTAGTTTAAAAATAATTTTCAAAACCCCCCATCTTTATTTTTTTGTTCAAATAGTAGAATAATTCTAAAACAACTTTACTCTCTATGGGATCGATCCTTACTTGCTACTGTGCTAATTATTATAAATTGTGAAGTCAAAGTAAAAGTGAGGTTAATTTAGGAGTGTCAACGGCAGCTCCCACACGACAGTTGTATAAATGAAGTTTGTATTTGAATTATGTACCGTATATGTAGCGCCCCCAAATTCGGGTCCTAAATCACCACGGATCCGGTGCACTAGTTCTATAACTATTGCGGAAGATATAAACATAAATTATTTATACATTAAACATTATACACTATCCCCAAGGTCGAGTAACCATAACTTATACACAATTCATTATCCTATCTGACATACAAAGATTTTATCATACATTATTGTTAACAATCTATCTACACATGTAAACTAAAGCTGGAACTGTCTTTAACCTTTCCTTGTATCTGACGCATTCGCCTTAATCTACAATGTTTTGTCATGATATAGCAAGGGTGAGCATGAAATTTGCCCAGCAAGTTTAAATTATATTTAAGGATATATCATGATTGAAAGAGTCTGAATAATAAGTTGGCTATAATTCAACAATATAATTGTGAATTAGCACGAACAAACTTTTGACTGAACAAGTATTAAACATGAACAAATATATCTGAACCGAATGGTAATGAAGGTGATCATCCTTTCATACCTAACTTATACACGTAATATGTACAGAGTACAATTCTACATGGCAATCAGCAATGATTAACCATAAGTGTGAGACCCCAGATTTTATGAATAAAGATTTAAATTTCTTGAAATTTTTTTTTGAATATTATGGAATGAATTTGATATAATGTTATAGTTGTGGGTAATATTTATAAATTTTCCAAAGTATGCAAGTTGTTATATAATAGTCGATTGGTCGGGGAATAATCGTTTTAACAGGAAATATTCGTACGACGGCACAATCATTGGTGGACTCCACAACGGAATTATTGTCGGATTGGGAAAATGACAAAAATATTTTTATGAAAATAACGGCGGAAGTTTTACCGTTAAAACTGTTGAACTACTTGGTAGTAAAAGTACAAGAATACACTGCGTGGTTGCATAGTAGCACACCAGTATTGATTATTGATGCTTACGAGAAAGTCACTCGGTTTTGTTCAATTATTGCTTCAAAGAATTGTTGCGATAAGATCTCACGTTATTTGATTCAATTATTTTCGATATTTTATATATTATTAAATCAATAATTGAGATGACAGAGTTATTAATATTATTATTTGCAATATTAACGATGTCTGTAAGTTACGCCAGGAGAGGTTTGGTTACCTAATTGCGGCGCCATGGAGAAATCCTTATTGGAAAGTCTCTTCTTTCACGGAACGACACAGTCGATTAATATTGTAAATTATAATAATGATGATAAATATTGTTAAATATATTGAGGTGTCTTTTATGAAGTCACTAGTAGTTTATATATATATATATATATATATATATATATATATATATATTTTTTATTAGTATTATTAATGTAATAAAATGTAAAAAGCTTTTATATAAAACAAAAAATACTTTTATAAAGTTATTTGTTTTATTAGACAATAATTTGAATATAATATATTTTATTATGCATAGTGTTTTGCGTAGTAAAATCTTTTATATAAAATGTAATACTTTTATAAAGTTATTTGTTTTATTAGACAATAATTAGAATATATTATATTTTATTATGCGTAGTATTTGCATAAGTACTGCATAGTATTTAGCATTATAAAATCATTTTATATAAAATGTAATACTTTTATAAAGTTATTTGTTTTATTAGATAATAATTAGAATATATTATATTTTATTATGCATAGTGTTTGTATAGTAAAATCTTTTTATATAAAAATGTAATACTTTTATAAAGTTATTTGTTTTATTAGACTATAAATAGAATATATTATATTTTATTTAAAAGATTTTGTTTTATTAGAATAATTTATTAATACTGCATAGTAAATCAATATGGACCGTCCGTTTAAAAGTAAATCAATCTGGACCGTTCATGAATTAGTTACTATTCAGTCCATTCTCCTATAAATAGAAGCTTATTCCTTCATTATTTCTTACGAATTCACTGAAACTCTAGAGAGAGAAACTATAGAGAGAAAGAAGAAAAGTATTATGTTACCTCACTTTTCGAATATTCAGTTCTTCTAAGGTAGGGGGTATTATTTCTTTCGTATTCATGAAGAGAACTTCTGTTATTCCATTCTTTATTATTCTGTTGGAAAACTTGTATACGCGGGCTACCCTATACTTGGTGAAATTCTTATGTTATTCCATTCTTTATTATTATGTTGAATAACCTATATGCCAAGCAATCGCATACATGGTGAAATTCTTCCGTTATTCCATTCTTTATTATTACATTTGGAATATCATGTATGCAGTATTATTACGCTTTGACCGGTTCCATTAATTATTATTCATTGGAATAACTCATCGTGTGGTCGATCGCATGCGTGGTGATTTCATTGTTATTGCATTCTTTATTATTCTGTTGGAATATCCTCGCTTGGTCAAGTAATTTCACTTGACACGGTTCTCGTTCTTTATTATTTTGTGAATATCCTATATCCGTATGCGTTTACACGTGACCGGTTTCATTCTTTATTATTCATTGGGAATAACACATGCATGCAAGTCCTATCATCGCACGCATGGTGAATCCTTTTGTTATTCCATTCTTTATTATTCTGTTGGAATAACATGTCTATGTGGATTACCACATGCATGGTGAATGATCCTTTGTATTCATTCCTTATTAATTTGTGGAAATGATCTGTCTAAGTGGATTACCGCATGGCGGACGAAAATCCATTTGCAGTTTCATATATTCTCTTATACTCAATTGGTTAAAGCTTTGACTTCTATACTCCATGAAATTAGTGGAATATCCTTGATATTTGCGCTTCATCCAGTATCTTATCATGAAAATATTCTTTTGAGCATTCTTCAATTTTACTCCATAAAGAAGTATCATGTTGACAATTTAGACGTTATTGGTTCCTGGATAAATTAATTCTTGAACTTGTTTTATTGAATTCTTATATCATTGTCATCATCCTCATGCTTATATTATGTTGAAAGTTATCTGTATTCGTTGTGCATAGATGGACTTCAGATGATTATGATTATGACGAGGATTATTCTAGTATAATCCTCGACCGTAATGTTACAAATGATGTGGTAAAAGTCCTCATTGGCGTAGTGCATTGATGGACCGATTGTTGGCATGATCATGACCATTGATGAATACACGAATATCCTCGCCCGTAGTGCGTGGATAAATTGTGGTTGTGATACTAATGAATATCCTCGCCAGTCAAGCGATGATGTGGATTATTTATTAAAATTTGAATCTCAAATAAAAGTGATGAAAAACCTTTTTAAATTATAAAAGATAGTAGATTTTATTCTCTACTTGACTCTTTTAATAGATTGCTTGTTCCGCTGTAGTTAAACTTGATGTTTGTTATATTGTATCAGTTTAACATTGTTGAAGGCTAACGATAATTTATTCTGCATTATCTTAGTCATAATATTTCTTACTAGGCTAGTTGAGCTCACCCTTTCTTTCACTGTTCTCTTAAGAAAATGAGAATGTAGCCGGGACTAGTTGGGGAACGAAGTAACGGTCCAGATGATAGCATTAGTAGTCCTCACCATTCTGTTAAATAGTGTGACAATAAATGTAATGAGGACTCCATTGAGTGTGGATATTGTATAGATGACAATATTCTTATTAAAACTCTTAGATTATGTTATGTCGTATTTTATACGACTGTTGTATAATTAAGTTGTATTTGTATTTTGTAACATGTATTTGGCGACTCAGAATATGTGATGTATACCTATTTTGGGGGCGTCACAATAAGCATATCTGAATGATACAACTCTTAGTAGAATTAAAAAAAACTTGCATGTTCCGTTGATTACCGTTATAAAATATAACTTAGCTTTATCCGAAGACCTAATATAGATAATACCGATCTCCAAATATTAGAATAGTATCATCACATATATATATATATATATATATATATATATATATATATATAATTACCTAAACACATAACACATAACCCTATCAGTCTACAACACACATAAGACTTGGTATCAAGTCAAACTATTTCAGTCTGACTTGAATTCGACACAATTCTAACATCCCGACGATCTAGTCGGACAATTATTGAGTTTAAGTTCAATTAAACTCTGCCTAAATACTTAACAATTATCTTAGGTAATTTATTAATCAATCAAAATAATTTTTATAGACCCATAATAATTTTTAGATAAATATTACCATTTATTATGATTTTTAATCATTAATATCATACTTATATGATTTAAATACCACTTAATTCAATCATCATTAATATTTATTTAATATTAAATATTAATGAAATCCTTAACATAATATTATAATATATTTATAATATCTCAAAGTATTTTAATACTTTATTATTACCATTAAATGATTTTAAAGTAATTAAAACCATTATTAATTATCTGCCATTAATATTAAAATATTAATTTTTTCATGACCAAATATCAAAACTTATATTTTTATAATTTAAAATATTTTTATAACACTTAAATTATTTTTATATTATTTTTAAAGCATTAATTCTATTTTTCCATAATTTATTTAATATATTTATTAAATAAATTAATTACCATTAATATTAATTTATTAAAAAATTCATCACAAAATATTAAAAGTCATTAAATATAACTTAAAATATTTTCTTATACCATAATATAATTTTAAATGATTTTTCAAGTATTAAAATCATTTTTAAATAATTTATTTAATATTATAATTAAATAAATTAAATACCACTTATATTCCAAAAATATGAAATATAATCCAAATAATTAAAAACTAATTTTCAGGCTTTAAAATAATTTTTAATAATTTATTATGTATTTTTAATAATTTAAAACTATTTATTTAATTAAATAAATAATTTCCATAAATAAACCGTCACTAAAGGGCCCTATAGCGACAGAACCGTCGCTATAGGTGTTCTTGGTGTTCTTAAGCTCAAACCCAGAAATCCTGTTAGTGTTCGAGCTAGTGAGTTTGACCATCATTTGATCTATGCTCCTAAATTTTTCTGGGAAGTCTAAGGAATCATTGTTGTAGTTTGCATGTAATACTACACTTACAAACAAACATCATGGCTAAACAACATCATATCAGTGAGTTATTAGCCCTCAAAATGTCTGACAACGCTGTTCTTCATTTCTGGGTTTTCCAGAAAATGAAGAACAAACGAAGGTGCTATATTTAGATCATTGTAGCTTTCAGTATATGTCTTATTTGTGTGATCTAATGGTTGGATCGTGCAGATAACATGTCAGGCTACAATTACATAACATCAGGTACTAACAACAACATTACATATGTGATGTATAAGGGACGATTGAACTATATCGGAAAAATCGCGTATATGAGTTTCTAGGTTTTTCCAGATTTTGACAAAACTGGTGGTCAAGGCTACTTTGACCCTGCATAACTTTTATTCTATGTGCGATCTGGGTGATATAAAAGCTTGATTGTGTAGTCCTTATACCAGACTACAAGTCCATTACACAAACATGGCCAAATCACTTGTCAGTAGCAAGATCAGAGGCCTTAAAGATGTTGTCAGAGCTACTTGGAAAAATCTGGGTTTTCCAGAAACGGTTTTCGTGCTCGGTCAACGTACTTTGACCATTACTAACTTTTAATCTATACATGATCTGGGCTTGATTCAAGTTACAGAGCATAGACAACATAGCATACTACAGATCTATAACATAAAACACACAAAACAACTAACAGTTAAAGATCTATGGGGTCTGACATTCGGTTGTCAAACCACATTTATCCAGTTTTCCAGATTTTTAAAATCTTTAATTTCGAGCATCTAGATGATATGGATCCATGATCTAGCAACCCAAATCATCAAATGACACCCTCTAACACATATCTAAACAACAAACAACAACATTAACACAAATTTTTAAGGATTTCTAGAATTAGGGTTTATACCTCTATTATGCTTCCATACTTGATTTCTGATCCATGATCTTGATCCTGGCTTGCTAATGCTCTTACTTATGACTAATTTACTTAATATTTTTGTGGCTAAGGAGAGAGAAAAGTTTGGTTGAGTGTAAGGATGCAAATGAGCTTGGTTTGGTGATTTTCCCTCTCTTTGATCTATATATAAAATGATAAAATGCAATGGCTGATCATGTGATCAGTTGTTGGCTGATTAAAGTTTCTTTCTAGACCACATGGCTAGCCTAGGGTTGGTCACCAACCACAACTAGGGTTAGATCTACACTCCGCCTCATTAAAATATAAAGAAGGGTAGTTTGGTCTTTTAACTCATAAAGTGCATGGCAACTTGGTAACTTCTCATAATTATTAGGTTTTAACCCTTAGGGTTTAACCCTAAGGTTACACGAACTTATATTCTAGCATTTACTAATTAGGTTTTAACATAGAGATTAAGGTTTCTAATTTATAATTAGGATCTCTTAATTATATTAAGATTTCCTAATCACATTAGGGCTTTTAAATAGGATTAATGTTTTATAATTAACATTCAAATCACTGAATTACCAATTAGGTCTTCCCTAATTATACATTAGGGTTTCAAACATTCGAAATTAGGGCTTTCTAATTAATAAATTAGGGTTATCCCTAATTATACTTACAATTAATAACATAAAAACTTTATACTTATCTTCAAGCTTCCCAATTAGGGTTTTAATATTCCAAATTAGGGTTTTAGATTCTCTAACCAAAATTAGGGTTTCATAGCTTAGGTGTAGGGTTTCTTATCAGTCGATAGGGTTTTCTAACTGAACGTCGAGGTTCTAAAATATTATTAGGGTTTATGACTGATATAATTTATTCGGTCAACCCTTGACCCTTAACCACATACTGTACACATATGACCATATACACAAATACTCTTAACACTTTAAACCTTCACTAAAAGTTTTTAAATTCACAAAATTCATTCCCAAAAATGTTAAATACATACACTTATTTTCTGTCTAGGTTTATTATTTAACCTCTATTCAATCTTTTAAGATTTTATTAAATTGTCTAAATTCTCGGGTTGTCACATATATCTGGCGACTCAGAATGAGTTGTGTGGACCTATTTTGGGGGCGTCACAGTTGGCATCAAAGCTTAGGGATATGGTCTCTGGCGGAGATCTTAGACTAGAACTAGGAGGGGAGAGACGAGTAATATCATTTGCTAGTGTGTGTCCTACCTAAACTGAATTTTCTAACTTAACAAGTTGACAAATTGTGATATGTCAATTAATCTTTATTTTGAAGCTGTATTCTAGAATGATATCTGAAATTCAACAGATGAGCAATGGAGAAATCATGTTACAGAGGAAATGACCGGGAAGATAGAATCTAAAATGAAAGTAAGGTATTCTCACATCTTCGAACTACTAGGTACGTAAATTTCGGGGACGAAATTTCATAAAGAGGGGAGATCGTAAGACCCCAAATTTTATGAAATAAAAGTATTCAATTTTTCTTATAATTATTATTCAGTAATTGTTTAAATTGATAAAAAGTTAAAGTTAAGGGTGATATGTGAAAATTTTATAAAATAAGCAAGTTGTCATAAAATATTCATTTGTTCGGGGAATATTCTTTTTGTCGGGGAATTTCCGTACGACGGCACAATCATTAGTGGAGCACGTAATGGAATAACTATTGGATATAGAAAGCGACAAAAATAACCTTTTTATAAAAATAACGACAAGACTTTTACCGTTAAACTGTTGAAATATCCGGTGATAAAAGAACGATGTCTACGCGTTGTTGCGCAAGATGTACGCTTGTATTTACACAATATCTCTGATTATTGATGCTTACGTAAGAAGTCACTCAGTTTTGTTCAATTATTGTCACAGTATCATCTGCATAATATTTTATATTATTAAATTAATAATTGAGATGATACAATTATTCATATTATTATTTGCATTATTGACAATGTCTAGGAAGTTCTGTCGAGGAAAGAGGTTTAGTTATTTAATTGCAAGCCAGTAAGGAGAAATCCTTATCGAAAAGCCCCATCTTTCCTAGAAACGATCTAATTGTCAATATTATGAGTTATAATATTAAATGATGAATAATTGTTGAATGATTAAAAATGTGTTGTGGTAATTATTTATTCAATTTTTTGATATAAATAGAGAGGTTTGTCATGAGGCGTTTGTTGTAAGTTTGACTTATTATTCCATGGGGAGATGTGCTAATTTTTTAGACCGTCGGTTGAAATTATAATAATAAATCAATATGGACTGTTGGTTGAAGTTATAATAGTAATTCAATATGGACCGTTGGTTGAAGTTATAATAGTAAATCAATATGGACCACTGGTTGAAGTTATAATAGTAAACCAATATGGACCGTCAATTGAAGTTTTAATAGTAAATCAATATGGACCGTCTGTTTTAATAGTAAATCAATCTGGACCGTTCGTGAATTAGTTATCATTTAGTCCATTCTACTATAAATAGAAGTTCATTCCTTCATTATTTCTTATGAATTCACTAAAACTATAAAGAGAAACTATAGAGAGATAATAAGAGAGAAAGAAGAAGAGTATTCTGCTATTACACTATTGCAGTATCCAATCTTCTACTAAGGTAAGGGATATTACTTTTCGTATTCGTAAGAGGTATTTTTTCTTTCGTATTCGTAAAGGATGTTATTTACTTCATACTCATAAGGGTTGTCATTTTATTCCTTATTAATCTGCGGGAGTAACCTATCTACGCGGATTACCGCATGCATGGTGAATAACCCTTCGTATTCACTCTTTATTATTCTGTGAGAATAACATGTCTATGCGGATTACCATATGCATGGTGAATAACCCTTCGTATTCATTCTTTATTAATCTGCGGGAGTAACCTGTCTATGCAGATTACCACATGCATGGTGAATAATCATTCGTATTCATTCTTTATAAAATTGTGGAAATGATCTATCTACGCGGATTACCGCATGACGGGTGAAAATTCATTTGCAGTTTCGTATATTATTTCATACTCGTAAGAGATATCATTTCGTTTGTACTCGTCATGGGATATCGTTTTATTTCGTATTCTCCATTTATGGGTACTATTCATACCAGAGTACTATTTATCCGGGGTACTATTCATTCAGGTACTATTTGTATGACCCAAACTTTTATGAATAAAGATTAATTTTTCTCGAAATATATTTTTGAATATTATGGTGTGGATTTGATATAATATTATAGTTGTAGATAATATTTACAAATTTTACAAAGTAAGCAAGTTGTTATAAAATATTCGATTGGTCGGGGAATATTCGTTTTAACAGGGAATATTCGTACGACGACACAATCATTGGTGGATCCCATAACAGAATTATTGTCGGAGTTAGAAAACGACAGAAATATCTTTTTATAAAAATAACTGCGAAAGTTTTACTGTTAAACTATTGAAATACCCGATGATAAAAGTACAGTAATACGCGTGGTTGCATAGTATCACAATGTATTGGTTATTGATGCTTACGTAAAAAGTAACTCAGTTATACTCAATTATTGCTACAGTAATTGCTGCATAATATCTCTCATATTATTGATTCAATTATTGTCATAGTATCATTTGCATAATATTTTATATTATTTGGTCACCTAATTACTTGCCAAAAGGGAGAAATCCTTATCAGAAAACTCCCTCTTTTCTGAGCATGATCTGGTTGTTAAATATTGTGAGTTATAATATTAATGATGAATAAATCCGTGTTGATTAAAAATGAAATTGTTGATAAAAATATTTCCATTATGTTGGGATTATTAGTGTTAGTGGAAATCGACATTTATTTCTATAATAATTGATTTGTGGATGTTAAATTGACCAAACGGGCAATTAATCGGATAAATGAACAATTAATTGCTATTGGTTCACATGTAAATTATTGTTGGTTCACATGTATGGAACTATTGATTCACATGCATGTACTATTAGGGGAGGTGGTGCAAGATTGATAATACTTGAAGGACTAAATTAAAAATAGAGGTATAGATGAAGGTACTATACTATAATAATTCGAGCCCTTAATCGTGTAATTATCGAAACTATGTTTTCCTATAAATAGAAGCTCATTCTTCTTTCATTATCACCAATTCACTAAGACTCACAAGAAGAAGAGTATTTTGCTACTTCATTATTGCAGTATCCAGCCTTCTACTAAGGTAAGGGATATTATTTTTGTTCAATACTCGTATAAAATAATATTTTCTTTCATACTCTATAGTATGTAAGTAATATTATTTTGTTTCGTATTCCTACTTCTACACTCATTTTGTTAAAGTATTGCTTCTATACTCCGTGAAATTAGTAGAATATCCTTGAAATTTGCGCTTCATCTAGTATCGTTTCACAAGGATATTTTTCTAAACATTCTTGTTAAATTTTAAGCTTTTCATGCCGGAGTACTATTCATGGGCATTATTCATAAATACGATACTATTCACAAAGTACTATTCACGATATACTATTCACCTAGGGTACTATTCATGATAAAAATTGATTTCTTTTCTGTCCAAATCATTTTTGATTCAATGTTATTCTTGAATTTTACTCCACAAAGCAATATCATGTTGTTAATTTGGATATTATTGAATTATGAATAAATTAAATTATAAATCTTTAAAAATTTATCCTTTGCTTTCTTTTAATTGAATTCTTATATCATTGACTTCATCCTCATGCTCATATTATGTTTAAAGTCATATGTGGCCTGTAGTGCATAGATGAACTTGGTATGATTATGACCAGGGATTATTCAATATAATCATGACCGTAATATTACAAATGATGTGGTAAAAGTCTTTCATTCTCACCAATTCACTAAGACTCACAAAAGCATTTATAGAGAGAGAAGCTATAGAGAGAAAGAAGAAGAGTATTTTGCTACTTCATTATTGCAGTATCCAGCCTTCTACTAAGGTAAGAGATATTATTTTTGTTCAATACTCGTATGAAATAATATTTTCTTCCATACTCTATAGTATGTAAGTAATATTATTTTGTTTCGTATTCCTACTTCTACACTCATTTTGTTAAAGTATTGCTTCTATACTCCGTGAAATTAGTAGAATATCCTTGAAATTTGCGCTTCATCTAGTATCGTTTCACAAGGATATTTTTCTGAACATTCTTGTTAAATTTTAAGCTTTTCATGCCGGAGTACTATTCATGGGCATTATTCATAAATACGATACTATTCACAAAGTACTATTCACGATGTACTATTCACCCGGGGTACTATTCATGATAAAAATTGATTTCTTTTCTGTCCAAATAATTTTTGATTCAATATTATTCTTGAATTTTACTCCACAAAGCAGTATCATGTAGTCAATTTGGACATTATTGAATTATGGATAAATTAAATTATAAATCTTTAAAAATTTATCCTTTGCTTTCTTTTAATTGAATTCTTATATCATTGTCATCATCCTCATGCTTATATTATGTTTAAAGTCATCTGTGGCCTGTAGTGCATAGATAGATTTGGTATGATTATGACTAGGGATTATTCAGTATAATTATGACCGTAATATTACAAATGATATGGTAAAAGTCCTCATTGGCCCGTAGTGCATTGATGGACAGTTATTGGCAAGATCATGACCATTGATGAATACACGAATATCCTTGGCCCGTAGTGCATGGATAATTCATGGACATGATACTAATGAATATCATTGGTCCGTAGTCCATGGTTAATTCAGTGATGTGGATTATTTATTGTGCTGAGTCTTAGCGATAAAATTGATGATAAACTTTTTAAATCATAGAAGATAGTAGATATCATGCTCTACTTAACTCTTCTAATGGATTGCTTGTTCTGCTGCAATTAAACTTGTTTTTTATTAGTTTAACACTGTTAAAGGCTAACAATAATTTATTCTGCATTATCTTAATCATAATATTTCTTACTGGGCTAGTAGAGCTCACCCTTTTGCTTTCATTGTTCTCTTCAAGAAATAAGAACGTAGCCGGGACTAGTCGAGGAACGGAGTGATGGTCCGAGATGGTGGCTATAGTAGTCCTCACTATTCTATGAAATAGTGTGATAATAAATGTAATGAGGACTCCATTTGAGTTTGGATATTGTCTAGAAGACAATATTCATGTAAAAACTCTAGGCTACACTTTTGTCGTATTGTATAAAAGAAGTTTGTATTTGATTTCTGTACCAAGTATTTGGCGACTCAGAATGGGTGATGTATACCTATTTTGGGGGCGTCACACTATTCATTCGGGGTACTTTGCATTACCGGGTACTATTCATTCGGGTACTATTCACGAGGTACTATTTACGATAAAATTGGTTTCTTTTCTATCCAAATTATCTTTGATATATGAATCTTATTCTTAAATTTGAATCCACGTTTTGATCATCATGTTGACCATTTGGACATTCTTGAACTCTGGATAAATTGAACTATAAATTTTTAATATTTATCATTGATCTCACTTGATTCATTCTTTATATCATTGTTATAATTATCAGACATAAATTGTGGTTAAAGTTATCTTTGGCCCGTACTGCAAAGATGAACTGTTGATTAGTATGATTATGACCAGGAATTGTGTATCGGTATAATCATAACCGAAATTGTGTATTGGTATAATCATGACTATTGGTTTTACAGTTGTATGTCTTTGGCCCGTAGTGCAAAGATGGACTGTTGATTATTAATTTTACAGTTGTATGTCTTTGGCCCGTAGTGAAAAGATGGACTTTTGATTATTGGTTTTACAGTTGTATGTCTTTAGCCCGCAGTTCAAAGATGGACTGTTGATTATTAATTTTACAGTTGTATGTCTTTGGCCATAGTGCAAAGATGGACTATTGATCATTGGTTTTATAATTGAACATCTTTGGCCCGTAATCCAAAGATAGACAGTTGATTGACATGATCATGACCACTGTTGTTATATTTGAATGTTTTTGGTGTAGAGTGTAAAGATGATATGATTATTGAGTATCTTAGCCTTTGTAGAAAGGACAATAGAAAGGACGTTGATTGAAAGTTCTAAGCCTTTGTGGCAAGGAGAAACTGTTGATTTACATGATTATAAATATGAATTGTGAATTTAACTATAATCTTTGGTGGTTCAGGTGAAGACATGTGATGCAAGTTCTTTTAATCTTGGTTACAACAAAGAACTGTTGATGGGTATTACATGAATGAAGTATTAATGATGGACTTTTAATGTGGAGGAGATAGTAGACATTATGTTCTACTTGACTCTTCTAATGGATTGTTGATTCCGCTGCAATTATGGTTGAAAACTTTTATCATCTACCATATGTTCTAAATATCTGATTATTTACTGATGAATGCTATTGATAATTTAATCATCTTAGTCATGATATTCTTTAGTGGACTATTTGTGTTTGCCCTTTTGCTTCACAATTCCTTTTAGGTAATAAGAGTGTAGCTGGGTCGAGTGGGGATAACAAGGGATTAGAGTGATGGTCTGTGCTAGTTGAATGACAATATATAATTGCATTGAGGACTTAAAATGTGTGTCGTATTTTATACGTCATTTAATAATTAATTTTGGTGAATAACAATAGGGTGAGGAGAACCCGACTTTGAAAGCGTCAAAAATGCACCCCATTAGAATGAGGATGACAGAATTGTACTAAGAGCTTAAAGGATGTGTTTCCACTATTATACATGATATCTAACCACATACAAACTCGTGTTATCATAAGATATAGTTATGCACATCCACTTGCTGACTATATCTATGAGCATTATCTATATAACCTTGGAGTATGGTTGGAATATAATCCTCAGTTTGAGACAATGGAGATAATTATATGGCAAGAAGATACACATTGGAATGAACATGATTATAATCTTCTCGTTCTTCTTTGGTCTATTGGGTCAACCAAGGTTAATGGTCAAGTCCTATGATATTTATTATAACTTAGATGCATGGCCTCCCATGTATGAAGGATTCCTTGAGCATTTTCCAAATATTTTAGTTCTTAAAATAGTTATCGACTGTACCTTTATGTAAAGTATCATTGGTTTGGAGTGTGAGTACTGTTATTTATTGAAACTCATAACTTATGTGTTGTCGTGTTTTGCATAACAATTATATAAATGAAGTTTGTATTTGAATTTTGTACCGTATATCTGGCGACTCAGAATGAGTCGTGTGGACCTATTTTAGGAGCGTCACAAAACTCACCTAAAATGAGAACGCCAAAAGACAAGAACATAAAGGGATAAATAAAAATCCAAACATCGACAACAACAATGGAGTACAAGAAGAATTTGAACCCAACAACAAAAACTCATTACACAAATTCATCTCTGCTCACATCTAATGTCGCAATATACACAAAATTTTAACATTCTTTTTCATTTTATGAACAAACCCATCAATGAATTAAGTGAATTTTGAAGAATCTTGAACGCAAACCCAGTTACCCATCATAGAGGACAGAGAAAAAAAATTGGGAATTCAGTGCACAATTCCTCACCTCCCAAAGACCATCGTTTCACCGCCTACGCCAATGTGGTAGCTTGCAAAGTCTATGGAAGAAAAGTCTGGCTGTAAGTGGGAGAAAACGCAGGAGGCCACAGAAACTTAGCCATGCCATCTCAAATACACTAAACAAATCAAAAAACAAATCAGATCTAGCTACCATAATCACAAATAAAAAACTCTCAAGTACTAATGTTGACACCATAAATCTAGATCTAGATTGAGAAAATTTTTATTTTTGACTAACAAAGTTTCACCTTCAAAATTAGATCTGGATTTTTTAATATTTATTTTCGAACTAATATCCAAATAATGAAGGGATTGAAATCAGATATGGATATTTTAAAGATTTATTTTCGAACTAATATCCAAATAATGAGGGATGATAGATGAACGAAGAACATAAGAATGGAAGAAGAAGACCCAACAATCACCATGACTTACAATATTATCTCCGCCATGCTTTTTACCATGGTTGCTGTCGAACGAGAGACTGGTGGTGGAGTCGGAGAAGAAAGAGTGAACAAATTTTTTTTCCCTTTTGAACTCTGTTGTGGCTTTTGTTTTATCTACATACTTAGTCAGCAAAAAATATTCAGGTGTAAGCGAAGTTAGTTTAGGTAACAAAGTCTGTTAACGATAGGAGCACAATTGACCTAAATTTTATAAAGAACACGTTGAACATCGGAATAAGCGTTAGCGACATTTTTGCCCTTTGCCCTTACTTAGGGGGGTGTATTCAATTAAGATTTTTAAAGACTTTTAAAGATTTTAAAAGTTTGGTTGTATTCAATCAAGACATTTAAAGAGTTTATAAAAGTTTAGTGGTATTCAATTACAACTTTTTTAATGTCTTTAAAAGTTAGGTGGTATTGAATTAAGATTTTTACAAAGTCTATAAAAGTATTTTGGTATTCAAAAAGTCATAGACTTTTCAGATTTCTATTAAATGGTAGAGTTTGACAGACTTTAGAAGAAGAATTATAACTATCAACCCATATCCAAAGTCTGACCTCATATCTAAAGATTTCTAAAGACTTCATATCTCATCTTAATAAACTAAATAAATTTAAAATACAATTCACATGAATCCAATATTTCTAATTACTTCACATGAATCCAATATTTCTAATTACTTTATAATCTAGAATAATTAATACTTCTGCTATACCCACAAAAATAAAATATTTATTTTGTTTTTAGTAATCAACGTCTAAAATTCAAAATTTTAAAATTTGAATTTATTTGTTATTTAATAATAAACACACCTTATTATTTCAAAAATATAAATAAATATACAATATTTTAAAATTTTATAATTTAAGTAAATTAACTTAGAATCGAGTTAAATGAAGAAAAAAAAAAAGAGAGAGGGAAAATAATTTATATAGAGTACGTTACTTTATAGTGATATATAGTTGTATAAAATATATAAGTTCTTCAAGCTTTTATCATAATTTTATTATATGTTACATTACTAAACTAAAAATTTATTAAAAAGAATATAAATAAAAAGTATTTTTTATTTGAAAAATAACTTGCTATTTTAAAATATACATGAAACAAGTATATATTATTTTTATTTGCAAATTTTGATACTAAGGCGAGGTAATATTCAAATATTTGAATGGAAATCGATATATATTGCAAATGTTTATATTAATTTTTAATTCTTTAATTACGTAAATAAGTATTGATGATGACTTTTGTAGAATGGAATGAAAAATAATAATTCTAAATAAAGCGTCTACGCATATGAATAAAAGTATATATAAATTTCGATGAAAAGTGAGTTTAATTTTTTGTATTAAATCGTAATTTCTAAAATTTTATTGGTATCCTAAAGTATCCAAATGTATTATTAAATGAGTAGAATAATATTTCAAGCATATATAAAATCTCAATGCCACAATAATATAATGAGATCTACTCTAGTTCATGAAAAAAAGAGGAGATGTTATGCTGTGAAATTTAATTAACAATTAATATAAGTTCTGCAAGATATATTAAAAATATACAAAAAGTCTATCACGGTCTTAATAAAAAGTTTATAAAAAATCATTTTATTTCATAGAAATCTATAAAGTCGTTTTAAAAAATCTTTAAAAGTTATTAAAATCCCACAAATTCTACAAAAATATGTCACTTAAAAAAAGTATTTAAAAATCTTAATTGAATACGCCTTTAATTCCTTAATGCGTAGAAAGACTAGCGCATTTCTTAACGTGGGACGGAGGGAGTACATCCAACGAAATATGTTTGAAGGGAAGAAAGCATCAACTCCTGGGAGTTCCTTGACCTCTGAAAACCCGACTGATTGGATCGAGTAAGTAGCTAATCTTCCAAAACAAATTCTGTCTATACTTAAATTATTAATATCTATATTGGGTATTTGTTTGATTAAGGGCTCAAGATGTACTGAAGAGAAAATTAGTGACAAAAGATATTTTCAATTGGGAATTACGCACAAGAAAACACTCAGAAGGAGGAGGAGACGAGTATTCTAGATTATTGAAGTATGTGGGTGGTGTTGATTTGAGCTTCTCAAAAGAAAACCCATCAATTGCCTGTGGCACCCTTGTTGTTTTGGACCTCGAAACTCTGGAAGTAGTATATGAGGATTCATCTGTTGTCAGGCTTGATGTCCCATATGTTCCTGGATTCCTTGCCTTTAGAGAGGTTTATTTATGAACACATTTTCCTTTTCTTTTATCTTTTCTTGTAATGCATTAAATCCGCTAAAAGTTTTGGTCATTTTTAAATCGAGTCTTTACTATGTATGACAGATAAATTAAGGTCGATAGTAAAAACCCACGTTTGTGTATATATGAGATGCGAAAAAATAAAGAAAGACCCCACACTAATTAGTTACTTTGAGTCATCAGGTATGGTATATTGGTACAATTTGCAAATGTTATGGAATTGTTTACATGGTTACTAGTTACCTAGCACACACAATATAGAAAAGAGAAAAAAGTTTTAAAATATGAGAGACCAATAGTCCAAAAAGAAAAAAAAAACTGCTCTTGTTGCTCTCCCTTAATAATAAAGATATACTCCTTTAGTCTCAAAATGAGAGTCCAATTTTCAGAAACCAAACATTGTAAAATATAAGAGTAGTTATACTCAAGTTTGTTGCTTAATTTGAAAATAATATTGGTATTCGTTTACTTACTTTTAATTAAGTGCAAATTTTTGGTCTATTAATAGAAATGGAACTCTCATTTTAAGACTACAATGGATATAAAGTATGTAATGATTCTTATATGGATCTTACTAGTTATACTTTTGAAAAGTTGTTTGATTACCAGCTTGATATCATTTAATCATATAAGATCTTCCATTAAGCGTTGTTTAATCTTTTCTAATGTCTATCCTTCCTTTAGGCTTCTGTCCTTTTAGAGATTTTGGAGAAAATGAAAGCCTGTTTTCATCCTTTATATCCCCAGGTAATGGTAGTCTTTATTAGTTGTTTCCTAGTTGTTTCTAATGCGCTTCTTATTGCATTTTATATCACATGAAACTTGCATTTCTTTTCAAGTTGAATGTAATGACATTTTATTTTCTAAACTAAAGTACTGTTAGTAATTACTTTAAAATGAATATGATCTAAAGTTTTTGAGCCATACTTTGTTTAGTATAAATCTAATTAGGTCTAAAATTCTGATCCTAAGGCATATATGCCCATGAACTTTGACAGTTGTTGATGGTTGATGGCAATGGAATACTCCATCCTCGAGGCAAGTGTTTCCATCATATGTAGTAATTATTACCGTTGAAATTGTTTTCATGTTTCATATTATCTCATTGTTTTGGCTGGGAAAAATATGAATAGTATATTGGAGCTTCTAATTCTCTAGTAAAAAGTAGTATGGGTTCATCTACTGACTCAGTTTTTCATACGAGTTATATCTACCTCAATGAATATAACATCAAATATCAATAGTAGCTGTCAACACCTTCTGAAACAAAACTTTCAGCTGTACAGAGATTTGCCATATGTTGAATAAGTGAAAGGCTTGACTTTTGTGCTTATGGTCAATTTAAGAATATACCTGGCACTAATCAATTTGTTAATTACCAACATACCGTCTTCGTTAAATTAGGGAAGAACATTAAATTCTTGAATGTTTCTGGATATAACACCTGTTTGCTATTTTCTTTAGGTCTATGAATTTATATAAATTAAGGGAAAAAATAATAAGATATATGTATGTTTTGAGGTACAGTAGTTTTGGCACCCTCAGTTTGTTTTTTAACTATCTAAAATTGATATATTTAAGTCACTAAATGGAAAAATTAGTATGTAATTTTATAATAAAGTAGTTTTGGCACGCTCAACTTATTTATTTCATTATTTGATGTAGGACAATTTGTAAAACGAATTTTGTTATTGATTGATATAGGGCTAGAACTAGGATTTAAGCTCTACGCTTAAATTCTAGGATTTAGAGTTTTAACTCGGCGTCTATTAACTCTAGATACATATCTCCAAGATATAAGAAAAATCAATAATAATCTCAATATTTAGAATGTACTCTGTGTAAAGATTACATCGGTATTTAAACAAAAACAAACCTAAATTAGACTTGGAGACCAATAAAATAACAAAAGACAAAAATAACCCAACTAATTAAAACAAGTCCATATTAATGAAATAAAAAAAATTAAAAAATAAGGAAACTAAATCATTGATCCCCATTATTTCTCCCTGGTTGGAAAAAAATTTGGCTCTGTCGAAATGAAATCTTCGGAACACTTCAACAATGTAGGATCAATGCGATGAAACTCGTCCCTACCAATCCACATGCAATCACTGTCAGGCTTGTCGCGCCACTTAACCAAAAATTGGTGATATCCTCCACGCCTAGCCAACACAAATCTCCAATCCAATACATCCTCGATACCATCTGCTATAGACTGAAGAAACAAGAGGACATGCAGGTGGAATCAATGTTCTGAAAGGCGCTAGGCTGGAGGCGGGCGGTCGGGGGCCTAGGGGGGGCCTGAGCGAGATTTTTTATTTTAAGTTAATTTTAATATTTTATCTTATATTTATCCAAACAAAACAATAATATAAAACAAAACAATTTATAATAAAGATAATATAAGCCTTTGCTTAAAGTTCAAACACATATCTATATTGCTAATATCAAAGTTTAAACACAAACATATTGTTCAAAGTTCAAACGTGTTTTTAATGTGTTAGTTTTATTCATAAACAAGATTGCTATTAAATAATAAAATTTAAAATTTCAAGAATTTAATTCAATATTAAAACTTAAGAAGCTAAACATAAATTTAGGAATTATATTGAATTAAATTAAATATTACAAATGCATCATCATTTATATAATTTGATGTTGGTACAAGTTCAGAAAATTACAATTATAATAAAATTATCCATTTTGACTTGATATTGTTCACTTGTGACTTGATATGCTATGTATTATGAATATGTTAAATCATTAGAAAAATAAATATATTAAGATTTAGTTTGAGTAGTTATTAAAATTAAAAAAAACCTCTCTGCCTAATTTCACAGGAGGGGTTTTTGTGTATGAGCTTAGGTGAGGCGCCGGGAGGCTGGCAGCGATAAAGCGGGGCACCATAGGGGCCTAGCGCTAAAGCGGACCAGTGAGAATTTTAGAACCTTTGGGTGGAACAAGTACATGCTCAATAGGGTTAGTAGACGAAGGAGATGAGTTGACAGACTTGAAGGTCCATGATATGGAGTAAGATCGGCCACATTAAATATAAGACCAATACCCATATTACTAGGAAGATTTAACTTATAAGCATTAGTACTAACCTTCTTTTTAACAAGAAATGGACCCATCCGCTTAAAATGCACCTTTTTCATGTGCCTGGAGGTAACCTCTCGACACGGTGTCGAAGTATCACTTGATCATTCTCAGTGAACTCTTGGTATCTGCGATGAACATCTGCAACAGACTTATAATTTTCATTGCTCAAATTAATTTCTGACTTATCTAAGCATGCAAATCATGAATGTGTCGTGCAAAAGTTTCAACAGACTCATTAGCTCTATATGAGGGGGGAAGAGGGACCAAGTCAATAGGTTTCCTAGGTTGATAACTAGTGTAAATTTGAAAAGTACTTGCCCCAATAGAGCGATTAACAAAACTATTATAAGAAAATTCAGCCATAGGTAAAACTCTATCCCAATTGGACACATGATCTCACATCTCACCAAATCACCTACTCCTATTAACTACCTCAGTTTGACCATCATTCTGTGGGTGATAGGCAGTGGGAAATTAAAGTGTGGTAATTAGTTTCTCCCATAGGGTTTTCCAAAAATAACTCATGAATTTGACATCCTGATCAGACACTATAGACAAAGGCAAAACACGTGGCCTCACAAGCTCACTAAAGAAAATTGAGGCAATGTGTGAAGCATCATCGGTTTTGCTCCAGTACAACAAAAACGGAATCATAACCTCTAGGGGTCCGCGGTAACTCCAAAACAAAGTCCATGCTAAATATCCTCCTAAGGAGCATGGGCTACTGGCAAAGGCATATACAACCCTGTGTTTTGCTTCTTGCCCTTAGCAGTTTGACATGCATGACATTCGAAAACAACACGAGCTACATCCCTCTTGAGGTTAGGCCAAAAGAACTTATCCTCCACAATCGCAATGGTCTTATCGCGACCAAAATGACATGCGATCCCTCTCGCATGCAACTCCTAAACTAAATTCTCACGCATAAACGTGCTAGGAATACACAAACGGGTTCCCTTAAAAAAGATACAGTAATACATCGATAAATGAATGTTCGATAGAGTAATAATCTCACTTAGATAATAATTTCTTCCGGTCCCAACTTGGGCATGTGTACTAAAGTAATAACCTCGCTAAATGCATCAAGTAATAAATTTTTTTGACTCCTTAAAGGCCCAACGAAAATATAAATTAATAATTACTAAATTCAATACAAAAATTTATATATAATCCACACATTCTTGAACTTTTTGTAATAACATCCATACAATAGACCCAAACTTTTCAGTCAATCAACAATATCCATACAAATTCATTTTTTCTGAAAATATGCATCTAAAGTTACTTGCTTTTTCTTTACACCTAAACCAAATTCAACCACATCCTTAACTTTTAGTAGTGCATACACAACTTCAAAAATATTTTGCTCATGTTGTAGCAAGTAGTTATTCAAGGTGATTATTGCTTGAAAGACTTCTTTTGATGAAATATTTGGTAAAACAGAACTATCATCTGGATCATGATCGTGCTCATCATCTGTATTCATTACTGATTGAATAATTTTTCATCTGTAGGCAATTCCATCACTGCATCATTCTCGCTAGGATAGTTCAAAAGATGTTTGACATAAATTGAAAAACTCTCTAAAATACTCCCTCCGTCCCAGGATAAAAGTCCTGGTGGACTTTTCACGCATATTAAGAAGATGAATGAAATGACAAAATTGCCCATAATAATGTCATTAATTATGGAGAGAGAATTAGAATAAGAAAAGTATGAGATATTTAATATTACGGATATAATAGGAAAAAATGTGTAAAAGTGGTTATTAAAGGAAAGTAAACATTTAACATGGGACTACCCAAAATAGTAATAAGGACTTTTATCATGGGACGGAGGGAGTAATAAATATTAATTTATCGATAAATGAATAAATTATTCATTTATTGATAAATAAATAATCTTGCTAAAGTACTATTATTTTTCGGTCCCAAGGGTATGCATTTATCGAGGTTTTACTGTAGTACCCCATCATGAATACGAAAATCACATGAGGGTGGTACACTAGAATTCTGTAGAGCAATATATGTCTCTAAAGTCTCGACAAGAAGGGTACTCATGGACAATACGCTCAAACCCAATAACCTTTACACTCGAAGTGTTAAGGTGAATAGATACCCTACTCAATGCATCAACAACTTTGTTCTCTACCCTTCGACAATACTTTAGAACAAAAGAATAGTCCTGAAGAAACTCAACCCACTTAGCGTGTCTATGTCTCAACTTCTTCTGGGCATGGCGAACTCTACGATCATTGGACATCTCATACGAATCGAAAAATTTATCCATACTAGACAACTAATCAAGGAAGACATTAGGATTAGACCTACTGTCAAACTCGGGTGCATCAACCTTAATTTTTCTAATGTCATCATCATAACCTCGATTATAAAGTTCGACGTTCCTAGGTCCATGGTATGCATAATCTCTAGGTTCACGATAGCCATCGTCTCTACGTTTACCATACTTAACGTCTCGATGTCTACGGTCTTGTCTCTCGGGGAGGGGGGTAAAATGCAAATGTTGTCCCTGAACTTTAGGTGTTTTTGGGTAACGAGTCCTTTTCTTTTGGTTAACGCAAATCGAGCCCCTTTCTGTCACAAAATTTGGATATTGAGCCCCCAAGTGCCACATGTGCATTAACTTGCCTACGTGATACATGTGGCACCGCTTACGTGTACATTTTTGCCACGTGGAACTGCTTACGTGTACATTTTCCAATTAATTTCCAAAAAACACAGTACCCCCAAGAATCGAACCCAAAACCTCAAGTTTGAGATCTTGGTCATAAAACCATGTGAGCACCACATGAAATGTTGTCCGCCGGCGCTTCAGCTGGTTGGGACCATCACGTGAGTTGGTGGCTGCACATTGTTTCTGATTTCCAGCTTTGGGCAGAGTTTCGCTTGTGCACTCTAGCTCATGGTGTGGCGGTTCGCGTTTTTGCTTACTGTTGAATGAACTTAATTGTATACATAATTTTGGCTTTTGGACGATGATATGGAAAGTGGATTCTCCTTTTACGTACAGCGAGTATTATTGATAAGAAAACATTTAGTAGCTTTCAAGAAAGGAATCGTATTACTTTGCATATGTTCTTCCTGGAAAAATATGTACTGATGAACTGTTCTTCCACTGGAGTTATGCTAAGAGTTGCATTACATTATCCTTTATTCTACAAAACAAAAGCAACAAGACTTGGTGTGATATTAAATAGATTTTTTTTGAAGAATTCCAAGTTCCATGTTTAGTGAATTTTCAGCTTATTGTTTCTTTATATATAAATTTAAAATATAAACTTGTAATTGTCCATGTTGCACATGGGCCCACGGTTGAATTTTGAGCTTATGGTTTCTTTGTATATAAATTTAAAATTATATATAAATTGTAACAAAATTTAAATTTTATAAATTAATTTAATCAAATTTAAGAAATGATCATTTCATTAAAAGAGCAAAAAAAACAAAAGAAAAATTTAAAAAAAGATGCATGTTATTTAGTTGGAACTGTAATAATTTTTGCAAGTAAAAAATGTTATTTAATTATCTTATTTTATTAAAATTTATATTATAATATTTAAACATTTGTTTTATTTGACTTTAACATTAATTTTATATTATAACATTATAATAATAATGCTATAAATTGATTTAGTATATATATAATTCATTCATTGGAATAAAGCCTGTGGTGCTCGGATGGTTTCATTGCCAAAATTTCAAACTTGAGATCTTGAGTTTAAATGTGAGGAGTAACATGTTTTTGGGAATTAATTTTGTAAAAGTATACGTCAGGGGTGTCACGTGTGCCATGTCAGCGGTGCCACGTGTGCCACGTCAGTAGGTCAACGCTCATGTGGTACTTGAGGGCTCAATATCCAAATTTTCGAACAGAAAGGGACTCGATTTGCGTTGACCAAAAGAAAGGGGCTTAATACCCAAAAACACCTAAAGTTTGATTAATTAATTAAAATAAAGGATCGGCTCTGCGACGTCCAAACGCTTATGTTGACTCAAGAAGTCCTCTTCTCCTTCAAGTTCAGCTAACTGCGCGTTCAACTCCTCTTGCTGAAGGCGTAGAGCCTTAAAGGCATCCTTTGTCTGTTGGATCTTCTGCCTCCGAATTAGATCTCGTTTGTCTTGGTTGTCCTATCCCGATCTTGCTCCTAATGTGTATGCGTACGGGACTAGAATTCATACTGCGTGTCCAATGTTGTGTGGTGGGAGACTTCTGACTTGATGAAAACCATTATCGTTGAGCTGACTGAGTTTGTGCCTAATCTCCATCAGGTTGTTGGAACCAAGCTTATCCTTGACCGATCCCTTGATCTGCACTAATAGGTTGATCGAATATCTCTCCTGGTCAGAAGTCGTTTTCGCTTTACTCGCCATAACTTCGATAAAGTGAACTGGTGATTGTGAAAAACAGGACTAAAACAGGCCCTCCTTCTAGCGCCAATGTTAACACCAATATTCGTCTGCTCGTTCAATCACCAAATAGCGAGCCAAATCCTGTACATAAAACGAACAAACACACTGAGGAGCTTGGCGGTCGGGGCTGTCAGGGGATAGCTCCAGTGTGAGAATGAGTACAAACTGGAGAAGGTTAACAATGGAGGTACGTTAATGCTTTAATACTTAAGTTAGACAAAGAGTTATTTTACTTGTGAATTAGTGTACAACCGTGTATTTATAGTTACCCACACCGCCTTAATGCGCCCATCCCCAAGTAGGAATATGACTCCTTGTTACGCCATGAAATTCAATCTCCTTAAGAATGGGAAGTCGAAATTAATCCGAACTGCCTAATCTCTTTACTTGAATTAAATTTGGCCTCCTTAAAGGGAGGAAGTCAAATTGGAAAAGTGAATTCTAAGTTAATTGGGACTGTAGATTCCTTAGAACTTCAAGCCTCCCCCGAAATATTTCGCGACGTGTCATGACTCATCGAATCATCCGGGCTCACAAAATCACGCCCCAACATCAGGTAACTGAGACAGTTTTACCAAGGGATAAATTGGCCAGTGCAAGCTCACATTTGATACCTTTAGGGATGTTTGTTACGTATCATCTAAAATTTAAATACTCAGTAATGTGAGCTAGTCATTTTTATAAATCGTGTTTGTTACACGGGTAATATTACATTCATAGTAATCAAATACCTGGTGAAGTGTCAAGATTCATGGTAATCAGATGACCAAAAAATAGGTGGTAATATGATATTACCACATAATGGTCATCTTGAAATTTTTAATTAGACAAAAATATGCTTTATATTTAATAATTGGAATATAAATATTCTTATTAGTAACATAATTTACAATTATATTTTATTTTTTTTGTTTGTCGACATATTTAGTTTAACTAAAATAACTCATTGTCCCTACAAAATTTGTGGTGTTGTTTATTATTTATTATTATAAGTTTAATTTATTATTAACGACGTACTAAAAAAATTTGTGCTTAATAATTAAACAAATCATGAATTGTTATTTTATAAGCATATTAAAATTTTTAGGGTTAAGTTCAGATGACCACCTGGGGTTTGACCGGTTTCCCACTTAATCACCTGTAGTACGTAAACCTACATTTAAACACCCGACTTTTTGAGTTAAAGTGAAATCGTTACCTTTTCCGCTCTAAATTAACCGTATGCGTGCATTTGGGGCCTTAAAACGCGTGAGAAGGGTTATAACGATCCAAAAAAGGTAGTAAATGTCTAAAATACCCTTTTCTTCCTCGTTATCTTCCTCGTTCTCTTGGTCTCCTCTCTTCTTCATCATTTGAAACCCAAATTGCTTCATCCCATCATCATCCCTTCTTTTCTTCTCTCATCTATCTCCAAATCGTAGTAGGATTCCCAATTTTCTAGGGTTCTTCCCCATTTCAAATCCACCAAAGAAGTACGTGCCACGAATTTTCTAGGGTTAGTAATGGATGAAGATTGAACAAAACCCATTTGGAGATCGGTTTGGGTCCGTCGAGTCCGAGTTTACGTGATTGTAGGATTTCTACACTTAAGCTTAAGCTTGTTGTGGGTTCGGCTCATTTGGGATCGAGATAGGAGAGAATGGGGTAAATGATTTCTACACTAATGGGGTAAATGATTTCTACACTAATGTTGATACTTTTCTTGAAAACCCTTTTCCCAAAAATTATTATTTTGATGAGTTTCCCAAATTCCCATTTGATCGATTGGAAGAAATGCCTCAACACTTCTTTGAAGGCGAGACCCATATGATTTCAAAGATGAGTTGATGAGCGATGAACCTTTTCCAAGCTTTATCAAACCGGATAAAGCCTCCTTTAGTTCGATAATACCAACCGAAGGTTGTTAGTGATCTCAACTAGTTGATTCTCAAGAATTGCCTTTCTTTTGAAAAGCAGACTTGTAAGATGATGGTTCGATGATGATGTATCTCCCAGGCTTTTTTTTTTTCTACGGACTAATCACCTCTCTGCTTTCTTGACTTTGTGCTCGGCCGGAAGAACATCAATATTCTCAAAAAATATTGACCTTTGATCTTCTACTTCACTTTGAAAGGGTATTTCATCCGTTGCTTCACTTTGAAAGGGTATTTCATATTCTCCAAAATTATTGACCTTTGATCTTACGCTTCACTTCTCCAAAGTCCTTGAAATACCCATTTTCAATATGGGTATTTCATTTTTTCCTCTTATGGTTGTATTTTTGTTCAAAATTAAGTGATGTTGATTCATGAAGATTAATGTCTCTTTTAATCAATTGATGCCTCCTTTAATTGAAGCTTGACAACCTCACGCTTATTCATTGTGTCTTGATATAGATTTTTAAGCTGCAACTTGAAGAGGAATTGAAGGAAAGAATTGAGCGAGTGAAGGAAAAGGGCCGCAAGGATGGAGTCTTTACAATGAGTGAATTAAGTAATGAGATGATGGACATTCGTAAGGATTTTGTTAGCATTCATGGAGTAATGCTTCGTTCGATAATGTTTTATGCTTGAAATCCTTTCTCATATAGGGTGGAAATTGAATGATAAGCTTACGAAGGCGGAGGAATCGAGTAAATGAATGAATGGCGGTGGTGGTTTGGGTAATGGAAGAGGGGTTGAGGCGTTGAGTAGCTATTGTTCGTAGGTGAATGCAATGTCTCATTGATGAAACAGATCTGATGATGAAGTGGGTCCAAAATGGTCTAATTGATGTGCGTTCAAGAGTTTCTATATATACATGCTCTTTTTTTGGTAGGATCATTCGTCGTTGCATTTCCTCATACTCTACATAAGCTTCGGTGAATCTGATGCAAAAGTTGTAAATCGGTATATGGTAAATACATTGCGGTTTTGCTAAGGTTGCGAGATGGAGTCGGTGGTAATGTGATCAAGTGAAGTTAAATTTTTTTTGAGATTCAATATTGAAATACTATCTGTGTGATTCTATGGAGATGCTCTTATTTTTTAAGTGTCAATTTCTTGAGTTCTGTGGATGGTGCGTTGAATAGGAATCTTGAGCATGGATTAGTTTACGATTTTATCCTCCCCTCATCTTGCAAATTTATTCTCTTTGAATTATCAAATAAAACTTTCTTTACCAATTATTTCTCCTTTATGTTCTTCCCCGACATCTTCTCTCATCATCATCGTTTATATATAAGAAGGGTAATTAAGTCTTTATCCAATTTAAATAACGAGTTATGATGAAAGCATTTTTTACTTTAACTCAAAAAGTCGGGTGTTTAAATGTAGGTTTACGTACTACAGGTGGTTAAGTGGGAAACCGGTCAAACCCCAGGTGGTCATCTGAACTTAACCCAAATTTTTAATATGATGTTCTAAGTAAGAAAGAATTAATTAGTAAATTGATAGTATTTTGATGATTGTTGATTAATCAAATGGGTGAATCATTTAACTAAAATTAGTATAAAGATATATTAGTAAAAGATTAATATTAAAAAAAATACCTAGTAATCTTGAATTCATATCAAACACTCACAATAACAATTACTAGTGATCACATATTTTTTACCAAACAAAATTGACACAATATGAACAAATACCCCCTTATGTTCAACTGAAAGTTTTCTATTTTATATGCAACTTACGAGAATCAAGTTCATTTGAAAATATAAGAACCAGAATATGTATTACCCGCCTATTTCAAAAAATGATCCAATTATGTTTTTAAAGAGCTACCAAAAGTAGCATAAAAATGAACATCATACTACCAACAGGTTTCTTTGAATACCCAACATTGGCATCAACATTCCCATAAGAACTTGTTGTTTGGATCATGACTTTAAATTTGCAATCTGTAGTTGATGGATCACTAGAAGTGATCACCGAAAGACTCGAAAACTGATGACAGGTAGATTCAATCTGGTTGTTCTGCTGGTAGTAACTGTTGAAAGCATAAGAAATTTTCCTTCGTTTGTCGAGATTTGCACAGGATGCCCCATATCCGAGAGACGTGCAATCAGCATTAGCACAAGCATAGCTCACACTAGCTGCAACTTGGGGATCCTCAAGGCTTGCTGAGGGCGACATCACGCACCATTTTCGAGAAAGATGCTGGACATTGCTTGCTGCTACTAAACCTCCAGTTGATCCGACCCTGAGATTATATTTAGGTGTAGCATCATAGTTGAAAATTCCCTAATGGCGTTCAAAGTTGCCCGGTTCAATGCGCTTTGCATCTTCGTCAATAAGGCTGAATAAATAGGCATCAATAGGACCTGGTCTAATTGGGGTACCCTTCCCCATATGGGACATGAATCCTTGGTTAAATCTCTGAGCAAATTTTACATTTGCGTTACTGTCACCATCAGTTGGCCACCCAATCTCCCCAACAATTAGCTACATATTTCCATACCCGTTTTTGTGCAGCGCCCACACGAGCGTGTCGTGGTTTGCATCAAAAGCATTGTAGTAAAGTAGACCATTGTCATTAATAGGGGACGAATAGCCATCAAAGAAGGCATAATCGATAGGGAAATTGGCATCATTGTAGAGGCTTATAAAGGGGTAAATGTTGACGGTGAAAGGAGCCCCATTATCACTCAAGAACTTGACAGTTTCCACCATTAGGTCATGAATGTCAGACCGGAAATCCCCGGTAGATGGGAGGTTTGTAGAGCTTTGGTATACATCAGCATTGAGGGGGACTGTGACCTGCACTTGACTCCCAAGACCAGCCTTTACGAGTGCTGCCTGAATATTTTGAAGGGCAGGTAAAGTTGTTTCGAGGAAGCTTCCATTGTATGCAGACAGGAATGGTTCATTTCCCACTGCGACGTACCTTAAATGTAAATCAAATCGATAAACAGTCAGTTTAACAGAATAATCAAACCTCGTATTCAGCTACATTTTTGAAATTCCGAGGAAATTCTGCTTCAAAAAACTTTAGATGATACGAGAGACAGACATTAGTGAAGCCAATTCAGCCAGTTTTAACAGAATAACCATAACCATTAGATGTAAGCAAAATATTAAAGAACAAGCTCAGTCCGAGAAGTGACATAACTGAGTTTGAGGTGTATCTCGATTCCAAGCAATTCAAAATGGGCAGTTTATAAAAAGTAAGTTGCATGTGTATAGCAGAAAATTTCAATTTAGATGGTTTTGTTATACAAATATTAAACTATTGCAACTCTTTAACTATTTTTTGCATATTTAATCCTCAAACTTTATAATTTTTGCAAACCAAGTCCAATCTCTAATAGAACGATTAAAAAGCGTTAAACTTGAAAAACAATTATATTTTGAGGATCAAGATTGAAAAATAATTATATTTTGAGTACTAAATATGAAAAATAGATTTGGCTTGGTGATTTGCATGAAAAATAATTATAGTTAAAGGTCAAAATACACAAAAATCTTAGTCACGTGACTAAACATGAAAAACAACTTACAAATTGTCTTTACAAAAAATACTTATTCTATCATATTAAGTGACGATACTTGTCTAACATGGAAAAAAAAATTGAGGATGAAATAAGAAAATATTTTAGTTAGGGAAAAAAAGGTAAATTAAAAAAAAAAAAAATACTTATTCTCTATCTATGACAAAAACTCTAACTGAATATGCAAATTAGACATGAGTGTATTTAAATTTTATTTATTTGTATTTTATTGGGGGTCAAAATATAAATAAATAAAATTTAAATATATTTATATCAATTTTTATGTTCAGAAAGTTTTACCAAGTATCATGATACTTTTTCTCTTATGTTTTTTTTTTCCTTCTTTCCTTCTTTCCTTCCCTGATAAATATTAGGAATTGCAGGATTATAGAGAGAAAAATATGTAGTACTAGAGAGAGAGATTACTTGATGTTAAGACTACCGGAGGAGACATGAGCAGAGACATTCTTCTCCACCCATTCCTCGGCTTCCGCCACACTATTAGCCATCGAATAAAGCATATCATTGGGAATACCCACCATGATTTCCATACCAGAGCCATGTAAAGCATTCAAACTACTTGTATCTGCATCAAATAGCTTCACTTTTTGAAACCCATTGTCCTTTAGCAGCTTCACTGTGATTGATTTTTCTAGAGGATGTCTTGTTTGTGTTCCCCAGTTTGCTCCAATTCCGCCATTAACTGAACCCGCCACCATAACCCACAAAAATATAATAAAAACCACTCCAAAATTCATGTTCAAAAATCCCACAAATCTCAAAACAAACCAAAACCCAGAAGGATTTTTTAACTATTTATAAATCAGTGTAATTTGGTTTAGATCTGTATAAGCTTTGGAAAATTGAATTGAGTATTTATAATATAGTACGTGGGAGATATAAAGAAACTCACAAAAAACAGAGGATGGTAAATTGGAATGTATGTGAGAATTGGATTAAGGAAAGGCAAAGAAGAAAAAATCTTCGAAAATTCATGCTTAAAAACCCCAAATAACTAAACTCGGAATGGTTTTTAACTATTTGATTAATAGAAATCAATAAACTTGCTTTCTCTTTGTATAAGCTTTGGAAAATTGGATGGAGCATATATAATCGATAGGTGTGAGATATAAAGAAACTCGCCAAAATAGAGGGTACTAAATTGGAAAGTAAATAATAATTGGATTAAGGAAGTAGCTTTTCTAGGTTAACATAGAAATTGGACATTAAAATTAGATATGAGTGTATTTTAATTTTATCTATTTATATTTTTATTCATAATTGGGGGTCAAAATATAAATAAATGAAATTCAAATACACTCGTGTGCAATTTCAATGTCCACATAGAGTTTTTATTAAGGAAAGACAAAGAATAGAAAATCTTGCAACAAATAAGGAAAGAGATGTTTTTAAGATCTTTATAATGATTAATGGGGAAGGAAAAAATTAAAGCTGCCATTCACAAATAATTGCTTGCTAAATAATAAGAATTAGATTATAGTGTAGTGGGTAACTGAATAGTTTGGCAAAAACGTAATGTAGCTGTTCTGTTATAGAGAAGTTGGATATGAGTATTTTATAATTTCATCTAATTGTATTTTGACTCATCGATAAAGTTAACAATTATTTATGGGCATATGCGGTTATTCACAACTTAAATTGATACTAGCACACTTTAATTTACTGGATTAAATGAAGGTTTTTACCATACAATTAATAAGGTACTCTATTTTTTAAAATTATATATCGGTTCAGATCTTAAACTCACCTTTTATCTAGCTCATATTACTCACCCCTTTTAGCGATGAATCGAACGACGATTCGGTTCGTCGTTATATGTTCGGTCCGTCGTTTATATGTTATCTGTCACTATATGTTGTCCGTTACTAAAAGTTAAGACGACAGTTTACATATAGCGACGAAGTGAATCGTCGTCCGGTCCATCACTAAATGGGGATGAGCTAGATAAGGAGTGAACTTAAGATTTGGACCGTGTATATATATATACACGGAGAGGCTCTAAAGCTAACCTTAAAGAGCGAACCAAAGACGAACCGTCGTCTTTGGTGTCTATGGCGACGGTTCGATCCGTCTCCATAGCCATGTAGTCTTTAGCGACGGGTCAAACCGTCGTCATAAACACCAAAGACGACGGTTCGTCTTTGATTCGCTTCTTTAAAGTTCGCTTTAGAGTCTCTCCAGATATATATATATATATATATATATATATATATATATATATATATATATATATATATATATATCTGGTCCGGATCTTAAGCTCACTCTTTATTCAACTCACCCGAGCTCACCCCCTTTAGCGATGGACCCGACGACGGTTCGGTCATACAACCGTCGTCTATACTTTTAGCGACGCTATATGTTGTATAAGGGGTGAGTTGAATAAGGGTGAGCTTCCGATATATATATATATATATATATATATATATATATATATATATATATATATATATATATACGTCGGTGAGGGAGTCCGCATTTAAAATCACGGACTTTTTCTTTTTTTTTTGTTTTTTTTTAAACAACTAAAATAAAAGTTTAATATTTTATGGAATTAAAATTTTCTATAATACAATGTTTTTTTGGTGTGATTTGGATACATATAACAATGCACAGTCGGTGTTTTGGTATGCAGGCACTGTATTGTTATATGTATCAAATCACACCTAAAACACCTCAGACATGGAAAAGTTTTCGATTCCATAAAATATTAAAATTTTCTTTTAGTTGTTTAAAAAAATCAAAAAAAAAACAAGTTATATATATATATATATATATATATATATATATATATATATAATATTTTAGTTTATAAATTTATATGATTTCTTAATTTGTCGTCAGAATTTAAATATCATTTTTAATACCTTGTACCACCACAATTAAATTTTTAATTAATATTAAGGAAATATGTGCAAAATATAAAATTATTCTTAAAATTTATAATTTAAGAAATATATCAACTTTGAAATGAATGGAGTAATTAATTATGTACAACATAACAATGAATGTAAAGTGTACAACTATGAACTTAAAAATGCATATACCCGCCTTTTTACATCATCCGTTTTAAAATTAAAGATATATATATATATATATATTTAATTAATTAATTAATTTAATTAGATTCACATTTTAAATTTTAAATTATAAAATCATATAAAAGAACTGATTATTTTTATCTTTTTAACACACATATATAATTAAATTACTACTCCCTCAGTCCTTAAAGGATGAACAAAATATATATTTCACATATATTAAGAGAAACAAAACTAGAAAAAAAAGAGTAAATAAAGTTTTAAATTTATTTTAATGGTCCTACAAGATTTATAAAAGTGATGAGTAATTTTAGTTTTTATATTAATGAATCTCACTAAATAACATAATTATCTTTCACATTATGTATTTTATCTCATCCTTTTAGAAATAAAAATAATTGTATATTTAGTCATTCTTTTGAGTAGTCTATTATACTATCCTATTACATTTAAAACAAACATTAAGAATATATACGAAAAGATTAATATAGTGTTTTAAAATTATACTCAAATTTTAGAATAGATGGAGTATTATTAGATAAAATTAGTGTAGCACATATTGATATAGAAAATGATATATCTTGTGACTTTATATGTTGATTTTTTTTGTTATAGTTATGTGGACAACTATGGTTGATAATATTTTTGTTAGAATTTGAGAGCCAAAAGTAAAGTAGGTTTTAATAATTATTTTAAGTGAATCCACATATTAATGTGTTCTACTTCATGAGTAGATTACATTAAGTATTTGGAAGCTTAAATCCATTGAGTAATGAATGAAATATTAACTTCCAAATATCACCCTTGAAAATGATAAATGATAATAAATATATGTGGGAAGCCAAGTCCCACATTAGTTAAGAACTAAAGATTTAATAGGTTTATATACATGAAAGTTGCTCTTGGGTTTGGGCCCCAATGAGCACCCCACTTTTTTGGAAGGGAGAGGATCTAGCAAAGGCTTGTTTTAGTTCCCAGTAGGCACACAATAGATCTAGAAGGGGGGGGGTTGAATATATCCTTTTGATTTTCAAATACTTTTTCTTTTTATTTTGTATTGCTAATGAATTAGCATATGACAAACATAAGAATCTTTTCAAGCACAGCGAAATAAGTAAAAGATCCCCTTCATTGATATATTCATAATCATATATACATTGTTCTTAGAGTTAGTTAAGTTGTAAGCAGTTAATATATTCATAGCAGTTATAGCAGTTAGGTACATAATGTAAATGACATAAAGTAAAAAGACCTGAGGGTTTTAAGTTGTTCGAGTCTCAAGCTCATAATCCACTCTTCTACTTTCAACTAGCGAGTTTCCACTAAGGAAGGCGGCAAGACCGAATCACTAAGATTCCTTGAGGCCGGCAGGACCTTGGGACTTTAGTTTCACTAAGAACTCTCCAAGGCGTGACCTTGGAACTTCTCAAGTTCCTAGAAACTCTTGAAGCCCAAAGAAGCTTGGAACTTCATTTAGTCCTTCTTGACGAGGACCCTCGAGCCCTCAGCTTCTTGTTGTTGAGTTGTTTGTTTGTTTGTTGGAGTTAGTCTTTGAAATTTGCTAAGATGTCTTTAAGCTCGAACATCTTACATCATAGCGACTCTGAACATCTTCACATGCTTAGCGACTTAGGCGTGATCATCCTTGAAGTGCAGTTGAGTGTTGCATGATGATCAGCTTCTTCAGTTTCTCAACCACTTCTGATGATCCCTTGATGAACTGCCTTGAAGATCATTCTTCTTGATACTTGATGGCTGCACATGATGGGTTTCTAAGATGACTGTAAGCTCTTCTGCTAGGTACTTAAAAACTATCTCATGCTTGACAACAAGATGGCGTTGGTGATCTTCATTCTTGATACTTGATGCCTTCTCATGATGGACTTGCTAAGATGACTGTGAGCTCTTCTCTATGGTACTTAGAGTCTTTCCATGATGGACATCAAGATGACATTGATGCTCTTTTTTCTCTCGGTAGTTCAGAACACTCTTCTTGTAGTAGAACTCTCACTTCTACTTCTTTCTTTTTCTGTCTCTAAGTGTTCTTGGTGGATCGTAGAGTGAGCCTTTGGACCTTCATTGGTCACTCACTATTTTACGTTGGCTAGATCAGTCCACCAATTCTTCAGACTCAGCAACTCGAACGACCTTTGATCTTTGAAGCTCTAGCTGATTTATACTCCTTCCCAATCTTCCCATTGGAAAGTAGCTGTTGAGAGCTCTTTGAATTGCTTCGCAGATCTCGAGTTATTTGGTGCAGACTGCAGATGTGACATGACATGACTTTTTGACACTGCAGTCTACTATTTCACCTACCCCATTAGAGATGTCACTTTGATGTCTCGGGCAGGTCGACGACTTTATTTCCCCCTTCTGATTTCTCGATCAGAGGTTGTCCTTTTGCATCGATGCTCTTAATAAGCTTTTGTCCAAATACTAACCTTTAGATTGAACCGTTGCCAATGCTTTAATCCTCAGTTGTTCGAACTCTACGATTCTGATGCACATCTTCTCAGACCTGATCGTAGTGTCTTGTTGACTGATGCTTACTGACATGTGTAAAGTCAACACTACGATCTTTGAAGAATGTTCATTGGATCTTCAATGTAGAACACCTCTTTCTTCTCTCGTTCAGTGCCTCAACACTTCTGTTTGTCTCGACTGCTCTCAGATACTGATGGCTTGACTCTTTTGTTCTAGTCCCTTCTAAACAACAAGATACTTTAGATTTGTGGCTTGTCCAGCTCGCTTTCTCCTTATGATCTCCCGTTCACTTATCATCAATGGACTGACCCAATGCTTAATCACTTTATCCTTGTTCTTTAGAGGCTAACCAGTATCTCTGTGTACACTCCATCAGTTCTTTCTTTGTTTGGCAAACACTACGATCTTGGTGCTTCCAAGATCGTTGTCATCTTACCACTTGGCAGCTACTGCATCTGCTGACTTTCCATAGTCAGCTACTGAAGTCTTCTTATGATCATCTTGTAGAAGACTTCATCTCGAATGGCTTCACAACTCAATCTGGATGCTGATTTGGTTGATGCTTAGATCTTTTGTTAGCTTGCATGCCATTCGTTGAGTGCTCTCTGGTTTCCTTCAGGTGGGATGTATCTTTTTAGTACCAACCAGAGGCTTCATTCCTTTGGATATTCTGAGAGTGCTCATTTGTTGAGAATCGTATTTGCTCTTCTCTGATTACGCCTTGGCATTAATGAGCACATTTGTTGAAGTCTCGATTCTACACACTACGATTGACTTGGTACTGCGCAGGACACTACGACTCGAGATCGGATCTTGACACTCTCGATTTTTGTCGTTGTGCTTGTTGTCTTCATCCGATCTTGCTCGACTCACGATATCCGCCTTTGATATGATCGATGGACTCACAACTCGAGTGCGATCTCGATTCTTGACTTGCTTTGACATCGATGAGACTTCTACGACTCGAGTGTGGTCTACGATTCTTGACTTAGCCTCGGCGGATGCTTGGTGGCTACCAGAGAGGTGTTTGTCTCTCTGATTACGAACACGACTTCCTCGAGACTATGGCTCAGAGGAAGTGATACTCGACACACTACGATCCTTCCTCGTCTCTCCTGGCAGTCTGCGAACTCCGAGATCTACTATCTTGCAGACTACGATTCTGCCTCGATAGCTCTCGAGTTTTCCTTGACTCTCCTGGCGGACTACGATTTACAGTGCGGTGCTTTCGGCGATCGAATGAACTTTCTATTACATGATAAGATCAACCCTAACATGCTTGATCTTTCTATATTTATAGTCCTTGTACATCATTTCTTTTTAAGGACTTTACAAAGTTTGTTTTGCTTATGTAAGATCAACTAACATATTTGATCAATTCAATCTAAGTCCTTGTACATATGTTTCTATTATCTATCAAAGGACTTTCTGACTTTTCTTAATGCAATCATACTTGCATATTCATATATATATATATATATATATATATATATATATATATATATCATAATCAAATCATATGTAAATAGGAATATTATTCACATGCTTATTCCTAACAGCTTGGTTCAAACCCACATGCGCGTCGCCGTCGATCGCTTGTGTGACGCCCCCAAAATAGGTATACATCACCCATCTTGAGTCGCCAAATACATGGTACAAAATTCAAATACAACTTAATAATACAACTGTCGTGTAAAATACGACAAAACATAAACTGAGAGTTTAACACAAATATTGTCTTCTAGACAGTATTCAAACTCAAATGGAGTTCTCAATATATTTATTATCACACTATTTCATAGAATAGTGAGGACTACTAATACAAACATTTGGACCGTCACTCCGTTCCCCTACTAGTCCGGGCTACGTTCTCATTTCCTGAAGAGAACAATGAAAGCAAAAGGGTGAGCTCAACTAGCCCAGTAAGAAATATTATGGCTAAGATAATGCAAAATAAATTTATCGTTAGCCTTGAACGATTATTAAACCGATAAAATCTGATAAACATCAAGTTTAACTGTAGCGGAACAAGCAATCCATTAGAAGAGTCATGTAGAACATAAAATCTACCATCTTCTATGATTTAAAAGGTTTTTCATCACTTTTATTGCTGAGACTCAGCTTAATAAATAATCCACATCATCCCTACACTACAACCAAGGATATTCATTAGTATCACGACCATAAACTATCCATGCACTACGGGCCAAGGATATTCGTGTTTTCATCAATGGTCATGATCATGCCAACAACTGTCCATCAATGCACTACGGGCCAATGAGGACTTTTATCACATCATTTGTAACATTACGGTCATGATTATACCGAATAATACCTAGTCATAATCATACCAAGTCCATCTATGCTCTATAGGCCACATATGACTTTCAACATAATATAAACATGAGGATGACGACAATGATATAAGAATTCAATAAAACAAGTTCAAGGATAAATTTTTAAAGATTTATAATTTAATTTATCAAGAAATCAATAACGTCCAAATTGTCAACATGATATTGTTTATAAAATTCAAGAATATTATTGTTCCAAAAATAATTTGGTCCAAAAATGAATCAATTTTTATCATGAATAGTACCTCTGGTGAATAGTTCTCGAGTGAATAGTATCCCGTGAATAGTATTTCGGGAATAGTAACCCCGTGAATAGTACTCCGGCATGAAAAAGTTAAAACTTATCAAAAATGGTCAGAATAATATTTCCATGAAAAGATACTGGATGAAGCGCAAATATTAAGGATATTCTACTAATTTCATGGAGTGTAGAAGCCAAAACTCTAACAAAACGAGTATAGAATTCGAAATCTGAAACGAAATAATATTACTTACATACTACAGAGTATGGAAGAAAATATTATTTCAAGCGAATATTGAACAAAAATAACATCCCTTACCTTGAAAAGAAGAGTATTTCAACTGGTATAGCGGGGATATTCTTAAAGAAACTTTCACTATTTTCTATGCTCAAAACTTTCTAAAACTCGAAAGAAATACGCTCAAGATTATAGAAGAAGAATTCTCTGATTCTGGTGTGTTTTTCAATTCTAACTAAGCATCCTATTTATAGGAGAATGGAAAGGATACTATTTGATCACGGGTGAGCCGAATGATAATTTCACGGATGAACTTTAGCAGTCACGGATTTTATACGCAATAATCGAATTACAAATATCAAGTAAAAACAAAATATAATATATATATATATATATATATATATATATATATATATATACATGGTGTTTGAAAAACAACACCCTCCGTGATAAATTATTGTAGAAGCTTCCCCACCTTATTTTGTCAACTTCCATTATCCTTAAATAATATAAACACTCCTCCCCATACGTAATTCACATATACCCACCAAATTCATCACCCACCACACCCGTTATAATATATATATATATAATACATATATATATATATATATTATATTGAATAAATTTCCACCAATTATTTTGAAAAACGGGTAAATGGGAGGTCCAAATAATACGCCAAACTTCATAAAAATTACCCCAATATTTTTAACAACATTTATCATCAATATTATAATTCGCAATATTTAACAACTAGGTCGTTCTCACGAAAGAGGAGGCTTTCCAATAAGAATTTCTCCTTATTGGCGCGCAATTAGGTGACCAAACCTCTCCTTGACAGAACTTCTAGACATTGTCAATATTGCAAATAATAATATGAATAACTTTGTCGTCTCAATTATTGATTTAATAATATATAAAATATCGACAATAATTGAATCAAATAACGTGAGATACTTTGCAGCAATTACTGTATCAATAATTGAACAAAAATTAGTGACTTCTCACGTAAGCATCAATAATCAATACCGCGTGCTACTATGCAACCACGCGTATTACTGTAATTTTAACACCGGGTGTTTCAACAGTTAACGGTAAAACTTCCGCCGTTATTTTCATAAAAAATATTTTTTTCGTTTTCTCCATTCGACAATAATTACATTGTGGGGGGTCCACTAATGATTGTCTTGGTCGTCTGAATATTCCCAGTTAAAACGAATATTCCCCGACCAATCGAATATTATATAACAACTTGCGTACTTTGCAAAATTTATAAATATTACCCACAACTATAATATTATATTAAATTCACTCCATAATATTCAAAAATGATATTTATAGAAAATTCATCTTTATTCATCAAAGTTGGGGTCTTACAACCTCCTCTTCTTATGAAATTTCGCCCTCGAAATTAGAGTACGTACCTGGTATGTCGAAGAGGTGATGATACCTTGATTTCATTTCCGATTCTAACTCCCAGGTCATTTCCTCAACATCGTGGTTTCTCCACAAAACTTTGACTTGAGGTATAACCTTGGAGCGTAGAATATGTTCCTTCTTATCCAAGATTTTAACAGGAACCTCCTCATACGTTAAATATTCCACTATTTCATCCGGTTCTAATTCAATAATGTGGTTCGGGTCTTCCACATATTTACGTAACATGGATATGTGAAAAACGTTATGAACACGAGACATACTTGGCGGTAAAGCGAGTCTATAGGCCACGGTTCCTACTCGATCGATGATTAAAAATGGGTTAATGAATCGAGGATTGAGCTTTCCTCTCTTTCTAATTCTCGTAACTCCTTTCCATGGAGCAACACGTAACAACACATGATCTCCACAAAGTGATCTAAATATTCCTTGAATACTCGGTTCATCATATCCATGAAGGCAGTAGGAGCATTATTCAATCCAAAAGACATGACTAGGGATTCATAATATCCGTACCGAGTTCTGAAAGCCGTCTTTGAAATGTCCTCGGTTTTAATCTTTAACTGATGATATCCGAAACGATGATCGATATTTAAAAAGAATTTGGCGCCTTACATCTGGTTAAACAAGTCATCAATACGTGGCAATGGGTACCTATTTTTGATGGTGACATAGTTCAACTCCCGATAATCAATACAAAGTTGCATACTCCCATCTTTCTTCTTCACGAATAGAACAGGAGCACCACAAGGAGACGTACTAGGATGAATGAAACCGATGTCTAACATTTCCTGCATTTGGGTCTTTAACTCCTGAAGTTCAATAGGAGTCATTCGATATAAGGCTTTGAAAATGGGTTTTGTACCGGGTTCAAGGTCAATACAAAATTCAATTTCACGCTCTGAGAGTAGGCCAGAAAGTTCTTCAGGGAATACATCAGGAAATTTATTAACAATAGAAATATCATTCAAAACTGACGTATTTTTGTTTAAATCCGTGACATGAGCTAAGAAAGCTTAACATCCATTTTTCAATAAACGAATAGCTTATGGCTTGAGATGACAGTGATTGATTTTAATGGTTTGGTTGCTTAAATTCGCATAATAGGTTGGTTAGGAATATGAAAGCTAACAACCTTACGAAAACAATTAATTTTTGCATGATGAGTAGTTAACCAATCAATCCACTGTAATTACGTCAAATGCAAGTATTTTCAATGAAATGAGATCAACGAGTAAATGTGAAGTGCAAATTTGAACCAAACAAGACTTATAAACAATTGGTATATAATGAAGGTTTCTCTAACGGAGTTTCAACGAGATAAGTCAAAGTCTAATTTCTCGAGTCAAATTTAAAAGTTGGCGCAAGTAGGAGAAATAAAAGAATGGGTAGAACCGGTATCGAATAAGGTATAGACTTCGCTAGAATTTATGATAAGCTTACCCGTGATGACCTCATTCGGGTTCCTTTCTTTCTGGGAGGTCACAACAAACGCTTTCCCTTGAACTATCGGCTTTGACTTTTCTAGAACGGCCTTTGGTGCCTCCATCCCAGCTGGAATTGTCTTCCCTAAATGACAAAATCGAGCTAGGTGACCTTCTCTTCTATAATTGTAACACGTTTTGGTATTTGTTAGTACATTGATTTGGTGATATGTCCCTCCCCTCGCATTTTCAAGCATACGATAGGTGGTCGTTCTCCTTCCTTAACAACAAAAAGTTGATCTTTGACGTCTTTCCATCATTGGTAAATCTCATCTTCTTGAAATGTCCATTCTTATTGTCTTGTCCATGATTACCACTGAAGTGGTTACCATTTCTGGCATGTTGATTCCCTCCACGTTTGTTGTCACCACTTCGATGACTGCTACCACTGGTATTATCATTTTACCGGCTGCTCTCTTGGTTGAGTTAACTCATTATCGCGCTCCAATAACTGAGCCCTATTAACAACATCTAAATACAAGCAAAGTTTATGAGAAATGAGGTATTGACGTATCTCGGGTTTCAAATCTCTTAGAAACATTCGCGTCATTCTTTCTTCATTATCAACTAAGTGGGACGCAAATCGGGATAGCTCCGCAAACTTGGCTTCGTACTGCGACATGGTCATATTGTTTTGCTCCATCTTAACGAACTCTACCTCTTTCATGTGACGAATACTTTTGGGAAAGTATTTGTCGTTGAACAGTTCTTGGAACTTTTCCCAAGACATCTTCATCAAGCGGTTGAGTCGCTTTTACTGATTCCCACCAATGTCGCTTCTGCTTTCATAACATACGAAGGTTGCAAAGGAACCTTTGCTCCTCGAGCATCCCAAGACATCAAATATCTTGTTGATCTCTTTTTATCTACGTCTCCGCTTAAGTGGTTTTGGCTCTCCAAAAACTCCGGCGGTCCAGCTCCTTAAACTGCTTAGCGGTGGCCGTCACGAGAGTTGCCGGTGTTTCCACTTGCATTTTGGACGAGAGCCCTCTCTTACTCGATGTTGCATGAATTGCATAAAGCCTCCGAATGTCGGACCCCAAATTTTATGAATAAAGATTTAAATTTTCTCAAAATATTTTTTAATATTATGGAGTAAATTTGATATAATGTTATAGTTGTGGGTAATATTTATAAATTTTGCAAAAGTACGCAAGTTGTTATATAATATTCGATTGGTGGGAAATATTCGTTTTAACGGGGGAATATTAAATGCGACGACACAATCATTAATGGACCCCATTAACGGAATTATTATCGGATTGAAAGCGACAAAAATATTTTTATGAAAATAACGGTGGAAGTTTTACCGTTAAAACTATTGAACTACTCTTAGTAAAAATACGATGTCATACGTGTGGTTGCATAGTATCACACGATATTGATTATTGATGCTTACGTGAGAAGTCACTTAGTTTGATTGAATTATTGTCGATATTTTATATATTATTAAATCAATAATTGAGATTATTAAATCAATAATTGAAGTTATTAATATTATTATTTGCAATATTAACGATGTCTGTAAGTTACGCGAGGAGAGGTTTGGTCACCTAATTACGGCGTCGATAGGAGAAATCCTTATTGGAAAGCCCTCTTTCTGGGAACGACACAGTCGATTAATATTGTGAATTATAATAATGATGATAAATGTTGTTAAATATATTGAGGTATCTTTTTATGAAGTCACTAAGTTTATATATATATATATATATATATATATATATATATATTTTTGTTTTATTAGTATTATTAATGTAATAAAATGAAAAACTTTTTATATAAAATGTAATACTTTTATAAAATTATTTGTTTTATTAGACTATAAATAGAATATATTATATTCTATTATACATAGTTGTTTTGCATAGTAAAATCTTTTTATATAAAACAAAATATTTTTATAAAGTTATTTATTTTATTAGACAATAATTAGAATATATTATATTTTATTATGCATAGTGTTTTCATAAGTACTGCGTAGTGTTTGATAGTAAATTTTTTATATAAAATGAATACTTTTATAAAGTTATTTATTTTATTAGACAAAATTAGAATATATTATATTTTATTATGCATAGTGTTTGCATTGTGCTTCTCATAGTGTTTGCATAGTAAAATCTTTTTATATAAAAAAGAATACTTTTATAAAGTTATTTATTTTATTAGACTATAAATAGAATATATTATATTTTATTTAAAAGATTTTGTTTTATTAGAATATTTTATTAATCTTGCATAGTAAATCAATATGGATCGTCTGTTAAAAGTAAATCAATTTGATTTGTTTCATGAATTAGTTACTTATTCAGATCCATTCTCCTATAAATAGAAGCTCATTCCTTCATTATTTCTTACTTAATTCAATTGAAACTCTGAGAGAGAAACTATAGAGAGAAAGAAGAAAAGTATTCCGCTACTTCACTACTCCTATATCCAGGTTTCTTCTAAGGTAAGGGGTATTATTTCTTTTATATTCATGAAGAGAACTTCATTATTCCATTCTTTATTATTCTGTTGGAATAACTTTTGTATCACGCAGACTACTACCTATACTTGGTGAAATTCTTCTATTATTCCATTCTTTATTATTATGTTGAATAACTCATCTATGCATAAGTACCGCATACATGGTGAAATTCTTATGTTATTCCATTCTTTATTTATTATTCGTTGGAATAATCATGTATGTCGCCGACTACTACATATACTTGGTGAAATTCTTCTATTATTCCATTCTTTATTATTATATTTGGAATAACTCCATTATTTATTATTAGTACCTAAGCATGTCGTGGTGAAATTCTTCCATTATTCCATTCTTTATTATTCATTTGGAATATCCCGTCATGCGTGCGTTTCACGACACGGTTCCATTATTTATTATTATTCGTTAGAATATATCGTATGCAATGCGTTCTGCATGACCGTTGAATTCCGTTATTTATTATTCTTTATTATTCATTGGAATAACTTTTATGCATGCTGCCCTATCGATGCACGGTGATTTCTTTTGTTATTCCATTCTTTATTATACTCAGTTGGTTAAAGTTTTGGCTTTTATACTCCATGAAATTAGTGGAATATCTTTGATATTTACGCTTCATCCAGTATCTTTTCATGGAAATATTCTTTTGAGCATTCTTGAATTTTACTCCACAAAGCAAAGATCATGTTGACAATTTGGACGTTATTGGTTCTGGATAAATTAATTCTTGAACTTGTTTTATTGAATTCTTATATCATTGTCATCATTCCCATGTTTATATTATGTTGAAAGTCATCTGTGGCCTGTAGTGCATAGATGGACTTGGTATGATTATGACCAGGGCTTATTCGGTATAATCATGACTGTAATGTTACAAATGATGTGGTAAAATTCCTCATTGGCCGTAGTGCATTGATGGATGAGTTGTTGGCATGATCATGACCATTGATGAATACACGAATATCATTGGCCCAGTAGTCATGGACAATTTGTGGTTGTGATACTAATAAATATCATCGGCGTAGTCAGTAAAGGATGATGTGGATTATTTATTAAAAGTGAGTCCCAATGATAAAAGTGATGAAAACCTTTTTAAATCATAAAAGATAGTAGATTTTATTCTCTCACTTGACTCTTTTAATGGATTGCTTGTTCATTTGTAGTTAAACTTGATGTTTGTTATATTATTATCGCTTTAACATTGGTTGAAGGCTAACGATAATTTATTACATATTATCTTAGTCATAATATTTCTTCTTGGGCTAGTTGAGCTCACCCTTTCTTTCACTTTTCTCTCTTGAAATGAGAACGTGGCCGGGGACTAGTCGAGAACGAGTAACGGTCCGATGATAGCATTAGTAGTCCTCACTATTACGTTAAATAGTGTGACAATAAATGTAATGAGGAATCCATTGAGTGTAGATATTGTCTGCATGACAATATTCTTATTAAAACTCTTAGATTATGTTATGTCGTATTTTATACGATCGTTGTATAATTAAGTTGTATTTGTATTACATACCACGTGTATTTGGCGACCCGTGGGTGATTTTGGCGACTTATCAAAGCTTAGGGATATGAGTGATGTATACCTATTTTGGGGCGTCCAATTTTTGGTATCAAAGCTTAGGGATATGATCCCCGATGAGTGTTGTGACATGTGAGATAAGAACTAGGAGGAAGGACACATCACCAAAATGAGGAGCGAATGACGCGATGCCATCCAAAGCATGCTCAAATTGTGGAAGAGAAAGTCACCTAGCTTATTGATTTTGTGAGTGCACCAAAGTCAAGTCCAACATGGATGGAGGCATCTAAGGTCATTCCCTGCATAAGACAAAGCCAGGTATGTTTAAGTGAGAGCGTTTATCAAGAACCCAACAAGGTTATTATGAGTAAGTTAATCATAAATTCTTGCGAAGTTTATACCTTATTAGATACCGGTTCTATCCATTCTTTTATCTCTCTTGCTTGCGCTCAACGTTTAAATTTGACTCCTGAGAAATTAGACTTTGACTTATCTGTTGAAACTCTGTTAGGAGAAACCTTCATTACCTCCATTGTTTATAAATCTGGTTTGGTTCATATCGATACCCTCACATTACATGTCGATCTTATCTCTTTGAAAATACTTGCCCTTGATGTGATTTGAGGAATCGATTGGTTAACTACTCATCATGCTAAAATTGATTATTTTCGTAAGGTTGTTAGCTTTTATTTTCCTAACCAACTCATTATACTGAATTCAAGCAACCAAACCACTAAAGTCAATCATTTCATAATATCAAGCCATAAGTAAAGAGCCCCGAACCTTTCGTTTTTGTGACTTCGCTTGTGTGGAATGCACCTAAGCTAGACTTTTCAACGTAGGGGGCGTCGTGAATAATGGTGGCAAATTGATAGAGTATCAATGTGACGTGCTATCCAAGTCTTGGATGAGGGTCACAGCTTTTGAATGATATTTCTATCGTTAATTTCTTGGATTTCTTGAAGACTTCTTCGCCTACCCCAGTGTGTGAAATCGAATTTTGTATTGACCCCGAAAGACAAAACCTATTTCTTCAACCCTAAATATTTCTTCAACCAAAACGAACGTATAATGCGCCAAAGACGTTGGCTCGAGTATTTGAAGATTACGATCATACCATTCAATATCATTGTGGAAGAGAGAACGTGGTAGCTGACGCGTTGAGTAGAAGATCGTATGCATTTATGAGTGCGACGTTGTTAACACAAAACCCATTTCCGTATAACTTACAAATGATGAAGATAGAGTTAAAGACTCTAGAGACCCACGTGAAGATAGCGAATATACGATTAGAATCGACTTTAATCGATAAAGTTAAAGCCACTCAAGCTACATACTCAGAGCTGATGAATGTGAAGAAGAAGGTTCAAGAGGGCGTTATTCTAGAAGCAAGAATCGATGAAGAGAGGAAATCTCAACCCTCGATTTTATTGGCCCATTTGAAATCCTTGATCGAGTAGGAACTGTGGCCTATAGACTCATTTTACCGCTAAGTATGTCGCGTGTTCATAACGTTTTTCACGTATCGATGTTACGTAAATATGTGGATGACCCGAACCACGTTATTAAATTAGAACTAGACGATATAGCAAAAGATTTAACGTATGAGGAGATACGTGTTAAAATCTTGGATAAGAAGGATCGTATTCAACACTCAAGGGTTATACCTCAAGAGTTAGAATCTAAATGAAGTCAAGGTATCCTCACCTCTTCTAAGATACCAGTGCGTCGCGTAAATTTCGGAGGGCTTAAATTACATAAGGATGGGAGATTGTGAGACCCCAAATTTTATGAATAAAGATTTAAATTTTCTCGAAATATTTTTTAATATTATGGAGTAAATTTGATATAATATTATAGTTGTGGGTAATATTTATAAATTTTGCAAAGTACGCAAGTTGTTATATATAATATTCGATTGGTCTGGGAATATTCGCTTTTAACGAGGGAATATTCGTGCAACCACACAATCATTAGTGGACCCTACAACCTAATTATTGTCGGATTGAGAAAACGACAAAAATATTTTTATGAAAATAACGGCGGAAGTTTTACCGTTAAAACCGCGTTGAACTACTCTTTAGTAAAAAAGTACAAGATGTACGCTTGGTTGCATAAGTAGCACACCAGTATTGATTATTGATTTATTGATGTCACTTCGCGTTTGTTCAGAAGTCAATCACGTTTAGATCTCACGTTATTTTTCAATTATTGTCGATATTTTATATATTATTAAATCAATAATTTAGATGATGAAGTTATTAATATTATTATTTGCAATATTAACGATGTATGTAAGTTCTCGCCAAGGAGAGGTTTGGTCACCTAATTATGCCGCCAATAGGAGAAATCCTTATTGAAAGCCCCTCTTTCTCGGGAAATGACCAGTCGATTAACATTATGAATTATAATAATGATGATAAATGTTATTAAATATATTGAGGTGTCTTTTTATGAAGTCAAGTTTAGTTTATATATATATATATATATATAATTTTTTATTAGTATTATTCATAATAATAAAAAGTAAAAACTTTTATATAAAAACTAATACTTTTATAAAGTTATTTGTTTTATTAGGACTATAAATAGAATATATTATATTCTATTATACATAATATTTTGCATAGTAAAATCTTTTTATATAAAATGTAATAATTTTATAAAGTTATTTGTTTTATTAGATAATAATTAGAATATATTATATTTTATTATGCATAGTGTTTGTATAGTGCCTGCGTAGTATTTGTATAGTAAAATCTTTTTATATAAAATGTAATACTTTTATAAAGTTATTTGTTTTATTGTATAATAATTAGAATATATTATATTTTATTATGCGTAGTGTTTGCATAAGTGCACTGCATAGTTTTTGCATAGTAAAATCTTTTTATATAAAATGAATACTTTTATAAAGTTTTTTGTTTTATTAGATATAAATAGAATATATTATATTTTATTTAAAAAATTTTGTTTTATTAGAATATTTTATTAATACTTTTGATAGTAAATGAATATGGATGATCATCTGCTTAAAAGTAAATCAATCTGGACCGTTCATGAATTAGTTACTATTCAGGTCCATTCTCCTATAAATAGAAGCTCATTTCTTCATTATTTCTTACGAATTCAATTTGAACTCTAGAGAGAGAAATTATAAAGAGAAAGAAGAAAAGTATTCTACTACTTCACTACTCCTATATCCAGGTTTTCTAAGGTAAGGATAAGGTAAGGGGTATTATTTCTTTTGTATTCATAAAGAGAACTTTTGTTATTCCATTCTTTATTATTCATTGGAATAACTTTTGTATCTGTGAATTACTACCCTATACTTGGTGAAATTCTTACATTATTCCATTCTTTATTATTATGTTGAATAATGCATACATGCCAAGTACCGCATACATGGTGAAATTCTTCATTATTCCATTCTTTATTATTACGTTGGAATAACTTTGTATACGCTGGACTACCTTATACTTGGTGAAATTCTTCTATTATTCCATTCTTTATTATTATGTTGGAATAACTTTTGTTTATGCTGATCTTATATACATGGTGAAATTCTTCTCATTATTCCATTCTTTATTATTCTGCTGGAATATCCTGCATATGTGCATTTACGTATAACTTTGGTTCCATTATTTATTATTCTGCTGGAATATCACTGTGCGATCGCTTCACGGCGATTTAATTCCGGTTCCATTATTTATTATTACATTGGAATATCTTGTATGCATGCGTTACGTGCATGACTTCGATTTCATTATTTATTATTACATTGGAATAACATGTATGTGCGGTCTATCGCATGCCTGGTGATTTCTTTTGTTATTCCATTCTTTATTATACTCAGTTGGTTAAAGTTTTGGCTTTTAGACTCCATGAATTAGTGGAATATCTTTGATATTTGTGCTTCATCCAGTATCTTTTCATGAAAATATTCTTCTGAGCATTCTTGAATTTTACTCCACAAAGCAGTATCATGTTGACAATTTGGACGTTATTGGTTCGTGGATAAATTAATTCTTGAACTTGTTTTATTGAATTCTTATATCATTGTCATCATTCTCATGTTTATATTATGTTGAAAGTCATCTGTGGCATGTAGTGCATAGAAGGACTTGGTATGATTATGACCAGGAATTATTCGGTATAATCATGACTTTAATGTTACAAATGATGTGATAAAAGTCCTCATTGGCCCGTAGTTTATTGATGGACAGTTGTTGGCATGATCATGACCATTGATGAATACACGAATATCCTTGGCCCGTAGTGCATGGACAATTTGTGGTTGTGATACTAATGAATATCCTTGGCTGTAGTGCAGGGATGATGTGGATTATTTATTGAGCTGAGTCCCATCGATAAAAGTGATGAAAAACCTTTTCAATCATAAAAGATAGTAGATTTTATTCTCTACTTGACTCTTTTAATGGATTGCTTGTTCCGCTGTAGTTAAACTTGATGTTTGTTATATTGTATCAGTTTAACACTGTTGAAGGCTAACAATAATTTATTCTGCATTATCTTAGTCATAATATTTCTTACTAGGCTAGTTGAGCTCACCCTTTCTTTCACTGTTCTCTTCCGGAAATGAGAACGTAGCTGGGATTAGTCGGAGAACGAAGTAACGGTCCAGATGATAGCATTAGTAGTCCTCACTATTCTGTTAAATAGTGTGACAATAAATGTAATGAGGACTCCATTGAGCGTGGATATTGTCTAGATGACAATATTCTTATTAAAACTCTTAGATTATGTTATGTCGTATTTTATACGACTGTTGTATAATTAAGTTGTATTTGTATTCTGTACCATGTATTTGGCGACTTAAAATAGGTGTTGTATACCTATTTTGGGGGTGTCACATTGAACATTCCATCGTTCATCATTTGGTCAGTGTTGTTGTTTGCATGAGGATTGTCGTCTTCCTGATGCACATTATCTTGATTATTGATCTGTGGAGACTCAACGGTCTCCTGGTGCTCCATTGTATTCTCAAACATTCTCGGATGTCATTTTCAAATCTTGCACAAAACAAGGGTTAATTGACATGCAACATATTATCCCTATATTCTAATGAGCCAATTAAATACTAAATAAACTTAGGTAGGTCATACTAGCGAAGGAATTCCCCAGTTTCTCCCTCCTAGTTCTTGTCTCACATCTTAGCCAGGGATCATATCCTAAGCTTTGATATCTAATCGTGACGCCCCAAAATAGGTATACATCACCCATCTTGAGTCGCCAAATACATGGTACAAAATTCAAATATAACTTAATAATACAACTGTCGTGTAAAATACGACAAAACATAAACTGAGAGTTTAACACAAATATTGTCTTCTAGACAGTATTCAAACTCAAATGGAGTCCTCAATACATTTATTATCATACTATTTCATAGAATAGTGAGGACTACTAATGCAAACATTTGGACCGTCACTCCGTTCCCTTACTAGTCCCGGTTACGTTCTCATTTTCTGAAGAGAACAATGAAAGCAAAAGGGTGAGCTCAACTAGCCCAGTAAGAAATATTATGGCTAAGATAATGCAAAATAAATTTATCGTTAGTCTTCAACAGTGTTAAACTGATAAAATACAATAAAAATCAAGTTTAACTCCAGCGGAACAAGCAATCCATTAGAAGAGTCAAGTAGAACATAAAATCTTATCAAAAATGAAAAAGTACTCTGTGAATAGTACCCCGGGTGAATAGTACTCGAATGAATAGTACCCCTTGAATAGTACTTCAGGAATAGTAACCCCGTGAATAATACTCCGGCATGAAAAAGTTAAAACTTATAAAAAATGCTCAGAATAATATTTCCATGAAAAGATACTAGATGAAGCGCAAATATCAATGATATTCTACTAATTTCATGGAGTATAGAAGCCAAAACTCTAACAAAACGAGTATAAAATTTGAAATCTGAAACGAAATAATATTACTTACATACTACAGAGTATGGAAGAAAATATTATTTCAAGCGAATATTGAACAAAAATAACATAACTTACCTTGAAAAGAAGAGTATTCCAACTGGTATAGCGGAGATATTCTTGAAGAAACTTTCACTATTTTCTATGCTCAAAGCTTTCTAAAACTCGAAAGAAATATGCTCAAGATTATAGAAGAAGAATTCTCTGATTCTGGTGTGTTTTTTAATTCTAACTAAACATCCTATTTATAGGAGAATGGAAAGGATACTATTTGATCACTAAAAAAGAAATGATAATTTCACTGATGAATTTTAGCGATACACGGATGTTATACGCAATAATCGAATTACACACACACACACACACACACACACACACACACACACATATATATATATATATATATATATATATATATATATAAGCACATGGTGTTTGAAAAACAACACCCTCCTTGATAAATTCTTGTAGGCTTTCCCCCCCACCTTATTTTTTCAACTTCCATTATCCTTAAATAATATAAACACTCCCTCCCCCCATACGTAATTCACATATACCCACCAAATTCATCACCCACCACACCCATTATAATATATATATATATATATATATATTTATATTGAATAACTTTCCACCGATTATTTTGAAAAACGGGTAAATGGGAGGTCCAAATAATACGCCAAACTTCATAAAAATTACCTCAATATTTTTAACAATATTTATCATCATTATTATAATTCGTAATATTTAACAACCAGGTCGTTCCTAGGAAAAATGGGGCTTTTCAATAAGGATTTCTCCTTATTGGCGCGCAATTAGGTGACTAAACCTCTCCTTGACAGAACCTCTAGACATTGTCAATATTGCAAATAATAATATGAATAACTTTGTCGTCTCAATTATTGATTTAATAATATATAAAATATCGATAATAATTGAATCAAATAACGTGAGATACTATGCAACAATTATCTTTGTAAATAATTGAACAAAAACCGAGTGACTTCTCACGTAAGCATCAATAATCAATACCGTGTGCTACTATGCAACCACACATATTACTGTACTTTTAACACCTGGTGTTTCAACAGTTAACGGTAAAACTTCTGCCGTTATTTTCATAAAAAATATTTTTATCGTTTTCTCCATCCGAAAATAATTTCATTGTGGGATCCACCAATGATTGTGCCATCGTACGAATATTCCCTGTTGAAACGAATATTCCCCGACCTATCGAATATTATATAACAACTTGCGTATTTTGTAAAATTTATAAATATTATCCACAACTATAACATTATATTAAATTCACTGCATAATATTCAAAAATAATATTTATAGAAAATTCATCTTTATTCATAAAAGTTGAAGTCTTACAGCTTGACCTAGCTAGGGCTCGTGCTCGTGGCATGTGGTTCGTGGGTCTGGATCCTTGTATATAACTTTTTGGACATATTTATTTAAATTTTTTTATTTAAAATTTAATTTAAATTTTATTTTAGTTCTATTATCAAAACTGTGTCGTTTTGATAAATATTATTTATTATTATTATTATCAAAATTGTGTCGTTTTGAGAAGAGGTATTCGCTGAAAGGGTATCAGTCTAAACGAACACCCCAAAATTACGTCATTTTATCGCACCTTTTTTGTTAAGCCTAAAACTACGTAGTTTTTGTGACACCCCCAAATCCGGGTACTTCATTCCCACAGGATTTGGTGCTCACTATCCAAAATAATAACATCTAACTACCCATAATCAAGGATAAAGACATAACTTAAATAACTTAAACAATAATCCTTCCCATTAAAGGGTTACATCAACTTAAAACAAATCCCAAGTAATCTAACATTAAATTATTATATAAGTCTGCGGAATACATCACATAATAATATAAGTCTCATAACATAAATTTTAGTAAATAAAATCGGACAAGTCTTCTTCATTTGGATAACTTTTGTCAACTTTCTCAACTTTAGCTGCAGTGTTAAATGCAAGAGTGAGCAAACAATTTCTCACTAATATAATGTTGACAATAGCAATAACATAAGAGTAAGCAATGAATATTGAATAATTAAGAACTCGTTCTTCGAATCAAGATTAGGAAACAAGTTCGAAATTTATATCTGAGGGTCTTAAGACCATGAACTATGTCCCAAGTTATTAAGTATTTCTACCTTAACCTTAACAGTCATTTAGACTATATGAACCCTTCCTTTCGTATTTAGGGGGATCAGCCCTCCGTACTATGTATTGTGCACAAACATCTAAACGCTAACGCGTACATAATCCCCTATATTAGGGTTGTTCATCTCAGTTTGACTTTAGGATTTCTGCACTAAAGAAAATTTAGTTTGATTAGCTTAACAGTGGTTCTAGAATTTTAGAACATTCATCAACTATAGACTAGTCAAATCAATAAAGATTTATTAACTATTTGAAGGTTCAACATGATAATATAAGATTGAACAACGATATTTAAATCAAAGTTTGAATGTCAACAATATACAATTGAATAAACATTGTATATCCAAAGTAGTACATCCAAAAGAGTTAGAAAATCTCATTTAGAACAATAAACTTGAATAATTTATGCTTTGAATGGCAAAAAACAAAAGTTAGGAACTTGCTCAATGAAAGATTAAAGATAAGAAACTTGCATAACGATATCAAGTTAGGAATATGAAACTTGCTCAATGTAAAAGAATTAGGATAAGAACTTGCATAATTGTAAACAAAATAGAGACAAGAAACTTGCTCAACATAAGAATAAGGTTTAGGAACTTGCCTCGTGCGTAAGCTACACAATTATAACAAACGTTCGCCAAATACCCTACATATACCATTGAAATCACAATATTGATTAGTTAAACTAACACTAACCCTATATGTTTAACTCTCATTCAAATTCATCTCATTAACTTATCTCATATTCCAATCTCTGACACCATTTACAAGTCTGAAATCACAACCCTAATAAGGCATCTTCACATTTTAAATAACATCTCAAGTCTTAATCAAATAACAAGTTAAAGTTTTCTAAGTCTTTATCTTTTCAATCTAAAACCACCAAATACATGATCATAATCTGTTATGGAACTTCATTACATGTTTAACTCATTATCATGCATCTTAGACTAGGTTAAGCCAACACGCTACGGATCAAACTAAAAAATAAACCGCCTACTACTGGGGGATGACGCAATGGTCGCCCCAAGCTATAACACTCTAATGAAATCAGCTGGCCGCTTTCAAACCAGATCGCTTAGCAGTATAGTCGCCTGTTTACGCCTTTGGTATTAAAGACAATTACAAGACGCAGAATAAAACTGCAATTGCATACCCTGCTTCACAGTTCATTCTCAAGAATCCCAATTAGACAGAAATTAACATACCCAGAACTATAAATTTGTTAACCACAACACCAAATATGCATATCATGATTCTAATAATATAAGCATCATACAAAATCAACTTTTAAGGATCAAAATCATGTTTTTACTAGTTTTCTTCATATTTCAACACATTTTGCGAATTCAATCACCAAAACTTCGTTTCTTAACCAAATTAAACCATTTCAATTGTATTCTTTTCGTTTCTTGACATATTAACACAATCCATAATCAATTTACAGATTATAATCAGAATTGAACATCTATTTTTTGGTCTCATTAAGCCACTTTCATACACGTATAACACTGTTAACTTAAATTTTCTTCCTCAAACCAAATTCCATGAATTTGATCAGTAAAAATTAATCATAGACGATAACTAACAGGTTTTACAAGATTATACATACATATATCAACATTTTAAACAAAAATCCATAAAAAATCCGAATTACAGAGAATAATCATTGAAAACCAAAGACTTGGAATTAATGTGACGCCCCCAAAATAGGTATACATCACCCATCTTGAGTCGCCAAATACATGGTACATAATTCAAATACAAACTTAATTATACAACCGTCGTGTAAAATACGACAAAACATAGTTAAAAGTTTTAATACGAATATTGTCTTCTAGACAATATCCAAACTCAAATGGAGTCCTCATTACAATTATTATCACACTATTTCACAGAATAGTGAGGACTACTATAACACCATCTCGGAGCATCACTCTGTTCCCCGACTAGTCCCGGCTACGTTCTCATTTCCTGAAGAGAACAATAAAAGCAAAAGGGTGAGCTCAACTAGCCCAGTAAGAAATATTATGCTAAGATAATGCAGAATAAATTATCATTAGCCTTCAACAGTGTTAAACTGATAAAATACAATAAACCTCAAGTTTAACTGCAGCGGAACAAGCAATCCATTAGAAGAGTCAAGTAGAGTATGATATCTACTATTTTCTATGATTTAGAAAGTTTATCATCAATTTTTTCGCTGAGACTCAGCTTAATAAATAATCCACATCACTGAATTCTTCATGCACTACGGGCCAAGGATATTCATTAGTAACACAACCACGAATTATCCATGCACTACGGGCTAAGGATATTCGTGTTTTCACCAATGGTTATGATCATTCCAACAACTGTCCATCAATGCACTACGGGCCAATGAGGACTTTTACCACATCATTTGTAACATTACGGTCATGATTATACTGAATAATCCCTGGTCATAATCATACCAATCAACAGTCCATTTATACACTACAGGCCAAAGATGACTTTTATCATAATATAATCATAAGGATAAATGCAATGATATAAGAATTCAATTAAAAAAAAGCAAAGGATAAATTTTTAAAGATTTATAATTTAATTTATCCAGAATTCAATAATGTCCAAATTGTCAACATGATACTTCTTTGTGGAGTAAAATTCAAGAATAATATTGTACCAAAAATGATTTGGACAAAAAAAATCAATTTTTATCATGAATAGTACCCCGGGTGAATAGTACCTGAGTAAATAGTACCCAGTGAATAGTACTTCGGGAATAGTACCCCATGAATAGTACTCTGGCATGAAAATATTAAAACTTATCAAGAATGTTCAGAATAATATTTTCATAAAAAAATACTGGATGAAACGCAAATTTCAAGGATATTCTACTAATTTCATGGAGTATAGAAGCCAAAATTTAACAAAATGAGTGTAGAATTCGGAATCTGAAACGAAATAATATTACTTACATACTACAGAGTATGGAAGAAAATATTATTTCATACGAATATTGAACAAAAATAATATTCTTTACGAATATTAAACGAAGATAATATTCTTTACGAATATTAAATGAAGATAATATTTCTTGCGAATATTGAACGAAATAAAATTTCTTATGAATACGAAAAATAATATCGTAAGCGAATATGAAATAAATACTACCCCTTACCTTAAAAAGAAGAGTATTCTGACTGGTATAACGAGGATATTCTTGAAGAAAACTTGTACTATTTTCTTCGCTCAAAGCTTCCTAAAACTTGAAAGAAATACGCTTAATATTATAGAAGAAGAATTTTCTGATTCTGGTGTGATTTCAATTCTAAACTGAGCATCCTATTTATAGGAGAATGGAAGGATACTATTTGGATGTACAGTAAAGAAAAAATCACGGATTGCACAGTAAGGGTTATGAGAAATCGACCAAATTTTTTGATTTTACTATGCAGTCACTATGCAAACATTATGCAGATACTATGCAAACACTATGCATAATAAAATATAATATATTATAATTTTTATAAAAAACAAAACTTATTATAATACACACACACACACACACATATATATATATATATAATAAAATTGAGATAACTTCTCCCGACTATTTTGAAAAATGGGTAAGTGGGGGTCCAAATAATACGTCAAACTTGCAACAAATACTTTATAAAAATCTCCTCAATATTTTTAACAATATTTATTCATCAATAATATAACTTGCAATATTAACAACCAGATCATTCCCAAGAAAGAGGGGGCTTTTCGATAAGGATTTCTTTCTATTGGAGTGCAATTAGGTGACCAAACCCTTTTACTCGACAGAACTTTCTAGACAATGTCAATAATGCAAATAATAATATGAATAACTTGTCATCTCAATTATTGATTTAATAATATAAAATATTGTGCAGATGATACTGTGACAATAATAGAATCAATAATGTGAGATACTATGCAACAATTACTGTAGCAATAATTGAGATAAACTTAGTGACTTCTCACGTAAGCATCAATAATCAATACCGTGTACTACTATGCAACCACGCGTATTACTGTACTTTTACCACCGAGTATTTCAACAGTTTAACGATAAAACTTTCGCCATTATTTTTATAAAAAATATTTATGTCGTTTTCTCATTTCGATCATAATTCCGTTGTGGGGTCCACCAATGATTGTGCCGTCGTACGAATATTCCCTGTTAAAACGAATATTTTTCCACCAATCGAATATTTTATGACAACTTGCATACTTTACAAAATTTATAAATATTACCCATAATTATAACATTATATCAAATCCACACCATAATATTCAAAAATATATTTTGAGAAAAATTAATCTTTATTTATGAAAGTTGGGGTCTTACAACCTCCCCTTCTTATGAAATTTCGTCCTCAAAATTAGGGTACGTACTTGGTATGTCGAAGAGGTGAGGATACCTTGATTTCATTTCAGATTCTAACTCCCAGGTCATTTCCTTAACATCGTGGTTTCTCCACAAAACTTTAACTTGAAGTATAACCTTGGAGCGTAGAATATGTTCTTTCTTATCCAAGATTTTAATAGATACCTCTTCATACGTTAAATCTTCTGCTATTTCGTCCGATTTTAACTCAATAATGTGGTTCGGGTCTTCCACATATTTATGTAACATAGATATGTGAAAAATGTTATGAACACGAGACATACTTGGCGGTAAGGCGAGTCTATAAGCCACAGTTCTTACTCGATCGAAGATTTCGAATGACCCAATGAATCGAGGATTGAGTTTTTTTCTCTTTTCAAATCTTATAACTCCTTTCCATGGAGCAACACGTAACAACACATGATCTCCAACATTGAACTCCACGTTCTTTCGATGAAGATCAACATAACGTTTTTGACGATCTTGTGAGATTCTTATACGTTGTCGGATCATTTAAACACTACTACAAAACAGTAAATAGATAACGCGAAAAAAATGTTGTGATTTCAGTCAAAAAAACGTCATGATTAAGTTTGTTATCTATTTCACACCCTTACACAACATTTTTAAAACGTTATAGTTAAGCACATTACACAACTTTTTTAAGAAAAAAACGTTGTAGATTAATTTTTCATAAATTAGCAAATACTTGAAAATATTGTAGAAGGTATGATTCCACAATATTTTCTGAATAAAAATATTGTAGTTTAATATATCAGACAACGTTTAGACACATTTACACAACGTTTATAATATGTCATCTATTTAGAAGGTGTCATTTATTTATACAAATATACAACATTTTTAAAATGTTGTAGATATAAAAAAAAAGAAAAAAAAAAGTTGTGATTCACTTATATTACCAATGCACCTGCAATATGCTAATGACATGATATATAGCTAAAAGGTCTAAATTCTCATTTAATTTAAAAGCCAAAATGTATCAACCATTCAAAATACATCCCAATAATACCATTCGATTACAGTTTCAATTACTATATCCACAAAATATATACCAAACTATCTATATATACATCTCAAATTCACTTTTCAATATAAATTACTACTATGTTCACCAAGAAAATGTTCTTCGGGATACCATCCGTAAGTGATACGTTACAATTAGAGCAGAAACAGAAGCAGGAGCAGGAGCACTTTGATTGCCTGCAAGGAGGAGGAGCATGCACAACTCAAAAGACAATATATACAAAGAATTCTATTTTGAATATGAAAGACACACTCCGTTTCATGACACAATACCCTAAAACCGATATCATCAAAACAGATGCAAATAGAACACCCACATACCATTTCTTCATTTATGCTCAGAACAAATTCGATTCTTAATCTTAATTTCAAAAATTTTTCTGAGTTTCTGGAAAGGCAAGTCCTCAGATTAGAGCTATTAATGGTGAAAATAGTAAAATAAGTTGCGAATAAGTACTTAAGTTTTCGATGAGAAAAGCACCTGATAATAAGCGCAGTTGGAAAAAGATCAGGTGTATTGAAAGTACGGTGCCTTCCAATTTCCCGTCTGTTTTTTGAGCAGAGCCAGTGTTCGTCTTGTAAGCATGTCCTTGTGTAACGACCCAAATTTATAGAATCATAAAATAAGCATGTCCTATGGTATTTTAAAATTAACTTGCGTCTGCCGAACAGATGGCTCCTTCATAACTATTACTGGTAATACATGGGTGGTCGGGTTGTACCAATGCTAGGGTACCCACCATCATAGATAGCCTGACTAGCACCAATTCGCTGGGCCTGCTGATGCATCAAGGCTTGTGCACTACCCATTTTACTCAACGCCAGCTGCCTTTCATACGCGATGAGATCAGCCGTTGTAAAACCAGGGACATGTGCAACAGTTGGCGAGGGTAGAGGGGTAGAGCTGGTCCCAGGCGGAGTGGGCTTGCTACCCCACGAGCACTGCAACATAAAAGACTGACACCATGAGCTCTTACTTTAAAGCAGAGAATATTATGAGACATTCATGCAACTCCTTGGAAGTAGAAGAATTCAGTTACAATAAAATGAAAGAGCAAAATAACCAGAACTAAATTCTTTTAATCAATCTTAATTAAGATCCCTGTAATCAAATTCCAATCTAGGAGAAACTTTTTGACAGATGCCCAATAATGGACATCAATTAACAGTGTTTTTGTTACAGTAGATAGATATCTAGAAAGATTCTTTCATAATAAATAGATCTTTTTATATAACAGCAAGACTTTAATTTACATCAAAGATAAACATAAAATCATAAGAAAAATAAACCCTTCAAATCATTAATATGTAAACAAATTTACGAGCAAGACACTCCATGGCTCAACAAAATTGCTATATTCAGCAGAAAGGAGAACTTTTATTGATTTTATTGAATTACTATATTACCTTTATTGGTTTGCCAAAGAGAATCCGAGCATTTCCCATCTGAATAGCCCGAGCTGCTTCAGCATGGTTACTGTATCTAATAAAACCAAAACCTTTATCTGAGACGAGACTTATGAAGCTGAAGCCGTACTTTCAGATGTGATTAACCTTTAAACACCAACTTGCAAGTGAATCCCATAAGCAGATGTCAAATTTTTAAACAGCAAATATATGAAAATTAGGTGATACACAACAATGATGGACCAAAACACTTGTAAGGGGTAAAAACCATGAGATTGACACTTTAACTAAATGGACTGTAAAATATGTTCCAAAATGTTAGTGCGAGGTTTTAGGTAGCATATTTAATAATAGGTAATTGAGGAACGTACTATGATATAATTGATAATGAATTGTTTTTCTAGATCTCTGCCCCTAGATACAACCAGAAGAAAAGTATGGAATTTGAGCAATAAATATATGGAGGAAAGAAGAACGATATCAAATGGAGTTTGAGTAACAAATAAGTTATACAACTTTAATTTGTCTTTTTCTAAGTATTCTTTTTCTTTAACATTTGATAATAAAGAAAGTAGAACTTAGATCTTCAAGTGCAGGATCCCAAGTACTTGGAGAAATTCAAAATTTTCAATGCATTCAAATAAGGTAACGCTAAGCTCGACTTAGAGCAAGAGGTTTAAACTAACTGCCCAAACAGGCCAAACCAGATAAGTCACAAACTGGTAAAAGATTGCCTATGAACAAATCAAAATACAAAAATTTGCAACAAATGCAGTCAAGGCCCTAGCTTCCCAGAAGAAGCAACTGGTAAAGCAAAGCTTATAATAAACCAAGCACAAGCAAGGGGATAAATTTTTTTTCTATTACCGTGTAAGTCATAAGTTGGAATGAACAACACTAATAACAATTGGGAAACTTAGTAGTAGACATTCTTACTCAGCAGAAAAGAGGATCAGTTTTGTAAAGAACTGTTTCAAGTCATCCACTGAATCACATTTGAATGTGATCAATCACATTTCAAGTCACCAAAAATAAGACAAGTAAAAAGGAGTAACAACGTATGATACCTTTAAAAGGCATGACACATTGGATTCACAAAATCGTAAAAAAAAAACATGTCAAAAGTATATCCAGAACTTTAGTAATTTCCTTGCATCTAATTATTTACTGCACATCACCAAAAAAATATAATCCATCAACTCCAATGTGGAAATAATTCCTTACACGTGACAAAATTTAACAATAAGAAAATGTTATACATTACCTGAGGAACATGCTTGAGCTTATGCTTCATTCTATCAGAACATTCAGGTAATGATATCATATCTGATCAATATTCAATGCCGAATAAAACTTGCTGATTTTCAATACTAACCTTTTGGTTCAAAAAAAAATAAGTGGAGCATGACACCAACTTGGAGCGTCCTTGCGCAGAGGACTGGACGCCTTTCTCCCCTCCAACCAAGTCGCCCAAACGACTTCCCAAAATGTACCGACTGGAAGCCTTGTCGTCGCCTAGGCGACGCTTAGGCGATGACTTGATAATAATGCTATAAAGGGCAGGTATGTTCAACAATGGACCATACTACATTACAAAACACCTAAATGACCCTAAAGTTAACACTAGCAAACATACTGAGTGACGGTTGCTGCTATTCAAGCTCTGGTTTTAAAGGCAATAGATCTTCAATTGTAAAGCTTCATCTTTGATCCATCTTATTTCTGCATAAGCCTCAATGAGCTTCTTGATGAATAGACCTAAGCTAGGGTAATTCATGATCTTCCAGCCCATACTTATTAGAATATTAGAAGTAATTTAGTCAGAAACTCATCTGGTACTTGGAGTATTAAATCTTTTTCTATTTTGGGTTAACATTGGAATAAAAAATAAATAACAAACGTAACAACAGGAAATTAGGCCACTCTTCAGGGAACTCTCTAGCTGGGGCTACAAGTCCAAGGGACAGATATAAGATGCCAATTCTCTACGATAGATGATACAGTAGACATGAACAACCAACTTCACTCTTTATCTGATGTTACCTGTAATCTCCAAATCTGCTCATTGATTTGACAGTGGCCTCATCTTTCCATATTCCAAGTCCCATAAGAAACATTGTTATTATATTGGCTCCAGGAACAAGAGTTGCGAAAAGTGCTCCTTAACGACCAGAACTGCAACAATCATTACTAGCTCTATCACTTGGCAGATATCAGATAGAATGAAAAGCTTTTGTTCTTGGTAATGTAGATTACCTAAACAGTGGTCAGGAAAGCATGAATACTAGCCCAATGCTTACATGAACAAGTTTCCTGTTTAGTTTCTGGATAAAAAAGAGATAGCATAAGAAGCTGTTTGCATTATAAGAAACTAAAAAGATTGTATGAATTTAAGAGTATTGCAGATAGCAAGACTTAAGATAAAGAAGCACCAGTGGTTAGCATGTTAGCATATTCATGGGCTGAATATGGAATATAACTTTTAACTACAAAAATCTTAATTAGATGTATTCATTCAACAAAAGCACACGATTGAACAGAGAACAAATAATCTACTCTAATCTCATATTCACAACACAATGCTTACAGAAATTAAAAAGACCACCATTTCTTTTACGGCACATTGACTAACAGAGGAAGAACAGTTCATTGCATATCTAATGATAGCACAGGTTACAACAATCCTCAAGAATATGTTTTACGCATCGTGTGTATAATATGTAACAACCCGAGTCAAATCCCGAGTCTAAATAAAATCAAATTGTGTCAAAGCTCAATTCACTGTCTATTAAAAGGTGTTGTGATTTTATAAAAGGAATTCTCAAGTACCTCAACAAGCCTTCAGGTTCAAATGGAGCACGACACCAACTTAGAGCGTCCTTGCGCAGAGGACCAGCACTCGGAGAACTAAAAGTGCAAGCCTATTAAGTTTTTCGAGGAAAAAACAATGAGTAATTCATCATTAATATGAACCGGACATCAAGTAGTACACAAATTACCTCAGTTATGACTAATTACCTTTAAGCGACTCCAAACAGGTCCAGAGTAGAGATGACTGATGCCCCAGACACCAAACTCGTAGTTGATTATTTCCATCAGCCCTAACACCGCCGCTTCCAGCGCCGATTGTGAAGAGGTTAAACTCCTAGTTGATTATTTCCATCAGCCCTAACACCGCAGCTGCCAGCGCCGATTGTGAAGAGGTCAAAATCATACTGGCGAGGCTCGGCGCCATTGTTGGACTCGGCTCGAGTATTGAAACGACGGGTGAAACTACTAGAATTAGCACTAGAAAAAGTTAGCGATTGAGGAAGAAAAAGAAGTGCCGTTAGCGATTGAGGAAGAAAAAGAGGCATGGGCGGTGTATTTATGGTGGTGCTGGTGGAGTTTGTTAGGGCAGTTGTTGGCGTAGACGAAAAAGTTACAGCAAAGAGAGTTCTGTGGTGGAGGTGCCGGATGAGTAAGTGGAGGAGGAGGTGATGGCAGATGAGGAGCCTCTCTCTCTCTAAACCCTCGAGGATGCACTCCAGTTACGATTTTTTTAGTTTTAAGTTTTCACTTGAGCGGTTTTTTTTTCTCCGTCATAACGTTTTTTTTTTAAAAAAATATTATCTAATTAAAATCAAAAAATGCTCTTTTAAGTAGATAACGTTTTTTCATATATATCTACAACGTTTAGTTAAAAAACGTTTTGAAAAAAAATACCACAATATTTTTTATAAAAACATTGTGGTTTAAGTGTTCTTTTATTCTTCTTTGTCTTAGTAAAATCTTTTCCAGTAGTCATATACGTCTAACTCCTTCATTCCAACAACATTGCTTCACCCACCTCGTCCCAGCATACTGGAGAACGACACTTGCGTCCATATAACGCCTCAAATGGAGCCATGCGAATACTTGTTTGATAGTTGTTGTTGTAGGAGAATTTCACTAATGATAAGAACTTGTTCCAACTTCCTTTGAAGTCAAGGACATAGAGTTTTAATAGATCTTCAAGAGTTTGAATAGTCCTTCCGACTGTCGACGTCGAGATTTTTATTGTCCCTTTTCTGTTATTGTCTTTTGGTGTTCTCATGTTAGGTGAGATTTGTTTGAAAAAACAAGTTTTAAAAGGTCCTATATGTGTATGTCGATTTATAAAAATGTAAGAGTCGCTTAGTTGGTATTTTTAAATGGTTGCACTAACTCAATGAGAAAAGGTTTGCACATTGACCGGTGATGTAACAATTTGCTAAACCGGATGCTGTGAAACCGAGATTCGTTAGGGTCTGGGGGCTTAATTATGCGGAGGGAAGGTGTTAGGCACCCCCGACATCCGTGTTACCACGGTGACCGCCACTTTTCAATTAAACTGTTATATGAATGTGTGTGTGTGTGGGTCATTTGGAAGTAGTGCTATGCCTCGTTTGCACCTATATACAAAGGATTTGAATTTGTATAAAATTTCAGTCTTAACAAGATATAACAATGATTTTTTTATAAAAGAGGTTTTTCAAACCCTTATGCTCAATAGTAATTGAGGCCTTTGATACTTCCATTTTATTAAGTGTTTCGCTTGATTATTTTTATTTTTGAGATGCGAGGCATCTTCGATAAAATAATATACATAGCAATGCCGAACTCCTTATGGGCATGAGAGCCATCTAAGGAAATTCGAACACCGTAAATAATGTACAAGCTAATTATAGCCAAAAATGTCCATCACGGGAACCGAATCTAGATTCAGGAGACTGAATCTGTGATCACATGATTCCTAGGCTCACATGATGTAGCAGTTTGTATGAAAGCTGTAAATAGTTATATATATAAAAGCTATAAATATATATATACAGACGGTCAACCACCATGAAGCTAACTTCATTGGGGACTAGAAATGTAAATATATAAAAGCGGTAAATATCTATATAGAGACAATAGACCACCACGAAGCAACTCCATGGGGGATTGAAAATATAAATAAAGTAGAAAAGATGATCAACCGTCACGAAGTAAACTCCTAAAAGCGATCAACCGCCACGAAGTAAACTCCAGGCGGGACGAAATATAAATAAAGCAGTAAAAGGCCACGAAGTAAACTCCAGGCCTGACAGAAATGTAAATATATATATATATATATATATATATAAGTATTTATATATATATATATATATATAAAAGCAATAAACGCTCCGGATATAAAATCCAGGCTCATCAAACAGAGTTCGAGCACAATTTATATATAAGTATATATATATAAAAGTAATAAACACTCCTGGGCGCTGAGTCTGGGCTCATCGAATGTAGTTCGACCACGCATATATATATATATATATATATATATATATATAATATATATATATATATAAGTAATAAATGCTCCGGACGTGAGTCCAGGCTCAATCGAGGCTTAACTCGATAATGTTAGTCCATATATATATATAAATACATATACAAAAAAAGGACTAAAAAGCCACGGACCAAAGTCTGAGCATACACACGCAACACGACTCTCAACGTGAAGAACAATGTGTGCATAGTAGTGGAAAAAGGCTTTAAGAAGTGTAAGAAGGCTTACAATGGACTGCCAAAGAAGACTTCAATAGCTTTAAATGGATGAACACTCGGTTCTCATTTGTAAAATATAGCAATACATGAGATCACAAGTGTTTAAAATGAGAAAACACTCAGTTTATAGTGTGTACAGAGCAAATTGAAAAGGGTTTCCTTGCATTTTTCTTCTTATAAATTGCCACCCCAAGCCCTCTATTTATATAGGAGGGAGCTGTAGGTGAACCTGCGACTACCCTGGGTGCCCCAGGATTCGCGGGTCCTGCCATCTTGAAGTACGTGCATGCATATGATGTGTTGTCTGCTCAAACTTTCAGAACTTCAATCCGGGCATCCGATTTAGGTGTATAAGACCTTTTTCAAAGTGCTATTGTCGAGAGCTACACAATGACATGTGATTAGAGGTTGTACGAAGTCAGGAAGATGGGACCATGCCCTTGGTCTTCAGGCTTCAATATCTATTCGGTGTGATGTCCTGTGTAGTAGTCACTTGGGATTGGAGCTATTGGTTCTTGTGGGACACTGCTGTGTAAAATGTATGTTGAAATGTGTTCAGACGATGCGTAGTAGGATTGAGGTGGCAAAATGATGATTTTGCCCCTCACTAGGGTTATCTCCCGTTTGGGTTGATATAACAGTCGTTACTTAGGGTCATCTCTGAGATTGAGCTTTTGTAAGTGCTGATTGTCCTCAGGGTTGTCTCTGTGGTGTGCCTGACCTCCCGGGGTTGTCTTCGGGTTTGGAACTGAGTGCCTCGGGGTTATCTCTGAGGTTGAAGCTGACTGCAAGGGTTGGAACCAAAGATCTCCGGGTTATCTCTGGGCTATGAATCGCACTCCTCGGGGTTGTCTCTAGGTTGAAATCGAACCTCCCGGGTTGTCTCCGGATCGAACTGAGTATCTCGGGGTTATCTCAAGATGATGGAATGACTTTTCCGGTTTATTTACGAGCCGAAATTATATTCCTCGGGGTCATTTTCTTGAGGTTGAAATTGAAACTCCTGTGGTTATCTCCGGATCGCAAATCGGATATCTTGGGGTTATCTCTGAGATGGAAAACTGAGGATTCCAGGGTTGTCTCCGAAATTGAACTGATTTGACCTCCAGGGTTATCTCTGGAAGACGATTACGCCTCCCGCAAGGTTAATGTGAGAATCTGCAAAATTTTGAGTGTCTACAGATGCCCCTCTTTATCATATTCATGCAATGCAATGGCAAGAATAGGATAAAGAATACTAGACACTTGAAATGTGACAAGATAATCATGATGCAATGTACAACAACATGATGCATGTAGTTTGTTGGACCATTTTCCAACAGGATGTGAGGACTGTTTGCTCCCATGACTTCTGATGGGGGCTGGAGTAATCACTGATGACCCTAATAATGTTGACGTTGGGATTATCACCAAAGTCCTTAATCCTTGATACAAACTTTCTACTGAAGATGTATCTCCCATATACAAGAGACTCTGGGGATTTATGCTCTGTCTGATGAAGATGTGTATAACATATTCCATCATCGGTCCTCCCTGATGAGGATGTTATTTTCTGGTTTGTATTACCAAGTCCTTCCACTACTCTGTCGGAGTTACTGCTAACAGTCTGTGTTGCTAGGGTTGCCTGACTCTCACTGAAATGTACATCAGCGGAATAAGTCCCTGCTGGGAATGATGTCAAGGTTGATTGACTTGTGTTAATGTGTGCATCAACGTATGATATCATCGAATAACTTCTGATGTTTTGCTGGATTTACTTGCCAGCGACTGAATGTCATCAAGGTTGCTTGACCTTCGTTGATGCGTGCATCAACGGATGAAATCCTTGTTGGGGAGAAGTATTTTGGAGTTACGACTCTGAACTGATGGCATCGGACCCTCGTAAGGTATTGCCGAGTGTAATTTGCAATAGTTGTAATCATCGGTATATTGAACCCTATGTCTGGGCGAATACTAATGAATGATATGTAGACCCACTGTAATGCCCCCAAATCCGAGTATCTTTCAACCCGACAGATGGTGCTACACGATACTACCATTATCACATACATTCAATTGAAAATTCTCAAAAGAACGAATATGTTTTATATATATTCAAAATAATATTACATTTCCCCAGGTTCTTTATAACCCATTCATTTGTTCTTGTCATAATATTTAATATATTACAAACATTCACCTATACTATTACATAAGTAATCTAAAGGTTCGTCTTCGCCTTGCCCTTATCTTTGCCGGAGCCTTCGGTCCGCTCGATCTTAGCTGTGTTTATATGGTTCAAGCAAGAGTGAGCATGACTAGCTCAGCAAGTACTACAATTCTAATAAACAACATGCTTGAAACATAGAACTCAGATATCTTGATGAATTAACAATAGTTACGAAGTACTATCGATAATTCAAAATAGCACTTCTTTTCATTCAAAACGTTTTACAACAACAATATTTAGTAAAACATCAATACTGGTCCTCGAAATTTAGGAGGACCCACACTCTTAAATTCTTTGAAGGTAGTTGTTCTTACTACCCTAAGAGCTACAGGAATCCCTCCCCCAACTTGGTTAAATGCAACCATTAATAAATTAATGAACTCTTGCATAGGGTTATTAGGACCCCCCTGATTCTCATTATGAGACTCGGCCTCTTGGTTACGTTGTCTCCTTCTTGGCGGCATAATTCTGATTAAATGAATAAAGTTTCGTTATTATCTATTTAACTGCTTGGTTATCATCTCAAATAACAACTCATACCACAATAAGCACATTAAATAAAAACTTCATTATATTAATATGCTTTCATAGTCAAAACTATTTACAACATGTTCCCTTAGCCAAAAAGCTATTACATACTATCCCGCGATTGCCTTCTACAAAAATTGGGATTTATAAAAAGACTACCCTTTAATTATACAAAAGAGGGTTTTACGTCACTACTTCTATACAAAAAGATCTAACGATCTATTAACACTGTCGTACGACATTCTCATATTCCAGATTTGCCAGTATCGACACAATATCTCGACTTATGGTATGTCGAGTCTGTCCAGACTCATTGGAATAACAAGCAATTTTCAGCTTGAAATCCTTATGAGCGCACTCGTGGATGTATGACATCCTAGCTATTTTCTCGGTCTTTTTCAACCGGTTTCTTGCAAAGCTCTACTACCTCTTCCTTATAATCCGTGCCTTATATCCGCTATAAGCACCTTCTCGTGCGTTTCTAACTCAAAATCACTCTGCAGATTCCTTCGCCTCATATAGGCGGTAATCTCCTCGCTTACGTATTCCTTGTAGTGCGCCATTGCATTCCTATCCAATACGCCGGATACAATGATTTCATTGCATCCGGAGGTGTTGGCTCTGAAGTCAAAACACCATCGTATTAATCGATGTCACCTCCATTTCTTCCTCCACGTCAATCATCATGTTAAGATATGACGCTTATTCCCATCGTCTCCTGAGTATTCCTCCTCGAGATGTACTCCTCGATGTCCTAGTCTTCAGAACCACTAATCTGCACCTCCACCATGGCATTGGTACAATCTCCACTTGTTCATCAATCCTCACCTATCACTTCAACGTCTCGAAACATCAAGCTATTGTTTGACATCTACAAAACATGCTAACACGTTGATTAGTACATAATACACTATAGTATAAGCACAAATCACATTTAATTTATTTAAGATTAATTTCCATCTTTTAAATCTTTCTTTGATCTTTGAGTTTTCTCAATACCTTATTAATTCAATTGACTTGAATTTTATTCTTCAGACTTTACCTTCCTTACGAGGTTATTAGCCTAAGGTTCTTCCCCCCTTAAGTTTTATAACGTAATGCTTTGATACCAACCTGTGACGCCCCCAAATTCGGGTATCTTCCAACCCGACATATGGTGCTACACTGTACTACCATTCACACATATATTCAATTGAAAAGTCTCAAAATAACGAATATGTCTTATATATATTCAAAATAATATTACATTTCCCTAGGTTCTTTATAACCCATTCATTTGTTCTTATCATAATATTCAATATATTACAAACATTCACCTATACTATTACATAAGTAATCTAAAGGTTCGTCTTTGCCTTGCCCTTATCTTTGCTGGAGCCTTCGGTCCGCTCGATCTTAGCTGTGTTCATATGGTTTAAGCAAGAGTGAGCATGACTAGCTCAGCAAGTACTATAATTCTAATAAACAACATGCTTGAAACATAGAACTCGTATATCTTCAGTAACTGAACAATAGTTACGAAGTACTATCGATAATTCAAAATAGCACTTCTTTTCATTCAAAACGTTTTACAACAACAATATTTAGTAAAACATCAATATTGGTCCAAGACCTTGAGCATTTCATAAGTTCTTTTGAAAAGGACATCACGACACTAAGTCCGTAAGTTCGACATTACTTACGAGCACGTCTAGGTGATCAGCCTATAGTACTCTATGTTGATCAACATTACATTCATTAAACGTGTATACGTTTAAGTTGTGGCAACCTCACGTGCCTGTCGTTAAACGACAAAAACATTTTTAGCATACTCAGTCTTCGTTTGAAAACCACACCAATATAACTCGATAAACATTAATCATGCTTGATAGAATCATAATATAAGTCTAGCCGAAAGAATTGGCTTTGACTTCATCATTCAAAACTTCATGTGAAAGAATACATGAATTACAAAGCTTGTCCAGACTGAACTGGAACAAGGGTTAGAATACTTGCCTTTAGCTTCTGCTTACTGTTTATCACACGTACACTTTAAGTCTCTAAGTCTCCTAGAATACATGATCATATAACGTACCACATTAGGTCATACATAATCAAGTATGTATACTATTATATCTTACCCTTCATCTCAATCTAAATCCTGTCTTAGATTTTTTATTATTGGTTCCGGTTTTTCGATACTTAATTTCATTACGTTCATGCTTGATTACTTATCTCCAACTTTTAGACAACATAAATAAGGTTTAACAATACCTTATCATACCTTATTAAGTTCCTCAGTTTATTAATATTGAGTTACTGTTCATGCTATACTTATAAACATTTATTACTGTTCAAAGTTCTAGAGTTGGCCATATATGGCCACCCTTTGTTTCAGTAAATTCGCTGACTGCAAGCACGAGTTATAGATATCTTGTGAATCGGACTTCGGCTGCGGTGCGAGTCCTTACTCTTCAATGTCGTGTTGCAGCTGATTAGCATGTGCTGTGTTTTGCATTAAGCGTTCGCGACGCTTTCGTTTCTTCGTTCTAAGTCAGAATTCGGTCATTTTCGAGTCCGCAACTCTATAATGCCAAATATGACTTGTCTCCATTGAAAACCAACGTTTTCGACTTCAAACACAAAATACGACTTCCATTCCTAGAATTTCACGAATTCGACGATTATCGTCCAATCGTGTGAATTTTGGCAAAATCTTATTAATAATCGTTCTAAATGGATTTTAATCAACATATGAACATTTCAAGTTACTTATTACACCAACTTATTATCAAAGTAAGTTTTGACTTATTCTCATAAGTTAATGACTTATTTAACTTATTAACTACAAATTCCTTTACATATGACTTAGTATGAACTTAAGTCCATCAATCATTGTTCTCATACCATATTGAACATACTAACATCATATGATAAGTTGCTTATTCAACTTATTCGGCATAAGTTCATTCATTACTTACTTCTTATATGTTCTTAGCATACAATCACACTTCTCTATCACCCTACAATGATAGAGATGAATATATATTAGACAAGAGTCTTACCCTAGAAGCACTTGTACTTCTCTTCTCTTTGAAAACTAGCAAAGAACTTTTGACTTATTCTTGACTTATTCTCTCTAACACTTAAACACTTAACTTGAGAGGAGTTGGGAGGAATTTTAATCAAGCAATCAAATGAATTATGAGCTTGCTATTTATAGAGCTCTCAAAGTTAGGGCATTATAGTCTTTTAGGCCTTGCACCTCCTTAATTCCACCTCCTTAATCCACCTCCTTACTATTCATTACTTTATAACTAAGTTAACTTGCTAGCCACTTCCCTTTCTTGCTCATCACAATACTTGATCACCACACAAAGTGCTTGCCCATCAAGTCTACCCATATTAACATGGTTTGCTCCATGGATCATGGCCAATTCATTGGGCTTGCTAATTATCTAGCTTATTTCTTATTGGGCTTACATTATAATAGTTTAGACTTATAATTAACAAACACTTGGGCTTGCATAACACTTTCTATTGGACTTCTACCAATATGTTAATAATCCTACAAGTCCATTCCATTTAATTAAATAACTAGACATATATACACCACGTATAATTCTCGTATGCTAGCTCGTATATTCATTTGTAATATATGTCATTCCATTCTTCATACTTAATAGTATAATACGTCGTATTATACTTACGTTCAATACCTCGCATAATGCATACGCATCATTTGATTAATACTTTCCTTTCTTAACGCTTAAAAATCCTAACGTTCTCAAATTAAGTCCGCCTGCGAAATATTACGTTTTCCATACTTAGATTATTATTACATAATCAATATCACCTTGATATTATAACGTTAAGTATTTCTCAGAAGTTCAAAAATAATTCCTGAGCGGAAATCGATGAATAGTGTTTTTCGAAAAATTTCTCGAAAAGCTTTTATTTTTGTCTTAGAAATTCAAACACTTTAATTCTCTTACGTTGTTAAAATACTACGCCATTTCGACGTTTCTAGGTTATAGAACGACATTCATCTTATCAACTCGTTATAATAATAAATAATATTATTTTATTCATTATTAAAAGTATTTACAAAATATTCAATTTTTCAGGGCGTTACACTCTCTCCTCCTTATAAGGATTCTGTCCCCAGAATCTCGCTATATAAAAAAATATTACACAAACAAATGAGGGTAATTCTTTTTCATCATTTCTTCTAACTCCCACGTTGCTTCTTCTGCATCGTGGTTCTTCCATATCACCTTCACGAAAGGTATGACTTTATTCCGCAGAACTTGTTCTTTTCTATCGACAATTTGAATCGGCGTTTCTTCGTACGTTAAGTCTTTCTTGATATGAATAGGTTCATATTCTATCACGTGCTTATAATCTGGCTTATAAGGACGTAACACAGAGACGTGAAATACATTATGTATTCGTTCTAGGTCTGGAGGTAATGCTATCATGTATGCTACCTCGCCCACCCGTTTTAATACCTCAAAAGGTCCTATGAACCTCGGACTTAACTTTCCCTTTTTCCCAAAACGTATCTTTCTTTTCCAGGGAGATACTCTTTGTAAAGCCCCCAAATCCCGGTACTTGAAACCCGAACTCGATGCTTCACGATACCATTTCTATGAGTGGAATAATACTAATAATAATAACAATAATATAGACACCAACTTAATTTACATATTTATCAAAGTCTAAATCCCAAGTACGCAACCTTTAATACATTCCTCACAATACGTGATAGATAATATATATCATACTTGTCTTAATAAAGATAACTATTACATAAAATGGCATTGAATTCATTCTGCAACCTTCCCTTTCCCTTTATTCTTTGTCGAGCCTTCTACTTGTTCACACTTAGCTGAAAACATTTAAATTAAACAAGGATGAGCATTTGAGTGCCCAACAAGTAATAGCAATTATATATATAAGCTGAAAGAATTTAAATGTTTTCTTTATACTACCCTTCTACAACAAATCAATAGTTGTGAAGTAATTCTGAACCAATAATAATAACATAACAACCCTTTTCCAAATTTTTGAAACTACGTACTGTCTATAAATAGGGTTAAGGTGACATACTATGAACATTGTTTTCATTTTCAAAAAGGTTAAACAGAACTTCATTTGTAAACCGTCATAACTTACGGGCACGGAGGGTGATCAGCCTGTTGTACCCTGTATTGATCAATACTACATAACAAGAACGATATTATCATTCATTCGACTGCCGTGAACACAAAAATTTTCCCATGAATGGGATGTTCATACCTGTTAGGGTTCCAAACCAAAGCAATTCGGTTGGATAATAGGTAGGTTTTATCTTATTCAACAATAATCTATAATTCAACATATATATATATATACAGGTAATTAAGAAAGGTGTATCAACATGTGATTAAGCACAATGATTACCCAAGTGGGGACACTTGTATAACCATTTATAGAAATTAACGAACAGAATATATATCTGAATTACCATATACTAATATGTTGATAATCAATGAGCGTATATAATATAGGGTTAATAATGCATGCGATAATAGTATAATTCTCGAAACATTCTTACTCATGTCCATTGCATAAAGAAAATCTGCAAAGGTAGGATACTTTTGATCGATGCTTACTTACAATACGCAACTTAGTTTTATCTTTTTATATCACGACCTTCTTTGATCAATTCTTGATTCTAGCTTTTTGATTTGATTGTGGTGTTAGTGGGGCTTGGTTTATGACTGATATGCTAAGAAATTTTGTTGGTTTAAGAGATAGAGTCTAGGTTGAGAGTTGATACAAAATGAGCTAGCGAATGACTTATTTTCTCTCTCTAATCTATTTATAGAAGTCTAGCAAATGTGTGATATAACTATTAACTCCCATATTTTTATTATCCCATGGATAAAAGACTACACTTTATCTCTTCAATTAGCCTAATCATGTGATTAAAGGTGCTTAATAGATGTGCAACCAATGGGAGATTGACACACATGTACTTGTGTGTAAGACTTCTACTTTTGGACATTGATTAGCTTAATTTGTTGCCTTAAAAGGCCTAATATGGCTGGTCCCCTTTTTGCCCCCATTATCTCCTCCATTTTTGCTTTTATTTTAATGCACAAATTTGATTAATCAAAAGTCTAAAATACCCTTAATCAAGTGGACTAAGTTTAGGCTTGCATTTTATTTCTTTTGGGCTTCTCCCATAATTGTTTTGGGCCATATAATAATCATAGTCTAACAATTTTAATATATGTTACCCAAATTGTTTATTTAGGGTTTAAAATAAAATATAATTAGTTTGTAAAATTTATAATTAGGGTTTTCTTAATTTGATTAGGGTTCTAATCATACATGGACATTAGGGTTATTATATAATAATTATAATTATCCTTGCTAATTTAGCAATTAGGTTTTATAATTTTGGCAATTAGGGTTACCAAATCACAATTAGGGTTTATAATTAATAATTAGGATTTCAAGAAATTAATATATCTAAATGTTAATTAGGGTTGACCTAGTTAATCGCAAAATCATACAACACAGTTATATAATAGTCTTGAACTCACAATTGAGTTTCAAATTAGGGTTTCCCACAGTAAAAGTAGGGTTTGACATAATACACCATAACCCACTCAATCATTTGTGGTCCACATACATACAAAGATATAATTATATCATTGAAAAATCAAAATATAAATAATATTATATTATTATTCTCATTCCTTGATCAAAATCTAAAATTAGGGTTTGGATTCCATATCCGATTTATCTCATAAATACATAACATTATTAATCAAGTTAAAATAATTAACTTAATAATCATACTAAATTCATATAATAAAATAATTATTATAATTATTCTAAAATCATTTCATATATTATATAAATAATATATGATTATATTTTCATTGAAGATAATTAATAAAAATATTTCTACTATTATTATAATAATATAGTTTATGACAATCAATAATTCTAAAATAAAATTATTTAAAATCATTCATGTAATAAATATATCACTTAAATACATACACACATTATCTTGGCACATAATCCCCATATTTAAAAAAATAAATTTATACGCAAAATTTCTAATTTATTTGTATAAAAAATATCGGGTTGTTACATTCACCCTCCCTTATAAAGATTCCATCCCCGGAATCACCGTTTTAAGACCTACACATACAAGTGTATGTAGCATATACAATCATTGCAAGTAGATCTTGATCATAAATGATCGTACTGATCTTTAACCTATTCACGTAAAGCTGGTCTATCTGATTAAACGGAAAATTGATTTCTAAAAGAACTCAAATTCCTTCTTTAAAATTTCTTTATAAAATAATTTACTATATATATGAAAATCATGCATAAGAAAATAAAAGTTATACGAATAATACCTAGAATTGCACCACCAGCTGCTATGGTATCCTGGATCGTCATGTTGAAAACCCTCGCAGTTGATTTTGTTGGCTTGCTCGATGACGTAGGTCCCGTGATTGCTAGAGTCCCGCTGCTCTTGCCAGTATTCACACTTCTTGCCTCCATCCTCCTCTTCGGACAATCGTTCACCTTGTGCTCAGTCGATTCGCATAGAAAACATCCACCGTTCATCCTAGGATTGGGGCAGTTGGGAGAGATATGACCCTCTTGCCCGCACTTGTAGCACACGAACTTCCCCTTCAAACATTCTCCAGAGTGGTTCTTTCCACAGTTTCCACACTGCACAACTTGCTTCTTAACTCCTTCCTGTTTTACCTGCACACTTCCAAAATTGCTTCCCTTCCTTTTGCTACTACCACCGCTACTCCCACTATTAACTTCCACCTTCCCAGTTCCTTCGACCTTACTCTTGTTCTTTCTCTCCTTGTTGTAGAGGCTCATGGCCTCACTCCCCTCCTCAGTAATAATAGCCTTCTCCATGAGTGCTGCAAATATAGGGATATGCAATACCGCCACCTTGTTATAGAGCCAAGGTTTTAATCCCAGCTCAAACCTTCTAGCTTTCCTAGCCTCCGTATCAACTTGATGCGGAGCAAACCTAGCCAACTCATGTGGTGTTCTGCATTTTCTCCCATACAAAGCTTCGTAAGGCGGCATACCTATACTTGCATGATAACTATTGTTATATGCAAACTCCACCAATGGTAGATGATCATCCCAGCTACCCTTGAAATCCATGACGCAAGATCTTAGAATATCTTCTAACGTTTGAATTATTCTCTCGCTCTGTACATCAGTTTGTGGATGATACGCCGTACTCAGCTTCAACTGCGTTCCTAACTGCTCTTGTAGACTCCTCCAAAAGTTCGATGTGAATCGTGGATCACGATCTGACACAATCGGAACTGGTACTCCATGTTTGGAAATTATTTGCTTAATATAGAGTCGAGCTAACTGATCTAAGTTATACTTGACCCTAATTGGCAAAAAGTGAGCCAACTTTGTCAATCGATCCACTATTACCCAAATCGCATCATACCCCTTAGTTGTAGTCAGAAGTCCCACCACAAAATCCATCGTGATATTTTCCCACTTCCACTCCAGAATTTCCAATGACTGTAACAAGCCACTTGGTCGTTGATGTTCGGCCTTAACTTTCTGGCAAGTCAAGCACCTACTCACGTACTCTGCTATCTCTCTCTTCATGTTCGGCCACCAAAAACTCTGTCGAAGGTCTTGATACATCTTAGTGCTACCAAGATGAATCAAAAACCTCGAATTATGAGCCTCTTGTAATACCTACTCCTTTAATTCCGTCTCATTCGGAACCCAAAGTCTTCCTTCAAATCTTAATAATCCCTCATTATCAAGACTATACTTAATATCTTTTTCATTTGCCACCGCCTCCTTCATCCCGGCCACACTCATCGGGTTTTGAGTTGTACCTCTTTAACTCTCTCTCACGATGGTAGATTGCATCTCGTCATAAAATGTAATTTGCCCTACTTCTTCAAGCGACTTCACTTAACAACTCCATCCTAGCCATCTCATTATTAACTCAGGTTTGAAATGTTAACAAAGACAACTTTTCCCACCCTTCCTACTTAAGGCGCCGGCAGACTACATCAAGCTTTTCCAGGGTGATACAGGATTTCAAAGTCGTAATCCTTTATCAACTCCAGCCATCTCCTCTGCCTCATATTCAACTCCTTCTGTGTGAAGATACATTTTAGACTCTTATGGTCCGTGTATATCTCATATTTTTCTCCATAAAGATAATGTCTCCATATCTTTAGAGAAAAAACTACTGTGGCCAGTTCTAGATCATGAGTAGGATAAACTTTCTCATAATTCTTCAACTGCCTAGATGCATACTGTGACGCCCCCAAATTCGGGTATCTTCCAACCCGACATATGGTGCTACACTGTACTCATAACTATACAATCATTCCATTAAAATACAACATAATGAATGTAATTACTATCTTCTCATTACAATCAAAGTATAATCCTTCCAAGGTTTATAAATCGATTACATCGTTCGTTGTTCATAATGTATAATACATACAAACATACTAATCTATTACACGATGGCTAACTATCCATCTTAGCTTTGCCCTTATCTCTCTTAGCATTCTTAGTACGTTCATCCTTAACTGCAATCATATAATTCACGCAAGAAGTGAGCATAACAGCTCAACAAGTTTAAAAAAGATAACAGTATTACCACATTCGTGAATTATATAACAATTCCTACATAACTGAACAAATAGTTATGAAGTATCATGAAACAATAATACTTTAATCATAGATAACATCAATTCCCAAAGTATAGAGTAGATTAGGAATTACAAATCGATCGATGTAGCACCATGAACGAAAGAGCTTTTACGCTTTTCATACTTGAAAAGGATATCACAGCACTAAGGCTGTACATCCGCATTACTTACGAGCACTTCTAGGTGATCAGCCTATATTACTCTATGTTGATCAACACTCATACGTTAAACGCATTTACGTTTAAGTTTTGGCAAACTCGCGTGCCCATCGAATAATCAATGGAAAATACTTTTGTATGTTCATAGACAAACCTTACCTTCACATCCGTACTAATTACTTGGCATATGATAGCGTTAACATTTCTATATAGAAAGATATGAATATCAATCAGTCTATATCTTACGAGTAGTCTAGCCAAGTTAAATTTGGCATTGACCCTTTCTTTAAAGCCCGTCGTGCAATTCAGTACAATGAATCACATAAAACTTGGCTTATTTGAAAGTCAGACAAGCGTTAAGAAAACTTGCCTTTCAGCGTCTTCAAATAACTTAATCGACTGACCACAACCTTTACAGAATCTATATGATATATTCATATAACACACTGTAATTAGCTATCAAATAATTATTCACATTGTTCCTACCAACTTCTTTCTCTTCTATGTCTTTGTCAACTTAATATCATTAATAAAGTCAACTCGACTTATTACCCTTCGTCCCAACTTATTAACCAACTGACGTTATTAACCGGACTCCATCATCATTGGCGAAGTACCAAGGGTGTTTCCCCGACTAGGGTTTATTGATAACACTTTATAATCTTTGTTCATAAGTTACTAACATGCCCTTAATTCCTAAGTCTCAATACCATATACCTTAGTATAGGTAGTATAAGAATAGTTTTAATACACTTATGGACTTTACTCTTATAGGTCTCTGAACAATTGAATTTCAAAACCTAAGCCATTCAACAATTACCTCACTTTTGCACGCGCAGCGACATCTCAAGATAAGACCTGCGCCACCAGCTATTAAGATTCCATATCCGGCCTCGGCTGTTGTGGTCGAGACTTCCTTATACTGAGTGGTCTTTGCATGACGCGAGACTTACTTATACAAGTGGTGCTGTGGTGCCACTTTCCAAAGAGCTAACTACACTGTGCACAAATAAGGCAGGCGACATTTAAAAGACCGTGTCTGCGCCATGGCTGACCTGCAAGCACCGTAAATTTTTAACATATAAAATTTTGGTGAGTTTCCCAGAGCCATAACTTCTTCGTTATAAGTCCGATTTGGTCCGTTCAAAAGCCTACACATCATAAATGACATACTCTACGCGTTCATATAAGAATTCAACACTTTTGAATCCGTTAACTCAAAATTCACTATTGAGTTCATTTTTAAGCATTCATAAATGTTAATGAGCGTTCAATGCTCGTTTTCTTCGTTTTAAGTCGGAATCCAACGATTCTCGAGTCTACAAATCTTAAATACCCTATTTCATGTGTTGATATTGAAAAACAACGTTTTCAAGTCTCACGGCAACTTTCAACTACCAATCCAGAATTTTAATGTTTTCGACGCTTAACGCCTATTTTCGTGAAATTAATCCATAACTTCAAGCATTAATGTTCTCTAAGCCAAATCACATGGAATACTCCATGGACTTCATATCTACATCCTAACCAAGTAAGATGCACATATTAACGCATTGATGGAGTTCAATTGTTTATCAACAATCAACCTCAACAATCAATATTTTCATGATTTTAAACTCTATCAACACTTATGATTTTTATGATCTCATGACTTATAGAGATTGAATCTATAGTAAGTCATCCTTATTCCACCATACTAGACATACACTACCCATTTATGATTCTCTATACAACAAGAAAATCAAAAGAAATAGAATTAGAATTAAGGAATATTACCTTATGAACTCTTAGGTAATCTTGAAAAACTCTCAAACAAAGCTTCAAAGTGTAAGATTTGGTTGAGTCTAGCTCTCTCTCTCTCTCAAAATCTAGGTTGGCAATTTGAAAAACTCACAAAAGACCAACTTTAGCTTTCTATTTATAGGCAATTGAAATGGAGGGTAATTTGGACATTTCACCATCACCTCCTTATTATTCCACACTTTGTCACCAAGTAAAATACTTGGTGACCAAGTGAGATGCTTGCCTTGAACACCAAGGGCCGGCCCCCATGCCCATGGGTCATCCCCATGGGTTGCCCCATGGGTTTTACCCTTCGGTGACCCACCGGTTCGATCTACGGTTCGGTTTTCTTGCATTGGGCTTAACCAATCTAATATTGGGCCTTGACTTGGGCTTAACACACTAATTCATTGGGCTTGCTTGTACAATTGATTGGACTAAACATAATCCAACTCAAATGAATTATCATTAAGTCTTAACTTAAGTCCATAATAAGAATCGTATTCTATACGTACAATTCACGTATTCTCTCCGTATAATACTAGTACGATAATCGTATTGTACTTAGTATTAACTCGTCGTATTATACATAGATACTAAATAGTATCATAATTATATAACACACGCTTTAACCATAACACAATTCCTTCTACGCGTTTCATTTCCTTCTCGGAAATTAATATACTCAACCCTTAGGTTTTAAGTCCACAGGCGAAAACTTCATTTGCCATAAATGAAATATTATTAGATATTTTATCTCATCTCGATATTCTATCATTACACGTTTGTCGAAATTTCAAAATAATTCTCACAATGTAAAACGGATGAATAGTGTTTTTACTTGAATTTCTCTGAAAAACATTTATTTTCGCCTCTGAAATTCTAAATAATTAATTCTAGCACGTAGCCGACTTTACTAACCACCATAAAGCACATCCTAGGTCATGTAATCGACCTTCACATAGTTTTCTCACAAAATAAATCAATTAAATTCATTTAATTCACATAATCAAAAAAAAATTTAATTGTCATAAAAATTCGATTTTCTTGGGCATTACATTCTCTCCCCCTTATAAGGATTCTGTCCCCAGAATCTAGCTTATAATTACATAAACAAATGAGGAAAATCTTCCTTCATTTTACTTTCAAGTTCCCACGTTGCTTCTTCAGCATTGTGGTTTCTCCATAACACCTACACTGAAGGTATGCCTTTATTCCTTAATACTTGTTCCTTCCTATCAATAATTTGAATTGGAAGTTCCTCATACGATAAATCTTTCTCTATTTGGATAGATTCATACTCTATTACGTGTTTATAGTCCTAATTTATAAGGACGTTGACACGTATACACATGAAACACATTATGAATGCGTTCCATCTCTGGAGGTAAGGCTACTTCATAGGCTACCTCTCCTATCTTTCTTAAAATTTCAAAAGGTCCTATAAACGTTGGACTTAACTTCCCTTTCTTTCCAAAACATATCTTTCCTTTTCAAGGCGATACTTTCAGAAAGACAAAAGATCCTACATCAAATTCTCTTTTTCTCTGTGTGAGGATCAGCATACTTCTCTTTCCTATCTTGAGCCATGACTAATCGAGCACGTATTATCTTCACCATGTCCGCCGCTTGTTTGTACCATCTCAGTCCCAACATTTAACGCTCACCCACCTCATCCCAACACAATGGAGTTCGGCACTTCCTTCCATACAACGCTCGTAAAGGCGGCATGCCTATACTAGCGTGAAAACTATTGTTGTCTGAAAATTCCACCAATGGTAGATATTCGTCCCAACTCCCTTTGAAATCCATAACGCAAGATCTTAACATATCTTCAAGCGTTTGAATTATCCGCTTCACTCACCATCCGTCTGAGGATGATACTGTAGATTTCAATCTTAAATGCGTTCCGTTTGCTTTGCAAACTCCTCCAAAAGTTCGATGTGAATCGTGGATCATAATCCGACACAATCGAAACAGTACTCCATGTCCGGAAATAATTTCCTCGACATACAACTTAGCTAATCGGTCTAGGTTATACCTAACTCCTATCGGTAGAAAATGAGCCGATTTCATTAATCGATCCACTATCACCCAAATAAAGATCGTATCCTTTTCTTGTTGTTGGAAGTCCCACCACAAAATCCATTGTGATGTGCTCCCATTTCCACTCTGAATTTCTAATGGTTGCAACAACCCGCTAGGTCGTTAGTGTTCAAATTTTTTAACTTTTGACAAGCAAGCACCTACTAACATATTCTCGCTATCTCCCTTTTCATGTTCTACCACCAAAAGTTCTGACGAAGGTCTTGATACATCTTTGTACTACCAGGATGTATCGAGTACCTCGAACTATGAGCCTCCATCATTATTTCTTCCTTTAATTCAGAATCCTTTGGAACCCAAATTCTTCCTTCAAAACGAAGTAATCCCTCATTCTCGAGGTTTTACTTAGTCTTCTCTTCATCTTCTATCCTCTTCTTCATCTGCTTGCATTCCTCATTGCTCAATTGTACTCCCCTAACCCATTCCACTATGGTCGATTGGGTTTCCATGGAAAATAACATTTCCACCGCTTCCTCTGGTAACTTAACTTCTAACTCCATTTTGGCCATCGCTGTTATCAACTCATTTTGAGTTGTTAATATTGACAGTTTCTCTCTACCCTTCCTACTTAGCGCATCGGCTACTACATTTGCTTTTCCTGGATGATATAAAATATCACAGTCATAATCTTTTATTAACTCTAACCACCTTCTTTGTCTCATGTTCAACTCCTTCGTGAAGAAGATATATTTCGCACTTTTGTGGTCCGTGTATATCTCACACTTCTCACTATATAGATAATGCCTCCATATCTTTAAGGCAAAAACTATTTGCTAATTCCGGATCATGAGTAGGATAGGCCTTCTCATAATCCTTCAATCGACGCGATGATACGCAAATGAATGACTTTGCCATGCCGCGCAGAGCACACAACCCAAATTCTTTATGCGAAGCATCGCTATAACTACTAAAAGATCCTCAGATCGTCTGGTAAGGACAATACATGTGCCTCACTTAATTTCTTCTTCAACTCCTGAAAACTGTTCTCACATTTTTCAGTCCACACATACTTCACCGACTTTCTTGTCAGATTCGTTAATGGAGTAGCTATTTTAGAAAAGTCCGAAATGAACCTTCTATAGTATCCCGCTAACCCCAGAAAACTCTGAACCTCAGTTGGTGTTTTTGGTTACTCCTACTCATTAACTGCTTCTACTTTTGCTGGATCTATGGAAATGCCATCTTTATCAATAACATGTCCTAGAAACTGCACTCGTTCAAGCCAAAATTCACACTTCGTGAATTTCGCATACAACCTTTCCTTCCTTAGTGTTTCCAACACTATCCTTAATTGTTCTGCATGATCTTCTGGCGTCTTTGAATAAACTAGAATATCATCAATGAACACTACGATGAACTTGTCCAAATACTGTTTGAACACTCTGTTCATCATATCCATAAATGCACACCGGGCGCATTAGTCAATCCAAACGACATCACCAGAAACTCGTAATGACCATAACGAGTTCTGAACGCCGTCTTAGGTACATCCTCCTTCCTCACCTTTAACTGATGATACCCCGTGCGCAAATCTATCTTAGAAAAATACTTTGCCCCTTTCAACTAATCAAATAGATCATCGATCCTGGGCAACGGGTATTTATTCTTAATCATTAACTTTTTCAACTCTCGATAGTCGATACAAAGTCTTAACGACCCATCCTTTTTCTTTTTTAACAATAATAAGCTCTCCTCCTAAGAGACACACTCGGTTGAATATACTTTCTATCTAATAGTTCTTGTAATTAAACCATTAACTCCTTCATCTCAATTGGCGCTATTCGATATGGTGCCCTTGAAACCGTTCCGCTCCCAAAGAATGTATCAATTAAAAACTCAACCTCCCTATTCTAAGTGGAATACCCTAAACTCCTCCAAAAATACATCCGCGAACTCTTACACTATAGGTATCTGGTCCAAGGATGTTCCCACTCTTTGGGTATCCACAACATGGCACAGATAACCTACACACCCTTTTCTCAACATCTTCCTAGCTTGTGTCATCGACAGACAACAAGAGCGTCTCGGTGATTTACTACCGAAGAACACTACCTTGGTTTTCCTAGAAAGCCAAAGGTTTACACTTTTCCTATGACAATCTATTATCTCCTTATGGTTAATCAACCAGTCCATACCAAGAATTACATCGAATTCTTTTAACCTTATCGGTACCAAATCTACCGATAACTTATTCCCTCTAATATCTACGCAACAATCCTTATGAATATGTTCAATGGGGATTATTTCTTCGTTTTCTACCTTAACATCTAAAGGTATTGGTAACTTCTCAGGGATTAAACCTAATCGCTTAGCAAATTCACATGCTATAAAAGAACAAGTGGCACCCGAGTCAAATAGCACATAAGCATTTATTTCATCGACCTAATGATACCGCTACCACATCCGCTTGATGCAATCGCATCTTGGATGATTATATTAAACGACGAAATGAGGGTCTACCCACCCATCGTTGGTGTTGGTCCAAGAATGGCTAATTTACCACTACCAGAACCCTTATTTCCCTCTAATCCTTTCTTCGGGCAATTCCTTGCCATGTGGTCCAATGACCCATAGACAAAACACCCATGATTCTTCTTAGGGTTGGGACAGTTGGGTGACAAATGCCCCTCCTTCCCATAGTTGTAACACACTGATTTCCCCTTTAAGCAGACTCCCACGAGTCTTTTCGCATGTCTTATATGCCTCCGCCCTCCGCTTAGATCTCCTGCTTTTACCCCAAAGATTCCTGTGGTCAAACTCTTTCTTTTAGGCAAGTTCTTTGCCTCACTGCAACTTCAACCTTATTACCCCCCTCAACCTTACTCTTGTTTTTTCGCTCTTTGTGGTACTAAGACAATGCCTCACCACCACCTCTCAAATTTATTATCGCTTTTCCGTAATGGTCCCGTAGGAAGCACTCTGAAAAATCGATATTCTACTATAGAGCTGTGGTTTTAAGCCCCGCTTTCAAACTCAAGCGCTTCCTTCCTCTCTTCCGTATCCACCGATGTGGATCAAACCTCGCCAATTCATCAATTTGGCAAGATATCTGAACTCATTATATCCCTCGCTTAAGTTCTAAGAACTTAATCTCCATCCTACCTTGTATGCTAGTAGGGAAGTAGTTCTAGAAGAACACCTTCTTAAACTATTCCCACATAACAGCTTATGTCCTAGCCCAACCTTGGTGAGCCTCCCACTAGTAGTTAGCTTCTCCCTTCATCATGTAAGTCGCAAAAGAAGTCTTTTGCGCCTCACCTATGTTTGTTATCACAAACTCCTTTTCAATCTCTTTTACTCATGTCTGGGCCTCTAGTGGGTCTGTCGTTCCTCGAAACTCAGGAGGACCCACACTCTTAAATTCCTTGAAGGTAGTTGTTCTTACTACCCCAGGAGCTACAGGAATCCCTCCCCCAACTTGGTTAAATGCAACCATTAATAAATTAACGAACTCTTGCATAGGGTTATTAGGACCCCTCTGATTCTCATTATGAGACTCGGCCTCTTGGTTACGTTGTCTCCTTCTTGGCGGCATAATTCTGATTAAATGAATAAAGTTTCGTAAGTATCTATTTAACTTCTTGGTTATCATCTGAAATAACAACTCATACCACAATAAGCACATTAAATAAAAACTTCATTATATTAATATGCTTTCATAGTCAAAACTATTTACAACATGTTCCCTTAGCCAAAAAGCTATTATATACTATCCCGCGATTGCCTTCTACAAAAATTGGGATTTATAAAAAGTCTACCCTTTAATTATACAAATGAGGGTTTTACGTTACTACTTATATACAAAAAGATCTAACGATCTACTAACACTGTCGTACGACATTCTCATATTTCAGATTTGCCAATATCAACACAATATCTCGACTTATGGTATGTCGAGTCTTTCTAGACTCATTGGAATAACAAGCAATTTTTAGCTTGAAATCCTCATGAGCGCACTCATGGATGTATGACATCCTAGCTATTTTCTGGTCTTTTTCAACCAGTTTCTTGCAAAGCTCTACGGCCTCTTCCTTATATTCCCGTGCCTTATCCGACATAAGCACCTTCTCGTCGTTCTCTAACTCAAAATCTGCCTCTGCAGATTCCTTCGCCTCATATAGGGCAGTAATCTCCTCGTTCTGTGTCTGCTTGTAGTGCGTAGTTGCACATTTTTATCCAACACAGCCAGATACAATGATTTCATTGCATCCGGAGGTGTTGGCTCCTGAGTTGGCACCACCGTATTAATCGATGTCACCTCCATTTCTTCCTCCACGTCAATCATCATGTTAAGATATGACGCTATTCCCATCGTCTCCTCGGAGTATTCCTCCTCAGAGATGTACTCCTCAATGTCTGAGTCTTCTAGAACCACTAACGGTACCTCCGCCACTGGCATTGGTACAATCTCCACTTGGTTCACTGAATCCTCACTTATCACTTCAACGTCTCTAAACATCAAGCTATTGTTTGACATCTACAAAACACATAACACGTTGATTAGTACATAATACACTATAGTATAAGCACAAATCACATTTAATTTATTTAAGATTAATTTCCATCTTTTAAATCTTTCAGTACTGAGTTTTCTAAATACCTTATTAACTCAATTGACTTGAATTTTATTCTTCAGACTTTACCTTCCTTACGAGGTTATTAGCCTAAGGTTCTCTCCCCCTTAAGTTTTATAACCTAATGCTTTGATACCAACCTGTGACGCCCCCAAATTCGGGTACTGCCATTCACACATATATTCAATTGAAAAGTCTCAAAAGAACGAATATGTCTTATATATATTCAAAATAATATTACATTTCCCCATGTTCTTTATAACCCATTCATTTGTTCTTGTCATAATATTCAATATATTACAAACATTCACCTATACTATTACATAAGTAATCTAAAGGTTCGTCTTTGCCTTGCCCTTATCTTTGTTGGAGCCTTCGGTCCGCTCGATCTTAGCTGTGTTCATATGGTTTAAGCAAGAGTGAGTATGACTAGCTCAGCAAGTACTATAATTCTAATAAACAACATACTTGAAACATAGAACTCGTATATCTTCAGTAACTGAACAATAGTTACGAAGTACTATCGATAATTCAAAATAGCACTTCTTTTCATTCAAAACGTTTTACAACAACAATATTTAGTAAAACATCAATATTTGGTCCAAGACCTTGAGCATTTCATAAGTTCTTTTGAAAAGGACATCACGACACTAAGTCCGTAAAGTCGACATTACTTACGAGCACGCCTAGGTGATCAAACTATAGTACTTCTATGTTGATCGATCAACATTACATTCATTAAACGTGTATACGTTTAAGTTGTAAACGACCTCACGCTACCGCCGTTAAACGACAAAAACATTTTAGCATACTCGGTCTTCGTTTGAAAACCACACCAATATAACTCGATAAACATTAATCATGCTTGATAGAATCATAATATAAGTCTAGCCGAAAGAATTGGCTTTGACTTCATCATTCAAAACTTCATGCGAAAGAATACATGAATTACAAAGCTTGTCCAGACTGAACTGGAACAAAGGTTAGGATACTTGCCTTTAGCGTCTGCTTACTGTTTATCACACGTACACTTTAAGTCTCTAAGTCTCCTAGAATACATGATCATATAACGTACCACATTAGGTCATACATAATCAAGTATGTATACTATTATATCTTACCCTTCATCTCAATCTAAATCATGTCTTAGATTTTTTATTATTGGTTCCGGCTTTTCGATACTTTATTTCATTATGTTCATGCTTGATTACTTATCTCCAACTTTTAGACAACATAAATAAGGTTTAACAATACCTTATTATTATTGGTTTTGGCTTTTTCATTACGTCATTCTCATTACGCTAATGCTTGATTACTTATCTCCAACCTCTAGACAACATAAATAAGGTTTGACAATAACTTATCATACCTTATTAAGTTCCTCAGTTTATTACTACTGAGTTACTGTTCATGCTATACTTATAAACATTTACTGTTCAAAGTTCTAGAGTTGGCGCTGCAGAGCCACCCTTTGCGACGCGAGTTAGCAGTATGCACAGACTAGACTCGGCGCTGCGGCACGAGTCCTTACTCTTCATGTCGCTCTACGGCGCCAGTTAGCAGTGTGCTTAGTTTCAGCCTCGCGCTGCGGCGCGGGCTTTAAGGCTGTGAGTCACGCCGCGGCACGGACTCTGTGCCTCAGATAATTTGCAGATTTTGAAAATTTTACAAAACTTCCGGATGCATAACTTCTTCTTTATAAGTCCGAATTGGCTCGTTCAAAAGCCTACGGTTCACAAATTCCATACTCTATGCGTTCATGCAAAAATTTTATCTATTTAACTTCATTTGCTAAAATTTCACCTATTAGTTCATTTTCAACGAAAACGATAAACGTTCGTGAACGTTCAACGCTTGTTTCTTCGTTCTAAGTCAGAATTCGGTCATTTTCGAGTCTGAAACTCTATAATGCTAAATATGATTTGTCTCCATCGAAAACCAACGTTTTTGACTTCAAACACAAAATACGACTTCCATTCCGAGAATTTCATGAATTCGACGATTATCGTCCAATCGTGTGAATTCCGGCGAAATCTTATTACTAATAATTCTAAATGGATTTTAATCAACATATGAACATTTCAAGTTACTTATTACACCAACTTATTCTCAAAGTAAGTTTTGAATTATTCTCATAAGTTAATGACTTATTTTACTTATTAACTACAAATTCCTTTGCTTATGACTTAATATGAACTTAAGTCCATCAATCAATGTTCTCATACCATATTGAACATACTAACATCATATGATAAGTTCATCACAAGTTTATCAACTTATTTAGGTTTAAGTTGCTTATTCAACTTATTCGGCTTAAGTTCGTTCATTACTTACTTCTTATATGTTCTTAGCATACAATCACACTTCTCTATCACCCTACAATGATAGAGATGAATATATATTAGACAAGAGTCTTACCATAGAAGCACTTGTACTTCTCTTCTCTTTGAAAACTAGCAAAGTAACTTTTGACTTATTCTTGACTTATTCTCTCTAACACTTAAGCACTTAACTTGAGAGGAGTTGGGAGTAATTTTAATCAAGCAATCAAATGAATTATGAACTTTCTATTTATAGAGCTCTCAAAGTTAGGGCATTATAGTCTTTTAGGCCTTGCACCTCCTTAATCCACCTCCTTACTATTCATTACTTTACAACTAAGTTAACTTGCTAGCCACTTCCCTTTCTTGCTCATCACAACACTTGATCACCACACAAAGTGCTTGCCCATCAAGTCTACCCATATTAACATGGTTTGCTCCATGAATCATGGCCAATTCATTGGGCTTGCTAATTATCTAGCTTATTTCTTATTGGGCTTACATTACAATAGTTTGGACTTATGATTAACAAACACTTGGGCTTGCATAACACTTTCTATTGGACTTCTACCAATATGTTAATAATCCTACAAGTCCATTCCATTTAATTAAACAAACTGACATGTATACACCACGTATAATTCTCGTATGCTAGCTCGTATATTCATTTATAATATACGTCATTCCATTCTTCATACTTAATAGTATAATACGTCATATTATACTTACGTTCAATACCTCGCATAATGCATACACATTATTTGATTAATACTTTCCTTTCTTAACGCTTATAAATCCTAACATTCTCAAATTAAGTCCGCATGCGAAATATTACGTTTTCTATACTTAGATTATTATTACATAATCAATATCACCTTGATAGTATAACGTTATGTATTTCTCATAACTTCAAAAATAATTCCCAAGCGGAAATCGATGAATAGTGTTTTTCAGAAAATTTCTCGGAAAGCTTTTATTTTCGTCTTAGAAATTCAAACACTTTAATTCTCTCACGTAGTTAAAATACTACGTCATTCCGACATTTCTAGGTTATAGAACGACATTCATCTTATCAACTCGTAATAATAATAAATAATATTATTTTATTCATTATTAAAAGTATTTACAAAATGTTCAATTTTCCAGGGCGTTACACCTGCAGTTTGGTCTCTGAAAACCAGGATTTCAAGCTCTTCCGCTCAATCGCATAGCATTTTTATTCCTAATTTGACCTTTTCAGCTTGTGAAACCTCCTTTGCAACTCGAGTTGGACCGAGTCAGAGGGGTGGGCCCCATCCAGGGGAGCCACAGGTACACCTGCGGCCAACCGTAAGTGGATTTAAGTGGGTTGTAGCTTTCACAAGTCATTTTTAAGTTGCACCGTACAGAAAATTCAAGAGCTCTTCTTCAGATCTGCTGAGTTTGGGCGTCTTTTTGTAAATTCTGTCACCGTACAAGTGTTCTACACTGCCCTGGTAACGTATGCATGTCTTCTTTTCTAATTTTTATCCGTTGGAAAATGAATTATCACATGAAATGCTTCTAAACACATAGTAGTGAATATGTATGCTCATATGACTTGATAAAAAATGTTTAACATAGTAAATGTCAGTATTTAACCATGATGAATATAATGTTGGAAAAAATTTGACTTTTGAAATAGTGAAATTGACACCTTATGCCATTTCTTATCCTATTTGAGGACAAATGAGCTAAGGTGGAAAAACAAAGTAATCCTGGTAATTAGGCTACCCTTTGTGACTTTGATATATATATGCATGTAGGATTTTTATGACTGTGGGTAGATGTGCTACTGAATGGCCACCTAGTCATGCCTATATGCATGTGGATAGTCTTATTTACAGAGGAGACTATGGCAAATTTTTTCAAAAATATAGGCATTGGGTAGACATGAATTTTTAACTCTACTGTAGGCATATGTTAAAGTAATGAATGCATGCATATAGTCATAAAATGTAAAAAGCTCCAGGTTAGAATTTATCACACCTTTTCTGAGGTGATTTGGAGACTTATGTCCAAATATATATGGATTCGGATCAGCCAATTAGTTACCGCAGGACCACTTCAGGTGTGCGGAGGAGGGCTTCTGATGTGCCTCGACCCAGTTCAGTTAGACAGCCTCGTCGTCTGGCGGAGACGGTGATCCATCCTATCCAGGTTGATGTGCCAGATGTCGAGGATGAGAAGGAGGATGTACCAGTTGCGGACCCTGCACCTACTGCTCATGTTCCCCGTAGGGATTTCTCAAGCATTTAGGTGACGATCCCAGAGCTTCTGGGTGATTTGAGTCGACACCCCTCGGTTTACTTGCATGCAAACGAGGTACAAGCTGGATTTTGATCTTCCTTCTTTACTATTGATGAGGAGTAAAGGTTCTGATGTTAATCTGCTTTGTGACGTAGGTTCCCGACTTTACGCAGCCTCGGGGGAACTGGTTCAACATACACTCTCCGTATCAGGCTCTGCATCCAGATTATCGAGAGATTGTGCATGGTTGGGGCTTTGAGGTGTTCTTTTTTATCCTCCCCCGTTGTTGTCCCTGGGGTTACCTTAGGGTGTTGTCTGTGCACTGGTTTCACCAGACCCAGTCTCTTCATTTGTTGGACTGTGAGGTGATGATAATGTTGATGGATTGGCGGTTTATCACCGGTATGGAGTTTGGAGGGGAGCCAGTGCCATGTCACGATGAATATTACCCGATCGTCGTCGATCCTTGCTAGAGTCGGTGAGGCGCTTTCGAGGAAAGAGCGATTCGTCTGACAGTCCTTTGAGCGTAGATGCTATGGGTGGGCTGTTGAGTGAACCCATGCTCGCTGATGTGAGAGTCAGGGATCGCATTCTTCGGCGATTGTTCCTGATGATCATTAGGGGCTGCTTCATAGTAGATAACTCTTTTACGGTATCATTCGCTTTGGTCAGCGCTACATGAGATGTAGACCGTATTGGAGAGTATGACTGGGGCTCCTATACCTTCGCCTATTTCCTCAGGGGCATGCGCGTATTCGTAAGGCTTGACAAAGGCTTGGTTAGGATTTTACCCATTTCTGCTAGTGAGTATTTCTCTTTTGATTTCCCATGTACAAATTAAAAGTGTTGACTGATAGCAGATGTTTGCCTTGGTATTGGCAGTTCTGGGCCTATGAGAGGCTCTCATATTTGCGTCATGTGAGTGTGTTAGGTTTAGAGACCTATCCACGAGGACAACGATGGCATCACACCATACTGGCGGAGGTTCTTGTAGCTGAGGGTTTCACCCATTGTCGTCTACAGTCGGAGTTGTTGATAACTGATGCCATTACTTGGATTCCCTATTCTGGAGAACATTTGACAGTTGGGCTCGAGGATGGGTTCTCAACTGGTGTCGAGTACGTGATATCCACCTGCCAGATTCCTCTCTTCACAGATGGAGGATGGGAGCTCTATTTAGGAGATCGTGTTATTAGGAGCATTACAGGTGAGATTCGTATACCGATCTTGCCTCTTTCCAGGAGTTATTGGCCTGTGTCGTAGTCGTCTGTCATTGATATCCCATTGATGGGTGTTGACGGCTTTACATTGTCAGAGGGCCCGCATACTCATGATATGTTCCATCGCTGGTGGTCCCCTCATACCATTAGAGTCCAGACCTGCGCCACTCAGTTTATGGGGGATATGGTTCCTGGATCCGTGATGATGACGGATTGGATGGCCTGTGTTCGAGATCTGACTCATTTAACACAAATTGATAATTTGACCTGAAAGTTGGACCGAGCACATTTTTTCATCCGGCATTTGGGCAGAGATCCTTCAGAGGCAAATACTTTTGATCCTTCCAGCTCAGGCACTGGCCCCTCAGATGACCCATATGGTTTTACTGGTGCAGATACTCCGTTATATAAGCCTGACATCCCCGTTGATGGAGATCCAGTGACTTAGGAGGAGTTATGTAACAATCCATAATTTTAAATATTTATTGAATTATATAAATATTTAATGGATATTATTAGTGTTGAATAAATGTTTAATTTGATTTGATTTAATTGGTTAATTATTTGTTAAGTAAATAATTAAGGAGTTAAGAAAATTAATTATTATGAGATAATATTCTAATTTAATCTAATAATTAAGTTAGAGAGTGTATAATGATTAAATTATTTATTCAATAAATTATTATTAGAATTAATTAAATTAAGTATGAAAACTTAATTAAATAAAGTATGACAAATAACTATGCTTATAAAGGGGTTATTAGAATAAATTAAAGGAGTTTAATTTAGTTTTTGCCAAATAAGGCTTAAATATATTAAGTTTTTAATTTTTAAAGGGTTTTGCCAAACAGAGCCTTATGGCTTTTGGATTTTTAAATTTTGAATTTTAATAATATAAATTAAATAAACAAAATATAAAAAATATATAATAATTTTTGGTAACTGTTGATTTAGTAAGGTTATTAGTAGCGTCAGTTTTTAGGCGTTTGTAAATCATGTGTTGGTTTTGATTTTTACATAAAGAGTATTTGGTTTATTTGTCATAAGCCTAAGAAGAGAAAAGAGAAGAAGTTTTTAGAGAAACCAGAGAGTAGAGAGAATTGAGAAGAGAGAAACGGCTGAGTATCCCAAAGAAATTTTCTGAGTTTATCAAAGTTTACTACCGAGAAACAAAAGGTATGTTACATAACCTTAACATATATGTTTTACGCTATAATTTCTAAGTCTCTGTGTTTCTGAATTTGACTGTAATATAAAGTTCTTTACAAACTTTCTGTAAAACCATGTTTTTATAATTGGTTAGGAAATTATGTGTATTTGTACTTGTAATGGTTATACTAGCATATATATATATATATATATATATATATATATATATATATATGATTGTATGCTTAACATATAGATAAGATTGTTTGCTAAATTAAGTCTGCAAGAAAAGAAATTGGTTTTACAGTGAACACATATATGAACGTGTTTTGTAGGATAACAAAATTAGTATTGGATTTTGAGCTAAAATGTGAAATTGAACTGTGACTATGTTAATTAGTTTGTTAAGAATTATAGAGAACGTAGTTGAAAGGAATCAATTTGATGTATAATAGGAATTACAGTGTTAAATTTTGTCAGACAATGTCAAACATGGAGTTTTGGTTTTAAAATATGGCTTCAAGGATTTAATTTTCTAAAATTATGGTTTAAGTTGTGCTAAATTAGTATATGTATGCTTGGTAAAGTTTATGTGTAATTTATGTAAGTTATACATTATAAATTGTTGTTAGAAATTAAGATACAGCAACAAAGTTAGCTTTGTTATGTTCTTCATGAACTTTCTTGTAGTATACTACCGAATGGCTTGTGATTCGCGCCTCTGCGCTCTTCTTTTACTTGTGCCATGAAGTTAAGTTAGCGATAAAAGCCCGTAAAATTATTTTCTTGTACACAAAAGTCTGTAGTTGTTAGTGGAATGCAATATGATGATTGTTTAACATGTAAATTTGTTATTATGATATTATAGTCCTATTAATGAGCATACAATTAACATTTAACGAGTGTTGTTATTATTTTAATCGATGTAACCTGATTATGTGATTAAACATCAAACCATACATAAAATAGATATGTATTATGAGTAGTGGCTAATTGTGTCTTAATGGCATATGATTAGGATATTGTGAATTGAATTGTTATGGTTTAGCCTACAAGCAAGGAAAGTTTTCTATCTCCACACTTTCGTTGAGTTAGTTTATTTACAATTTTGCAAGTTCTCTAAATCTATTGCTACATTGTGCTAGCTTACACTTTCGTTGAGCTAGTTTGTTTATTATTGAGCAAGTTGTTGTTTCTTGTTTGATTACATTATACAAGCTTTCAAACTCTACACTTTCATTGAGTTAGTTCTGTTATTACATTATGCAATTTTTTTTCTTCTAAACCTAAACTTGTTATTATAGCATGTAATAATCTTCATCCTGATGAACAAGTTTTATCGTTCAAGTTATTGCTTATGATGCATGCTTAAGATTCAATTCTAAGATTTTAATCTTAGTTTAATTTTGTTCAAAGTAAGGTATGTGTTATTATTCAATGATTATGCTATTAGATTATTCCTAAAGCATGAACTTAGTATACAATGTTGATTCTATTATGGTTTATTTCGTAACATAGCGTTATTATCTTTTTATTCAACTAATCCTTAGTTGATGACCGTTGAATTCTAAATTACCTTGAAAACGTATCCAAACCAAACTTACTTTGGTGCGGACTTGTACTCTAAATATTCGAGATGAACAACCCTATTATTAGGGGGTTTAGCTTAAGCGTTGAAATGTTTGTGCACAATACATTGTGCTGAAAGGGCCGATCCCCCAAGTGCGAGGAGTCCTATAGTCTTATGATGTTAAAGTTTAAGTTGAAAGATTACTTATAACTATGGACATAGTTTGTGGTCTTATGACCCTCAGTTAAATATTTCGTGATTCTGATTATCATTGATAAAGCATTTTGTTCAGTTCCATTGTGCCTATTATTTGGCAGTGGTAGTAAAGTTTTATTTATTATCATTTCAAGTGAGCCTTGTTTGCTCACTCTTGCTTATATTACTATTACAGCTAAAGTAGAGAAGGTCGACGTACCTAGCACCAGTAAAGGGAAAGGAAAGATGAACAAGTATTGAAGATTTGTAATATGTTGACATTTTACTGTCGGACTTTATTTGAATTATTGTAATGAAGTTATTTAATTTTACACATATGAATGTTTGTATTTAAAGGTTAGATAACCTGGGAGATTTTTATTAATGTAATCCTTTAATGGGAAGGTTTTATTATTCAATTTTATTATGATTGGGTAGTTAGATATGAATATTTTTATCAAGTGAACACCAAATCCTGTGGGAATGAAGTACTTGGATTTGGGGGTGTCACAAGTTGGTATTAAAGATTTAGGTGGGGGGAAAAGCCTTAGAAAGTAACCTTGGAAAAGATAGTGGTGATAAACTCTTATCGAGTTTTAAGGAAGATGTAATAAAACACTTATGTGCTTATGTGATTACAACCTATGTGCTCGTGAATGTCGAGTAATAATGATTAATAATTAAAACTTAAAAATTTTATTGTCAGGATGACTAATGTCGGAGAATCCAGTCAGGCTAGGGAGGAAGGACCTCAGATGCCTAGAGAGGAGGAACCACACCTAATCCTAATAATATCTAACTAATCTTAATAGTTTCTAACTATCAAATATACACATGAGAAAAGAATCACCTTTTCACCACATATACATTGATAGCGCGACACCAACATTCCAATGATTATCAATATGATAAACCGAGTGCAAGCACAAAACCCTCGCCCATACAAAGATTTGTACAACTCAACCATCATATGAGTCCTCAATTAAAATCCCACCTAACTCTATCTTACTTATAACTTGTTCTTTGCTCGATACGAATTCCTCGTATCACATCATCTATAACTCCTCGTGAGTTATCTCGTACTATTTCATAGTACATCAACTTCATAGCATCAAGCTATAATTATTCAAATATTACAGACCATCTTTCTTTTATAACTTAAATAGATCACGTCGTGATCTTATTCTATAAGCATCTCCCTTAAAATTTGTTTTCTTAACTCGTGATTGTTTTGTTTTACGATCCTCTTTCTTTCCTTTTTCATCATTTGCGACATTATTTGTTATCTTGGCTATTACCATTTCTTATCTTTATATCTCTTCAAGATTTTTCCTTTAATTTTCTCGTTTATATAACGATTCTTCCTTTAAGAACTTCTAACTTCATTTACATTGCTCAACATTTCATTCAAGTTACACATTTTCATCATACGTATCCATTTTCTGTACTTAGTACACATCAAGTTTCTAACAGTTTCAATATGTTACGCTGAGTTGTTTCCCACAACCAAACAAAAAACTAGGTTCCGAGTTTCTAGTTCGTATATACCTCCACTCTATGAAGGAATCGTTTAGCCCAGATGTAAGACCCCAACTTTTATGAATAAAGATTAATTTCTCTCGAAATATATTTTTGAATATTATGGTGTGGATATAATATAATGTTATAATTGTGGGTAATATTTACAAATTTTACAAAGTCAGCAAGTGGTTATATAATATTCGATTGGTTGGGGAATATTCATTTTAACAGGGAATATTCATACGATGGCGTAATCATTGGTAGACCCCACAACGGAAGTATTGTCGTAGTTAGAAAACGACATAATTATCTTTTTATAAAAATAACGGCGGAAGTTTTACCGTTAAACTGTTGAACTACACGGTAGTAAAAGTACAGTAATCCGCGTAGGATGCATAGTAGCACACGTTATTGATTATTGATGCTTACGTGAGAAGAAACTCAGTTATACTCAATTATTGTTACAGTAATTGCTGCATCATATCTCTCATATTATTGATTCAGTTATTATCACAGTATCATCTGTATAATATGATATATTATTAAATCAATAATTGAGATGACAAAGTTATTTATATTATTATTTACAATATTGACAATGTCTAGAAGTTCTGTCACGGAGAGGTTTGGTCACCTAATCATACGCCAATAGGAGAAATCCTTATTGAAAAGCCCTCTTTCACGGGAACGACCTGGTTGTTAAATATTGTGAATTATAATATTAATGATGAATAAGTTTGTGTTGATTAAAGATGAAATTGATAATTCCATTGTGTGAGAATTATTAGTGTTAGTAGAAATCGGCATTTATTTCGATAATAATTGATGTCTGGAAGTTATCGGGTAATTAATCGGATAAATGAGCAATTAATTGCTATTAATTAACATGCATATAAATATTTGTTCACATGTGTGTACTATTGATTCACATTCATGTACTATTAGGGGAGTTGGTGCAAGATTGATAATACTTGCACGAATAAATTAAAGATGGAGGTATAGTTGAAGGTACTATACTGTAATTAGTTTTTTTCACATGATTATACTATTGAGTCACATGAATGAACTATTAATTGACATGATTTACTATTAGGGGAGGTGGTGCAAGTTGGATAATACTTGCAGGACTAAATTAAAAATGAAAGAAAAGTTGAAGGTATTGTAATGTAATATTTCGAGCCCCAAAATGTGCAATTATTGAAACTATATTTTCCTATAAATAGAAGCTTATTTTTCCTTCATTTCTCACTAATTCACTAAAGCTTTAGAGCAATTATTATAGAGAGAAATTATAGAGAGAAAGAAGAAGAGAAGTCTGCTACCTCACTATTCCAATATCCAGTTTCTTCTAAGGTAAGGGGTATTATTCTTTCGTATTCATGAAGAGAGTTATTTTCTTTCAATACTCATAAGGGTTGTTATTCCATTCTTTACTATTATGTTGGAATAACCTGTCTATATGAAGTACCGCATACATGGTGAAATTCTTTTGTTATTCCATTCTTTATTATTCTCATTGAATAACTCATGTCATCTGGCCTATCGCATGCCCGTGAATTTTGTTGTTATTCCATTCTTTATTATTCTATTGGAATATCGTCTATACATGCTGATTTATACGTGACTTTGGTTCCATTCTTTATTATTACATTGGAATATCCTCGTGCGTGTGGATTACATACGACTGGTTCCATTCTTTATTATTCTACCGGGAATAACTTTATGCGTGTGGTCTATCGCATGCTTGGTGAATTCTTCTGTTATTCCATTCTTTATTGTTATGTTAGAATAACCTGTCTATGTGAATTATCATATGCATGGTGAATGATCCTTCGAATTCATTCCTTATTAAATTGTGGAAATAATCTGTCTACGTGGATTACCGCATGGCTGGCGAAAATCCGTTTACAGTTTCATATATTCTGTTATACTCAGTTGGTTAAAGTTTTGACTTCTATACTCCATGAAATTAGTAGAATATCCTTGATATTTGCGCTTCATCCAGTATCTTTTCATGAAAATATTCTTCTGAGCATTCTTGAATTTTACTCCACAAAGCAGTATCATGTTAACAATTTGGACGTTATTGATTTTAGGATAAATTAACTTATAAATCTTTAAAATTTATTCTTGAACTTGTTTTATTGAATTATTATGTCATTGTCATCATCCTCATGCTTATATTGAGATGAAAGTCATCTTTGGCTTACATGCATAGATGGACTCGGTATGATTATGACCAGGGATCATTCGGTATAATCATAACCTGTAATGTTATAAATGATGTGGTAAAAGTCCGCAGTGGCTTGTAGTGCATTGATGGACTGTTTTTGGTATGATTATTACCAAGGATTATTCGGTATAGTCATGACCATTGATGATTTAATGAATATCCTTGGCCCGTAGTGCAGGGATGATTCGATGTTGTGGTTTATTTATTAAGCTGAGTCTCAGCGATAAAAATTGATGAAAACATTTTAAATCACAGAAGATAGTAGATATTATGCTCTACTTGACTCTTCTAATGGATTCCTTTTTCCGCCGCAGTTAAACTTGATGTCTATTGTATTTTATCAGTTTAACATTGTTGAAGACTAATGATAATTTATTCTGCATTATCTTAGTCATAATATTTCTTACTGGGCTAGTTGAGCTCAACCTTTTGCTTTCATTGTTCTCTTCAGGAAATGAGAACGTAGCCGGGACTAGTCGGGGAACGGAGTGATGATCCGAGATGGTGTATTAGTAGTCCTCACAATTCTATAAAATAGTGTGACAATAAATGTAATGAGGACTCTATTTGAGAGTGGATATTGTCTAGAAGGCAATATTCCTGTTTAAACTCTCAGCTATGTTTTGTCGTATATTACACGGCGGTTGTATAATTAAGTTTATATTTGTATTTTGTACCATGTATTAGGCGACTCAAGATGAGTGATGTATACCTATTTTGGGGGCATCACATTTGGTATCAAAGCTTAGGGATATGATCCCTGGCTGAGATGTGAGACAAGAACTAGGAGGGGAGAGACGGGGTATTCCTTCTCTAGTATGACCTACCTAAGTTTATTTGGTATTTAATTGGCTGGTCAGAGTATAGGGATAATATGTGATATGTTAATTAACCCTTGTCTTGTGGCAGTATTTGAAAATGACATCCAAAAATGTTGAGATAAGCAATGAAGCACATGAGACCATTGAGTCACCAACGATCAATTCCCAGGGTAATGTGCAATAAGAAGACAATAATCCTCATGAAAACAATAACACCGATGAAATGGTGAACGATGGGATGGTTAGAGGCTTTATGCAATTCATGCAACATCAGGCGAAAGTGGCTCCTGTCCAAAATGCAGGTGGAAACACTGACAACTCTCAGACGGTCACCGCTAAGCAGTTCAAGGAGTTGAGACCACCAGAGTTTTTTGGAGAGCCAAAATCACTTAAGGCGGAGATGTGGATAAAGCAGATTAACAAGATATTTGATGTCTTGGGATGCTTCGAGGAGCAAAAGGTTCCTTTTGCCACCTTCATGTTATGAAGCGAGGCGATTATCGGTGGGGATCGAGAAAGCGTACTCAACCTCTGCTTTCAAAATGTCTTGGGGAGAAGTTCCAAGAGCTGTTCAACGATAAGTACTTTCCTGAAAGTATTCATCACATGAAGGAGGTAGAGTTCATCAAGCTTGAGCAAAACAATATGACCGTGGCGCAGTACGGAGCTAAGTCTTGGTTTGCGTCCCACTTGGTTGATAATGAGGAGAGAATGACGCGGATGTTTCTAAGAGGTTTGAAACTCGAGATACGTCAATACCTTATCTCTCATAAAATGTGTTTATATTCAGATGTTGTGAATAGGGCTCAGTTATTGGAGTGGGATAATGAGTTAACCCAACCAAGAGAGCAGCCGATAAGTCGATAATACCAGTGGTAGCTGTCATCGAAGCGGTGACAACAAACGTGGAGGGAATCAACATGCCAGAAATGGTAATCACTTCGGTGGTAATCATGGCCATTACAATAAGAGTGGACATTTCAAGAAGATGAGATTCAATAATGATGGAAAGGCATCAGCACCAGCACCTGTTGTTAAGGAAGGAGAACGACCGCCGGTCATATGTTACAAATGTGGAGGGGAAGGACACATAAGTCCAAACTTCACGATGCAGTCCAAAGTATGTTACAATTATGGAAAAGAAAGTCACCTAGCCAGATTTTGTCATGCACCAAAGTCAAGTCCAGTTGGGATGGAGGCATCAAAGGGTGTCCCAGACAAGACAAAACTGGTAGTTCAAGGGAGAGCGTTTGTCGTAACCTCCCAAAAAGCGAAGATTCCGAACGAGGTGATCACGGGTAAGCTAATCATAAACTCTAGCGAAGTTTATACTTTATTTGATACCGGTTCTACCCATTCATTTATTTCTTCTACTTGCGCTCAATGTTTAAATTTGACTCTGGAGAAATTAGACTTTGACTTATCTGTTGAAACTCCGTTGGGAGAAACCTTCATTACATCCACGGTTTATAAGTCTTGTTTGATTTAAATCGGTAACCGCATGTTACCTGTCGATCTTATTTCTTTAAAAATACTTGCATTTGATGTGATTTTAGGGATTGATTGGTTAACTACTCATCATGCTAAAATTTATTGTTTTCGTAAGGTTGTTAGCTTTCATATTCCTAACCAACCTAGTATGCGAATTCAAGCAACCAAACCACTAAAATCAATCACTGTCATATCAAGCCATAAAGCTATTCGTTTATTAAAAAACGGATGTCAAGCTTTCTTAGCCCATGTCACGGATTTAAATAAAAATACGTCAGATTTAAAGGATATTTCTATTGTTAATAAATTTCCAGATGTATTCCCTGAAGAACTTCCTGGCCTACCCCCAGAGCGTGAAATTGAATTTTGTATCGACCTTGAATCCGGTACAAAACCCATTTTCAAAGCCACATATCGAATGGCTCTATTGAACTTCGAGTTAAAAACCCAACTACAGAAATGTTAGACATCGGTTTCATTCGTCCTAAGACGCCTCCTTGGGGTGCTCCTATTCTATTCGTGAAGAAGAAGAAAGATGGAAGTATGCGACTTTGTATTGATTATCGAGTTGAATCATGTCACCATCAAAAATAGGTACCCGTTGCCTCGCATTGATGACTATTGACCAAATTGCAAGGAGCCATATTCTTTTCAAAGATTGATCTTCATTCCGATATCATCGGTTGAAGATTAAAACCGATGACATTCCAAAGACTCGCTTAAACCCGATGACGGCATTATGAATTCCTAGTCATGTCTTTTGGATTGACTAATGCTCCTGCTACCTTTATGGACATGATGAACCGAGTATTCAAGGAATATTTGGATCACTTTGTGGTCGTCTTTATTGATGACATCCTCATATACTCCAAAACTCGTGAAGACCATGAGCAATACTTGAGGCTGATACTCTAAAAGCTTCGTGAAAACAAGCTATATGCCAAGATGAAGAAATGTGAGTTCTGGCTTGAAGAAGTTGCATTCCTTGCACACGCGATATCAAATCATGGAATATCTGTTGACCCGACAAAGATTGAAGCAAGTCAAAGCTGGGAGCAACCTAAGTTAGTAACCGAAGTACGTAGCTTTCTCGGCTTAGCTGGTTATTATCGGAGATTTGTAGAAGGGTTTTCTCGAATCGCTACTCTATTAACGCAGCTGACTCAAAAATATACAAAGTTCGGTTGGAGCAAGGAATGTGAGAAGAGTTTTCAAGAACTCAAGAGAAGACTCATTTCAGCACCTGTTCTGACAATACCATCTGGCTCGGAGGGATTTATCATCTACAGTGATGCTTCAGGCAAAAGGTTATGATGTGTTCTTATGCAACATGGGAAAGTCATAGCCTATGCCTCTCGACAACTCAAAGAATATGAGAGGAATTATCCTACTCATGATCTAGAGTTGGCAGCAGTCGTTTTTGCGCTTAAGATTTGGAGGCCTTACCTGTATGGAGAGAAGGTGAAGATCTATGCGGATCATAAAAGCCTCAAATATTTCTTCACTCAAAAGGAACTCAACATGCGGCAACGACGATGGCTTGAGCTGTTGAAAGATTATGATCATACCATCCAATACCATCCTGGAAAAGCGAATGTAGTAGCTGATGCATTGAGTAGAAGATTATATGCGGGTATGAGTGCAATATTGTCAATGCAAAGACCCATTTTGTATGACTTATGAAGGATAGAGATAGAGTTAAAGACTCCAGGGACCCATGTGATGATGGCAAATATACGAATAGAACCGACTTTAATCGATAAAGTTAAAGCTGCTCAAACTACAGACCTGGAGCTGATGCGCATGAAGAAGAAAGTGCAAGAAGGTGCTATTCCGGAAGTAAGAATCGATGAAGAAGGAATACTTCGAGTCAACTCCAGACTTTGTGTTCCTAACGATTCTGACTTGAAGTATAAAATCATGATGGAGGCGTACAACACACCGTTTGCAATCCATCCTAGGAGTACCAAAATGTATCGTGATCTTCGACATATATTTTGGTGGAGGAATATGTAGAGAGAGATAGCGGGGTTTATCTCAAGGTGTCTAACTTGTCAACGAGTCAAGGCGGAGCATCAAGTGCAAAAAGGTCCATTACAACCACTTGAAATTCCAGAATGAAAGTGGGAGCACATTACCATGAATTTCGTTACTGGTCTTCCCAAGGTTTCTCAAGGCATATATGCGATTTGGGTCATTATTGATAGATTCACTAAGTCTGCTCATTTCTTACCGATACGAGAAACTTATACACTTGAACGTCTTGCTAGTATGTATATAAACGAGATTGTAAGATTTCATGGTATGCCAGTATCCATAGTTTTTGATTGAGACCCAAGATTCACTTCAAGATTTTGGGTTAGTTTGCAAAAAGCTATGGGCACAGATTTACGATTTAGTTCGGCATATCATCCTCAAACGGATGGGCAATCGAAAAGGACTATTCAAACTCTTGAAGATTTATTAAGACTCTGTGTCCTTGACTTCAAGGAAAGTTGGGACAAGTTCTTACCATTGGTGGAGTTTTCCTATAACAACAGTTATCAAGGAAGTATTGGCATGGCTCCATTTGAGGCGTTGTATGGAAGAAAGTGTCGTTCTCCAGTATGCTGGGATGAGGTGGGTGAAGCAACGTTTTTGGGACCGAAGTTGGTATGTATGACTATGGAAAAAATTCAAACGATTCGGCAACGTATAAAAACCTCACAAGATCGACAAAAGAGTTATGCTGATCATCATTGAAAAGACATGGAATTCAATATTGGAGATCATGTGTTGTTACGTGTTGCTCCATAAGAAGGAGTTACAAGATTTCGAAAGAGAGGAAAGCTCAATCCTCGATTCATTAGCCCATTTTTAATCCTCGATCGAGTAGGAACTGTGGCCTATAGACTCGCCTTACCGCTATGTATGTCTCGTGTTCATAACATTTTTCACATATCTATCTTATGTAAATATGTGAAAGACCCAAACAACATTATTGAATTAGAACCGGACGAGATAGCGAAAGATTTAACTTATGAAGAGGTACCTGTTAAAATCTTAGATAAGAAGGATCATATTCTATGCTCTAAAGTTATACCTCAAGTCAAAGTTTTGTGGAGAAACCACGATGTTGAGGAAATGACTTGAGAGTTAGAATCTGAAATGAAATCAAGGTATCCTTACTTCTTCGACATACCAGGTACACACCCTAATTTCTAGGATGAAATTTCATAAGAAGGGAAGGCTGTAAGACCCCAACTTTTAAGAATAAAGATTAATTTCTCTCGAAATATATTTTTGAATATTATGGTGTGGATATAATATAATGTTATAGTTGTGGGTAATATTTATAAATTTTGCAAAGTAAGCAAGTGGTTATATAATATTCGATTGGTCGGGGAATATTTGTTTTAACAGGGAATATTCGTACGATGTCACAATCATTGTGGACCCCACAACGGAAGTATTATCATAGTTAGAAAACGACATAATTATCTTTTTATAAAAATAACGACGAAATTTTTACCATTAAACTGTTGAACTACCCGGTAGTAAAAGTACAGTAATACGCGTAGGTTGTATAATAGCACACGGTATTGATTATTGATGCTTACGTGAGAAGTCACTCAGTTATACTCAATTATTGCTACTAGTAATTGTTTGCATCATATCTCTATATTATTGATTCAGTTATTGTCACAAGATCATCATGCGCATAATATGATATATTATTAAATCAATAATTGAGACGACAAAGTTATTTATATTATTATTTGCAATATTGACAATGTCTAGAAGTTCTGTCAAGGAGAGGTTTGGTCACCTAATTGCGTGCCAATAGGGAGAAATCCTTATTGGAAAGCCCCCTCTTTTCTGGGAATGATCTGGTTGTTAAATATTGTGAATTATAATATTAATGATGAATAAGTTCGTGTTGATTAAAGATGAAATTGATAGTTCCATTGTGTGGGAATTATTAGTGTTAGTGGAAATCGATATTTATTTCAATAATAATTGATGTCTGGAAGTTATCGGGTAATTAATCGTATAAATGAGCAATTAATTGCTATTAATTAACATGCATATAACTATTTGTTCACATGTGTGTACTTTGATTCACATTCATGTACTATTAGGGGAGTTGGTGCAAGATTGATAATACTTGCATGACTAAATTAAAGATGGAGGTATAGTTGAAGGTACTATAATGTAATTAGTTTTTTTCACATGATTATACTATTGAGTCACATGAATGAACTATAAACTCATATGATTTACTATTAGGGGAGGTGGTGCAAGTTGGATAATACTTGCAGGACTAAATTAAAAATGAAAGAAAAGTTGAAGGTATTATACTGTAATATTTTGAGCCCCAAAATGTGCAATTATCGAAACTGTATTTTCCTATAAATAGAAGCTCATTTTTCCTTCATTTCTCACCAATTCACTAAAGCTTTAGAGCATTTATTATAGAAAGAAATTATAGAGACAAAGAAGAAGAGAAGTCTGCTACCTCACTATTCCAATATCCAGTTTCTTCTAAGGTAAGGGGTATTATTCTTTTATATTCATGAAGAGAGTTATTTTCTTTCAATACTCGTAAGGGTTGTTATTCCATTCTTTACTATTATGTTGGAATAACTTTTATCATGCTGAAGTACCATACATGGTGAAATTCTTCATTATTCCATTCTTTATTATTACATTGGAATAACACATGCATCATCTATCGATTATCGCGTTATTGCCTAGTGAATTTTGTTGTTATTCAATTTTTTTATTATTCTCGTTAGAATATCTGTCATACGTGCGGATTCTGCATGACACAGTTCCATTTTTTATTATTCGATTGGGAATAACCTGTCTGTGTGGTCTATCGCATGCCTGCTGAATTCTTATGTTATTCCATTGTTTATTATTCTGTTGGAATAACCTGTCTATGTGGATTATCACATGCATGGTGAATGATCCTTCGTATTCATTCCTTATTAAATTGTGGAAATGATCTATCTACGTGGATTACCGCATGGCGGGCGAAAATTCATTTGCAATTTCATATATTCTATTATACTCAGTTGGTTGAAGTTTTGACTTCTATACTCCATGAAATTAGTAGAATATCCTCGGATATTTCAAGCTTCATCCAAATTATCTTTTATGGAAATATTCTTCCGAGCATTCTTGAATTTTACTCCACAAAGCAGTATCATGTTGACAATTTCGACGTTATTGATTTCAGGATAAATTAACTTATAAATCTTTAAAATTTATTCTTGAACTTGTTTTATTGAATTATTATGTCATTATCATCATCCTCATGCTTATATTGTGATGAAAGTCATCTTTGGCTTACGTGAATAGATGGACTTGGTATGATTATGACCAGAGATCATTCGGTATAATCATGACCTGTAATGTTATAAATGATGTGGTAAAAGTCCGCAGTGGCCTGTACTGCATTAATGGATAGTTTTTGGTATGATTATGACCAGGGATTATTCGGTATAGTTATGACCATTGATGATTTAATGAATATCCTTGGCCCATAGTGCAGGGATGATTCGATGATGTGGTTTATTTATTAAGCTGAGTCTCAGCGATAAAAATTGATGAAAACATTTTAAATCATAGAAGATAGTAGATATTATGCTCTACTTGACTCTTCTAATGGATTGCTTATTTCACTGTAGTTAAACTTGATGTCTATTGTATTTTATCAGTTTAACATTGTTGAAGACTAATGATAATTTATTCTGCATTATCTTAGTTATAATATTTCTTACTGGGCTAGTTGAGCTCACCCTTTTGCTTTCATTGTTCTCTTCAGGAAATGAGAACGTAGCCGGGACTAGTCGGAGAACGGAGTGATGATCCGAGATGGTGTATTAGTAGTCCTCACTATTCTATAAAATAGTGTGACAATAAATATAATGAGGACTCTATTTGAGAGTGGATATTGTCTAGAAGGAAATATTTCTGTTTAAACTCTCAGCTATGTTTTGTCATATATTACTTGGCGGTTGTATAATTAAGTTTGTATTTGTATTCTGTACCATGTATTTGGCGACTCAAGATGGGTGATGTATACCTATTTTGGGGGCGTCACACTAGATACCACACATCAACTATTAAAGAGTACAATTGTACCATACTTAAATATAACTTTTTATTCTTAATTTCTTTATCACTCTCTTCTTATAGACATTGTCTATTTATTATCACCTTACATCATTATTATTGGAGTTGGGTAACCCCACTTTCGTATTCCTTATAACTCTGCGGGATTCTTCTTTGAATCATCTCACACATGTTTTAATCCCTTCTCTATACATTTCTTAAATTACTTCTTATTCTTCAAGCTCTATCTGAGATTATTCTTTCATTATCTTCACATCTCTTCTCTAAGGTTATAGCCTAAGGTACTCTTACCTAAGGTTTCTAACCTATCAGCTTTGATACCAACTGTAACGACCCCAAATTTCATACAATTCAATTACCGACTTCGGTCCTTAATAATACATCTAACTTCTGATTTTACATCATTATTCAATGTTAAACTTAATAATATGCGGAATAATTTAAACTTTTCTATTTTCTTACTTTAATTCCCTGAATAAAAACCTTTATCATCTACATGTCTTTGAATTATATATAATCTATGATTCACTTCATCACTGTTATTATATAAAATTTTACATTTCAATTCGATAACCTTTGCATATCAGATAACTCAAACTTTAACTTTACAACTCAACATAAAACTATACATCATAAAAAATTTAGTACATCTCATGAATCTTAATCATGGTTTAAAGAAATAACAACTTTAGCTAAAATATTAATCTTCGTGTATTATTTATGATCCACGTCATTCAAGTAGCACATAGTGTTACCTTCAATCCTTAACCTGCAAAAATGGTTATTTTCAAGGTTGAGCTCGACAACCCAACAAACCTAACAGTTTTTATGCATCACGTAGCACATAATAACATGCTCAACATATATCACATATGTGATGACCCGGGAATAGATGTGGTTTTAGAAATTCTGAAGACGGAATTTTTATAAGGAGGGAAGAATGTGACAACCCGAAATATCAGATTGTCCAGAATTTAAGATTTAAAGAATTAGTAATTAATAAAATGAATTTTTATTAAATACTATTCTATGCTATGTGTTTATTAATCATTCTAGAACTTAGAATGATTATAAATCGGGAGGATTCTGGCTACGAGCTAGACTGATCGAGCAAGAATTTTTAAGACGAAAATAAAATTTTTTCGGGAACAAAATATTTCTGGGGAAAAAGACAAAATAAGCACTATTCACCCAACAAAACCCTAAGGGTTAGGGTTTGAATAACCTAAGCCATTTTGAGGGTTAGGTATGTCAATATGACATTACCTCGAAAGATTTGACGATAATATATCGTGAAAAGTTAAGTAAGCCGATAAAAGTTTTTGTCAAAAAACGTGCAGAAATCGGATAAAATAAAAATGACAAAAAGTACTGTTATGTACTTTTCATTCGTTTAGCTACGTTAGGGGAAAACGTGAAGGAAAATGCTTGACACCAAAAAGTATTTTTCAGTTTTTTGGAAATCCGAAGAATACGTAAAAGTTAATCGTTAAAGGAAAGATGAAATATCCAAAAATATTTGGATTCCGAGAATCGCAGTTTTTAATACTATCAGATGAAACCCGAAAGATGGAACCACAAAGCTTCTAAAGGAAGCTACGTGAATAGTAAGGAGGTGGAATAGTAAGGATAAGTTACTTAATGAGTAAGTAAACTTAAGAGTTAAGTAAACTTAAGGGCTAAGTAAACTTAATGGCTAAGTAGACTTAATGGCTAAGTAAGTGTGGAGGCCAAGTAAGCTTGGTCCTTAAGCTTTGAATAGTAAGGAGGTTAGGGGGTGAAATGACTAAAATGCCCTTAGCCTTGGTTTTCTATATAAACAAGCCTTAAGCTCATTTGTTTGGTTTGAAAATTTCAACCAACACTTGAGAGAGAGAGAGAGAGAGAGTTCGGATGAAGAGGGAGAGAATGAGGAAAAGCTTGCCTGAGTGCACGCTTTGTCCGACAGAACGAGATTAAAGAAGAAAGGTGATCCGAAACCTAGCTTCTAATAAATTTTCTTTAAGTTTTCTATGTTAAAACATAACTTAATGAGAATAAGAAGTAGATAATGTTAGGAATGGTTTCATATGGTTGAAATCATAAGAAAATGAAGAAATAAAAATTAGAAATTTAGTTTATAAATTTCTTAAGGAAGTGTAGGATTCGTAAGGATTTTGAGCGATCCGAATGAATCTTATGAAGGAGTAGGTCAAATAAGTAAGGAATGATGTTCTATAACATCAAATTCCTAGAAAAAGTAAAATCGTAATCTAAAATATCGATTAAAAATGAAGAACACGCGAAGAACGCGAAGAACACACGAAGAACGCGAAGAATGTTGTTGATGGAAAAATTTAAAACCATCGTAGGATAATTGTTGTTGATGGACAAATTTAAAACCATCGTAGGATAATTGTTGTTGATGGACAAGTTTAAAACCATCGCGTATAAGTTAGTTGCTAATTGCTTGGTTAGGAACGTTAGAAACGTTCATGAAGAACTGATTAAAACTGAGGTATAACGAAGTTATAGAAAGATTTTTGTAAAAGAAGAATGAGAATTAGAAAGTTAGTAAGTGAACCCAAACGTGTAGGGTTTCATAAGAATGTAAGAGAATGTATAAAAGTGAGTCGTGGACTCAAGAACGAACGAGTTCCGAGTTTGGATGACCGAATTACAGACGAACGAACGAAGAACGTTAATAACGTAAAACGAACGAAGAACGAAGATTAAGCTAATCGAATAGCACGTTAATGGATTCAGAACAAAGTTTTGTTCAAGGGTAATCAAAGTACGTAATAAAAGGAAGAAAATGGCTTTGGAAAGATCTTATTCCGAGTTATAACGAATAAGATATGAGATTTCGAAGTCAGCGTCTCAAGCTTGTAAAAGACTTAGAAAATTTTTCTAGGTTTCATGCTTGGCGTGGCAGCGCGAGTCGTGCCTTGGGTGCCGGCACCTCAGCACGAGCTCGAGCCATTAGCTACTGCTAAGTGGCATCGTAGCGCGAAGGAAAGGGAAGGACGCACGCGTTAGCGCGGCAGCAGGCAATGCCTGTAAATGAGATTTTATTGCTTTCGATTACAGGAGGATGTGCAAGAAAGAAATATGAACATGTAATTCAATTAATGTAACACTTAATTAAGTGAATTAAACCTTTGATGAAGGTTGAACGAAAAGATTAAACGAGATTAAAAGATAAGGAATGTGAATGCGAGTTGCGGAACCAATATCAGGTTACCGTAGTCACGATAAACGAACGTGAGGGATTGCTATGATTGTGATTCCTTAGACGTTGAGTGATGATAATAATGTATAACATTTCTGTGACGCCCCCAAAATAGGTATACATCACCCATCTTGGGTCACCAGAAAATACACTACTGACAACTTCATTTATACAACTGTCGTGCAAAGTACGACGATAAGTATACTATGAGTTTTAATACAAATGTATGTAAGTCTCATGGTGCCTCGACCACAACCTTATAATGGTACATTACATAAAAGTACAGTCAAAAACTGTTTTAGAAATTAAAATCTTTGGGACAAGGAAACCTTCGTACATAGGAGGCCATGAATCTAAGTTATGATAGATAACATATGTCCAGAGAATTATCCTTGGTTGACCCAATAGACCCCAAAGAAAAATGAGAAGATTACTATCATGTTCCTTCCAATGGTGAGTCTTCTCTTGACATATAACTATCTCCACTGTCTCCAAGTGAAAATTATATTTCAAATAAACTCCAAGATCATATAGGTGGTGCTCGTAGATATACTCAGCAAGTGGATGTGCACAACCCTATCTTATGATAACATGAGGTTGTATGTCGTTAGACATCTTGTATGATAGTGGCAAAACACCCTTCCAAAGTTAGGTTCACCTCACCCTATTCGGTTCACCAAAATTAAATATCAAATGACGTATACAATACGACACACTTATCTAAAGTTCTCAATAAAATTATTTCCATACTATTTAGGGAGAACCTCAACAGCTTTAAACCACCGTTCTATTCCCCTGTTATCCCCGCTTGACTCGGCAACACTCTTATTACCTGAAAGGAATTATGAAGCAAAAAGGGTGAGCACAACTAGCCTAGTAAAGAATATCATGACTAAAGATAATTAAATTATCAATAGCCTTAAATCGATAATAAATCGGAGATTTAGAACATATGGTAGATGATAAATCTTTTTAACCATAGTTGCGGCTGAACGAAGCGATCCATTAAAAGAGTCAAATGACCATCGTGTCTATTATCTTCTCCGTGTTAAAAGTCCACCAATAATGTTTTATCCTCAAACATCAATCAACAATTCTTGTCCACAATTATATGAATAACTATAATCATAATTGTGATTCTGAATTACTTTTCGCACCCAGGACGAAGATAATTTACATCACCTATCTTCACCTGAAACATCAAAAATCATGGTTATACCAAATCACAATTCCTGCTTTCATAATCATACTAATAAATTCATCTTTGCACTACTGACCAAAGATATACAATCATATAACCAATAATCAATAGCGGTTCATCTTTTGCACTACATGCCAAAGATATACAATCAGAAAAACCAATAATCTTTGAGACTCGACTTAATTGTATCACGACCACTAATTATCCATGCACTACGGGCCAAGGATATTCGTGTTTTCCATTACGGTCATGATTATACCGAATAGTCCCTGGTCATAATCATACCAAGTCCATCTATGCACTACGGGCCAAAGATGACTTTTACCATAACATTTATAACATTACGGTCATGATTATATCGAATAATCCCTGGTCATAATCATACCAAGTCCATCTATGCACTATAGGCCACAGATGAATTTCAACACAACACAAGCATGAGAATGATGACAATGATATAAGCATTAATCAAACGAAAACAAGGATAAATATTAAAGACTTTAAATTTATCCAAATATTATCAATCACTTAATAAACTCATAATCTAATATTATTAATATTATAGCAATATTTTAATCACTTCTTAAACTTATAAATAATTTATTTCAATTGTTTACACTTTACCAAATAATGCATTTAATCATTCAAAAATGCCATACTCATAAGATTTCATCACCAATGATCAAATCTCTCATCAAAAATCTACATATACCCTATATAGGATTTCCAAGCCATAAAATCCTATTTTCCAACTTTGTTACTTCACATAACATATTTAACTAATTTACTCATAACTAGATCATTTTCATGAAAAATACCAAATCAGTCCCAAAAATATTTCTTTTCTGGGATTTAGCAGAATATACTCCTATATTGAATATATATTTTTCTCGAAATTTTTAAAATTCATTTACCATTTTTCAAAAATTAATTTCTAATTAACTCCTTAAGAAATTAGCTACCTCAAGTTTAACTCCAGAAATTCCCAAATCCTGGTAGAATCTTACACATGTTAACGTGAGCTTCCAGTTTAAATTTCATGCTCATCGGAGTTATAGAACTCCGGTTATAGCATTTTTCGTCGAAAAAACCTAAATATTGAAATAGTCATAACTTGCTCATTTTAAGTCAGAATGAGCTCATTTTTGGACAGGAGGTACTTTATACCATATATTTCCATGTCCCAAAAGGCCGGAAATTTTCTCGCAAATTAAGTGGCCGAAAATGCCCTTTTAAAGTTCTGGGCAATAGCTTTTTCATAATTTGCAGCTTTTGACTCCTTTGCTAAAATCAGTCCACACGAAAATCTACAACACCTTTTCCAGTGATTCCACCTGGATAAGTTAGAAAACTCATAGATCTAACTCTAGAACTTGACCACACTCAAAAAATCAAAATATAATAGGAGATATGGTCAATTGAATTTCATGTTCCATTTTCTCTCAAAATCTGATTTTCAACCCTTTGTGATTTCTAAGAAACTTTCATGTTTTCACATAATAACCAACATAACTCATCATAATACTTCCTAATACTACATATACCCATGATTTTCATCTGTCCAATGCTTTTATTATGACTTTCATAATAATCCACGTAAATAGATCATTTCCACAATTTAATAAGGAATGAATACAAAGGATCATTCACCATGCATGTGGTAATCCACATAGACATGTTATTCCAACAGAATAATAAAGAATGGAATAAAAGAAGAATTCACCATGCATGCGATAGACCACAAAAATAGGTTATTCTCAACAGAATAATAAAGAACGGAACCAGGTCAGGCGTAATCCGCATCGACAGGATATTCCAACAAAATAATAAAGAACGGAACCAAAGTCAAAGTAAATTTGCAAAGCGAGAATATTCCGACAGAATAATAAAGAATGGAATAATAGAAAAATTTCACTATGTATGCGGTACTTCGCATAGACAGGTTATTCCAACATAATAATAAAGAATGGAATAATAGAAGAATTTCACCATGTATGCGGTATCTTAGCATATCTGAGTTATTCAAATCAATAATAAGGAATGGAATAACAAAAGTTCTCTTCATGAATCTGAAAGAAATAATACCCATTACGAGTACAACAAATAATATCCCTTACCTTAGAACAAATTTGGATATAAGAGTAGTGAAGTAGCGAGAATACTTTTTTTTTTTCTCTCTATAGTTTCTCTCTCTAGAGTTTCAATTGAATTAAGTAAGAAATAATGAAGGAATGAGCTTCTATTTATTGGAGAATGGACCTGAATAGTAACTAATTCTGAACGGTCCAGTTTGATTTACTTTTAAGCAGACGGTCAGTTTGGTTTACTATAAAATATTCTAATAAAACAAAATCTTTTAAATAAAATATAATATATTCTATTTATAATCTAATAAAACAAATAACTTTATAAAAATATTACATTTTATATAAAAAGATTTTACTATGCAAACACTTATGCATGCACTATGCATAATAAAATATAATATATTCTAATTATTGTCTAATAAAACAAATAACTTTATAAAAGTATTTCGTTTTATATAAAAAGATTTTACTATAACACTAAAACACTTATGCGTAATAGAATATAATATATTCTATTTATAGTCTAATAAAACGAATAACTTTATAAAAGTATTACATTTTATATAAAAAAGCTTTACTGTTTTATTACATTAATAATACTAATAAAACAAAACTTCATCATCATTATTATAATTCACACTATTAATCGAGCAGGTCGTTCTCAGGAAAGAGGGGGCTTTCTAATAAGGATTTCTCCCTATTGGCATACAATTAGGTGACCAAACCTCTCCTTGGCAGAACTTCTAGACATCGTTAATATTGCAAATAATAATATTAATAACTTTGTTATCTCAATTATTGATTTAATAATATATAAAATATCGACAATAATTGAATAAAACTGAGTGACTTCTCACGTAAGCATTAATAATCCATACCGTGTGCTACTATGCAACCACGCGTATTTTACCACCGATTATTTTATAACAACTTGCTTACTTTGAAATTTTTTCAAATGTCACCCTTAACTTTAAACTTTTATCAATTTAACTATTCACCAAAATAAAAAATTTGAATACTTTTATTTCATAAAATTCGGGGTCTCACAATCTCCTCTCCTTATGAAATTTCGCCCTCAAAATTTATGTACGTCCCTGGTATTTCGAAGAGATGAGAATACCTTGCTTTCTTTTCGGATTGTATCTTCCCGGTTATTTCCTCTGTGTCATGATTTTCCCATTGCTCATCTCCTGTGTTTCAGATATCATTCTAGAATATACTTCAAAACAAGGTTAATTGACATATCATAATTTGTCAACTTATCAAGTAAACTATTTCAGCTTAGGTAAGTCACACAGTAGCGAAGTATATTACTTGTATCCCCCCTCCTAGTTCTAGACTCATATCTCCGCCAGCAACCATATCCCTAAGCTTTGATATCAAATGTGACGCCCCAAAAATAGGTATACATCACCCATCTTGGGTCGCTAGGAAATACACTGCTGACAACTTCATTTATACAACTATCGTGCAAAATACGACAACAAGTATACTGTGAGTTTTAATACAAATGTATGTAACTCTCATGGTGCCTCGATCACAACCTTACAATGGTACGTTACATAAAAGTACAATCAAAAACTGTTTTTGAAATTAAAATCTTTGGGAAGTGCTCAAGGAAACCTTCGTACATAGGAGGTCATGAATCTAAGTTATGATAGATATCATATGTCCAGAGAATTATCCTTGGTTGACCCAATAGACCCCAAAGAAAAATGAGAAGATTACTATCATGTTCCTTCCAACGGTGAGTCTTCTCTTGACATATAACTATCTCCACTGTCTCTGTGACACCCCTAAATCCGGTACTAAAATTTCCACAGGATTTGGTGTTCACTGTACAAGCATCATCTATCTATCTACCCATAAATAAATTTCAAACTATGCAATAGATAGAATAAATAATAAATCTCTCCCCTTATGGGGTTACATCAACTGAATAATAAATAAATCCCAGGTTACTCTAACTTTAAAACATCTGCGCGGAAAACATAAACAAATAAGTCTTAGTAACATCAACTCTAATTACATCGCATAACTACATTAATAAAACAGTCTTCATTACTTGCTAAGCTTGCCCTTGCCCTTACTAGTGGAAGGTTCATCTGCTCTTTCGTTCTTAACTGCAATGTTATTATTACGCAAGAGTGAGCACGATTGCCCACAAGTATAACAATATAACAATGAATAACAATGAATAATAACATGCGAGAGAAATAATAACTTCTGATATAAAGCTCAACTTTTGAATCAAGAACGAATAAAAAGAATCAAAAGAAATTCTGAGGGTCGTAAGACCTTGAACTATGTCCTAGGTTTCCAAGTGTTATTACTCGAAACCTTTAACAGTCATAAGACTATGGACTCTTCTTCTCGTACTTAGGGGGATCAACCCTTAGTACCATACTGTGCACAATATCTTAACGCTAAAGCGTAAATAATCCCCTATACAGGGTTATTCATCTCAGTTTTGACATTCGAGTCCGCACCAAAGGAAGTTTGGTTTGGATAATTCATCAAGGGGTTCTGAAATTTAGAACGCTCATCAACTATGGACTAGTCGAATCAATAAGGGTTCGCTAGTCTAACAAGGTTTAACAATAACATATAATTTAATTTGGATAAAATCTCAAAAGTATACAATAGAATAATTATTGTATAACAACATCATGCTTGAAGATTAATAAACTTTAATATACAAGACAGGCTTGATCAATAATAATGAGAATTTGCTCAATATCGAAAGATGAATTAATCAACTTATATAACGATAACAAGTAGGGTTATGAAACTTGCTCAACGAAAGTTTAGGGTAAGAAACATGCTCAACGTAAATGTAGAGTTAGAAAACTTGCTCAATGTAATAAGATAAGGTTTAGAAACTTGCCTCGTGCGTAGATTACACGTTAATAAAACTCGTTCTTTGATTTAAATCCTACATATCATTCATGTTCACAACACCAATCAATTATCACTTAATAAACATCATAAGTTTATTCTTTGTCTAACTCGAGTTCATGACTATACTTAGTCAATTACTACACTTATTGTCAAAAATTAAGACTTCACAAACAATAAGGTAACTATGCATTTGATCATTCAATTCACACGTAATTATGTTATGGACATGTTAAGAATTTATTTTAACATCTCATTATAGGTCTAACAAGTCTTTATAATCATTAGACTAAGTTGCTATCACATTTCTATACTTGTACACTTTTAAAATTCATTTCGAAAGCGTTACGCTAAGTGGTATTGCTGACGCCACTTTTGTCTTGAGTCTTGGCATGCCATGACTTTGATACTTAATGCCATGCACATGAGAAATGAACTGGAGTTGGAGTTAACCGTGATGCGAAACCCCAGACTCTAAATTTCCAGTTTGCGAAGAACACAGAATTCAGCGAAATCAATACTTCTTAACACTAATTTCACCAAATTACACATACCCATATGTTATAATTCATACATGATCAGTACTTAACATCTATGGAGTGTTTTTCACCCATTAAAACACATAATCCCAGAATTAAAACATGCAAATTGGACTGTTCTTGATGTTCTTGAAGTTATTGAACAAAAACCTGGATTTTAATGCTACGGATTCGTTATAAAGCCAAATCCAACCATTCAAGTTTTATTTTGTTCATTTTAACATGCATAATCATATCAATGTAAAATTTTGCAAAATAATTTATGTTTGACATATTAAAAAAATACGTATAAGGCCGTATACGTATATACCTACTCTGAAATCTTTTACTGTATAATTTCATGAAATAGAAGATATGGAAACCCATATAATATACAATAAACATGTTATGCTACTCGAATTACTACATATATTCCTACAACAACACCATTTTCCAATTACAGAGACTTACAGAATGAATGAAAGCCATATTCATGAAAACTTTAAAAGACGTAAAATAAAAATATGGGTTGAAGAGGATTACCCAAGCGTAGATTAGATAAATTGACAATTCTCTCTACTTCAATCAAAGAGTTTCTCCCAATCTCTCTCAAAATTTTCTCAACTCTCTCTGTATCTCTCTCTGCTTAATATTAGACTTAGAAAAAAATGAAAGAAAAAGAAAGGAAGACGTATATAATATAGAAATCAACTGACGCGTTGGTGGTCAGTTACCCAGTCATGGGTAACTACCCTCAACTTCACATAGTGCCATGTTTGGCTAGATAGAATAGGTTTTAAAAATCATTTAATTTAATAAAGCTTTATTATATAGTTTAAGTAATGTCACATCCATTATAAAATAAATCAATATCTTATTTAATTTATTTAAATAAAATATAATAATTTCTCAATAATTCACATAGTCACATAATTAAATTTCTCATTTAATAATAATATTAAATTATTAAATCTCTAATTAATAATTAAATTAATTAAAATAACATAGGCTTATTAAATATTTCTTTTAATTCAATAAGCTCACATAATCACATACTTCGAATAATAAAAATTCTCCACATCAAATTAATAAATATAACACATATAATTAAATTAATCTACCACAATTTCATCAATTAATTATTTAATCTAATAATTAATTCATCAAAAAATTAAATTATAAAATTACGGTTGTCACATCTTTCCCCTCTTAAAAGGATTATGTGCTCAGAATCACAACTCAATAATTTGTCCCGCTACATTCTTTTCCCTTACAAAGATTCTGTCCCCAGAATCGCATATAACAATCTAAGTAAATAAATGAGGATAATTCTTCATCATATTCTCTTCGAGTTCCCACGTAGCTTCTTCAGCGTTGTGGTTCCTCCAAATTACCTTAACAGAAGGTATTACTTTATTTCTAAGAACTTGTTCTTTTCGGTCGATAATTTGAACAGGAATCTCTTCGTAAGACTAATCTTTGTCGAAATGTAGGGGTTCATATTCAATCACGTGCTTGTAATCGGGTTTGTAGGGTCGTAGGACTGAGACATGGAAAATATTGTGGATATTCTCTAGAGATGGAGGTAAGGCTACCTCATAAGCAACTTCTCCGACCCTTCTCAGAACTTCAAAGGGTCCAATGAATCTTGGGCTTAGTTTCCCTTTCTTTCCTAACTTGATCTTTCCCTTCCAAGGAGAGACCTTTAAGAACACATAACTACCTGGTTCGAACTCAACATTCTTACGGTGTGGATCATCGTATTTCTTCTGTCTGTCTTGGGCTGCTATCAATCTTGTTCGGATCACTTTGACTATTTCTGCTGTTTGTTATACCAATTCTGGTCCTAGTAATTGTCTTTCACCAACTTCATCCCAATATAGTGGAGTTCTGCACTTTCTGCCGTATAACGCTTCATAGGGTGGCATTCCAATACTAGCGTGGTAACTGTTGTTGTAACCGAACTCTACAAGCGGTAAATGATCATCCTAATTCCCTTTAAAATCCATTATACAAGCTCTTAACATATCTTCCAATGTCTGAATTGTTCTTTCACTCTGTCCATCTATCTGAGGATGATATGTCGTACTCATTCGCAACTATGTACCCATGCATTCCTGTAGACATTTCTAGAAGTTCGACTTAAAACGCGGATCTCTATCAGAAATAATTGACACCGGAGCTCCGTGCCTTGAAACAATCTCTTTCACATATAACCTTGCCAACTGATCTAGGTTGAATCTGATTTTGATCGAAAGGAAGTGTACGGATTTCGTCAATCGGTCAACAATAACCCATACTACGTCGTAGCCTTTCTGAGTCGTCGGTAAGCCAACCACGAAATCCATCGTAATATGTTCCCATTTCCATTCTGGAATCTCCAAGGTTGTAGCAACCCACTTGGTCTCTGATGTTCTGCTTTCACTTTCTGCATGTCAGGCATTTGGCAACACATTATGCAACCTCTTATTTTATATTTGTCCACCAGAAGTGTTGTCAAAGATCTTGGTACATCTTAGTGCTACCAGGGTGAATCGAATATCTTGAGTTATGAGCCTCGCTCAAAATTTCTTCCTTAATCTCTGGTACTGGCGGTACCCAAATTCTGCTCTCAAATCTTAGTAGTCCCTCACTGTCTATTTTGAATCTCGGTTCAGTCCCTTCAGATATCTTCTTCTTCACTTTCTCACATTCTTTGTCTTGAAGTTGAGCTTCCTTAACTTTATCCAGTAAGGTTGTACTAGCTTGCTTCTGGAACAGCTTCTCGTTAATTTCCATAGGATACTTCACTTCCAATTCCAGCTTTTCCATTGCTAAAATTAGCTCCTCTTGAGCAGTCAACATCATCAATTTCTCCCGACCTTTTCTACTTAGGGCTTCGGCCAACACATTTGTCTTACCCGGATGGTATAGAATCTTACAATCGTAGTCCTTAATTAACTCCAACCACCTTCTTTGACGCATGTTCAAGTGTTTTTGTGTGAAATTATATTTCAGACTCTTGTGGTCTGTATATATTTCACAATTCTCCCCATAGAGATAGTGCCTCCAGATTTTCAAAGCAAAAACTACTGCAGCTAACTCCAAGTCATGGGTTGGATACCCCTTCTCATAATCCTTCAGTTGTCGTGATGCATACGCAATGAATCTGCCATTTTGCATAAGCACACATCCAAGTCCTTTATGCGATGCATCACTATAAACCATAAAATTTCCTATGTCATCCGGAAGAGATAACATAGGTGTTGTACTCAACCTCTTCTTTAATTCCTGAAAACTTTCCTCACACTTCTCTGTTTAAACGAATTTCATCGATTTCCTAGTCAAATTCGTCAGCGGAGTTACGATCTTGGAAAAATCCTAAAAAAATCTTTTGTAATAACCCGCTAATCCAAGAAAACTTCTTACTTCCGACGGTGTCTTCGGCTGATCCTAGTTAATCACAGCTTCGATTTTGGAGGGATCCACCGAAATTCCGTCTCTATCAATCACATGTCCAAGAAATTGTACTCTTTCAATCTAGAATTCATATTTCGAAAACTTAGCATACAACTTCTCTCTTCTCAATGTCTCTAATGTCAATCTCAAATGCTCTTCGTGTTCTTCTTTGGTTTTTGAATATACCAAAATGTCATCTATAAATACAACTACGAATTTGTCCAAAACCGGCTTGAACACTCCATTCATTAAGCCCATAAATGCTGCAGGAGCATTCGTTAGACCAAATGACATTACTAGAAATTCGTAGTGATCGTATCGTGTTCTAAACGCTATCTTCTGTACATCTTCTGGTCTCACCTTCAGTTGATGATAACCACTCCTCAAATCTATCTTTGAAAAGTATCTTTCTCCCTTCAACTGATCGAACAAGTCATCGATTCGTAGTATTGGATACCTATTCTTAATCGTGACCTTATTCAGTTCTTGGTAGTCTATGAAGAGTCGCATTGTTCCGTCCTTCTTCTTCACAAATAAAACTGGCGCTCCCCACGGTGATACGCTTGGTTGAATATACTTCTTGTCCAGTAATTCTTGTAGTTGGACCATCAGTTATTTCATCTCTACCGGTGCCATTCGGTATGGTGCCTTCGATATTGGAGCCGTTCCTGGAGCCAAATCGATCACGAATTCAACTGCTCTATCTGGAGGGAGTCCCGGCAAATCGTCCGGAAATACATCTGCCAAATCTCTCACTACTGGAATCTTATCTATTTTTGGATTCTCTTTACGACTATCGACTATGTAAGCTAGATATCCTACACAGCCTTGCCTTAAAAATCTTCTGGCCTGCATCATCATTTGACAACTTGCTTGTCTAGGCGACTTGCTACCATAAAACACAACCTTTGACAGAGTCATAAGGTTAATACGCTTCTTCTGGCAGTCAATTACCGCCCCATAATTGGATAACCAATCCATACCCAAAATAACATCAAATTCTCCAAGTCGAATAGGGATAAGATCTACGTTCATGATATTACTCTTAATATCTACTCTACAGTTCTTGTGCACATACTTAACAGGGATAATTTCTCTATTCGCAATTTCTATGTTCATTGGGTATTCTAACTCGTCCTTAAACAATTCTAAGTTCTTAGCGAAGTCATCGGATATAAATGAGCAAGTAGCACCCGAATCAAACAACACATAAGCATTAACTTTATTGATCAGAATGATACCTGACACCACATCGCGAGACTGTACCGCGTCCTGCACTGTCACGTTGAATGTTCAGGCTGTTGGTCTATAGGTTGCGGTTGGTCCTGCAATGGTTAGAGTGCTTCCACCAGTATTTCCTCTGTTTCCTCCTGAACTCATCCCTCCCGATCCCTTTTTAGGACAATCTCTTGCAAGATGGTCCTTTGATCCACATGTGAAACATGCACCCTTCTTTGGGTTCGGATAGTTTGGTGCTATGTGGCCTTCCTGACCACAATTGTAGCACACTTGCTTCCCCTTCAGGTAAACTCCCAAATGCGTTTTTCCGCAGGTTGGGCACGGTTCAATCTTCTTCTTCTTCTGCCCTCCCTGTTGACTTCCGGCCGACGAATTTTTAGATCACTTCCTCTTATGATTGTGATTACCCCCAGTGCTACTTCCACCAGTCTTGTTATTACCTTCCTTCTCACTCTTCTTCTTTTGCTCCTGATTATACTTCGTTACTGCATCACTTCCACCCTCAGCAAGTATGGCCTTCTCTAACACTCCCACAAAAGTGTTCAATTGGAACATTGACAGTTTGCTATACAACCAGGGCTTCAGTCCCTGCTCAAATCATCTCGCCTTCTCTCATCAATATGTACTTGGTACGTGGCGAACCTAGCCAACTCGTTAAACCTTGCTGTATAATCAGCTACTGACATATTTCCCTGCTTCAACTCTAGAAACTAGACTTCTATCTGATTTTGTGAACTGGTTGGGAAATACATCTCGAAGAACATCTCTTTAAATCTTTCCCAGGATATTACACCTTCACCTCCTCTCACTTTGTTTGCCTGCCACCAATAGCTGGCTTCAGACTTCAGCATAAAAGTTGCATACGCAGTCTTCTGATCTTCCCTTACCCTAGCAACATCGAACACCTTCTCCATCTCCATTACCCACGTCTGAGCTTCAATTGGGTTTATGGAATCCTTAAACTCTGGCGGTCCCACCGCCTTGAAGCTTTATTATATAGTTTAAGTAATGTCACATCCATTATAAAATAAATCAATATCTTATTTAATTTATTTAAATAAAATATAATAATTTCTCAATAATTCACATAGTCACATAATTACATTTCTCATTTAATAATAATATTAAATTATTAAATCTCTAATTAATAATTAAATTAATTAAAATAACATAGGCTTATTAAATATTTCTTTTAATTCAATAAGCTCACATAATCACATACTTCGAATAATAAAAATTCTCCACATCAAATTAATAAATATAACACACATAATTAAATTAATCTACCACAATTTCATCAATTAATTATTTAATCTAATAATTTATTCATCGAAAAATTAAATTACAAAATTACGGTTGTCACATCTTTTCCCTCTTAAAAGGATTCTGTCCTCAGAATCACAACTCAATAATTTGTCCCGTTACATTCTCTGCCCTTACAAAGATTCTGTCCCCAGAATCGCATATAACAATCTAAGTAAATAAATGAGGTTAATTCTTCATCATATTCTCTTCGAGTTCCCACGTAGCTTCTACAGCGTTGTGGTTCCTCCAAATTACCTTAACAGAAGGTATTACTTTATTTCTCAGAACTTGTTCTTTTTGGTCGATAATTTGAACATGAATCTCTTCGTAAGACAAATCTTTGTCGAAATGTAGGGGTTAATATTCAATCACGTGCTTGTAATCGGGTTTGTAGGGTCGTAGGACTGAGACATGGAAAACATTGTGGACATTCTCTAGAGATGGAGGTAAGGCTACCTCATAAGCAACTTCTCCGACCCTTCTCAGAACTTCAAAGGGTCCAATGAATCTTGGGCTTAGTTTCCCTTTCTTTCCTAACTTGATCTTTCCCTTACAAGGAGAGACCTTTAAGAACACATAACTACCTGGTTTGAACTCAACATTCTTACGGTGTGGATCGACATATTTCTTCTGTCTGTCTTGGGCTGCTATCAATCTCGCTCGGATCACTTTGACTATTTCTGCTGTTTGTTGTACCAATTCTGGTCCTAGTAATTGTCTTTCACCAACTTCATCCAAATATAGTGGAGTTCTGCACTTTCTTCTGTATAACGCTTCATAGGGTGGCATTCCAATACTAGTGTGGTAACTGTTGTTGTAACCGAACTCTACAAGCGGTAAATGATCATCCCAATTCCCTTTAAAATCCATTATACAAGCTCTTAACATATCTTCCAATATCTGAATTGTTCTTTCACTCTGTCCATCTGTCTGAGGATGATATGTCGTACTCATTCGCAACTGTGTACCCATGCATTCCTGTAGACATTTCCAGAAGTTCGACGTAAAACGCGGATCTCTATCAGAAATAATTGACACCGGAACTCCGTGCCTTGAAACAATCTCTTTCACATATAACCTTGCCAACTGATCTAGGTTGAATCTAATTTTGATCGGAAGGAAGTGTGCGGATTTCGTCAATCGGTCAACAATAACCCATACTGCGTCGTAGCCTTTCTAAGTCGTCGGTAAGCCAACCACGAAATCCATCGTAATATGTTCCCATTTCCATTCTGGAATCTCCAAGGTTGTAGCAACCCACTTGGTCTCTGATGTTCTGCTTTCACTTTCTGCTTGTCAGGCATTTGGCAACACATTATGCAACCTCTTATTTTATATTTGTCCACCAGAAGTGTTGTCGAAGATCTTGGTACATCTTGGTGCTACCAGGGTGAATCGAATATCTTGAGTTGTGAGCCTCGCTCAAAATTTCTTCTTTAATCTCTGGTACTGGCGGTACCCAAATTCCGCTCTCAAATCTTAGTAGTCCCTCACTGTCTATTTTGAATCTCGGTTCAGTCCCTTCAGATATCTTCTTCTTCACTTTCTCATATTCTTTGTCTTGAAGTTGAGCTTCCTTAACTTTATCCAGTAAGGTTGTACCAGCTTGCATCTGGAACAGCTTCTCGTTAATTTCCATAGGATACTTCACTTCCAATTCCAGCTTTTCCATTGCTAAAATTAGCTCCTCTTGAGCAGTCAACATCATCAATTTCTTCCGACCTTTTCTACTTAGGGCTTCGGCCACCACATTTGCCTTACCCGGATGGTATAGAATCTCACAATCGTAGTCCTTAAATAACTCCAACCACCTTCTTTGACGCATGTTCAAGTCTTTTTGTGTGAAAATATATTTCAGACTCTTGTGGTCTGTATATATTTCACACATCTCCCCATAGAGATAGTGCCTCCAGATTTTCAAAGCAAAAACTACTGCAGCTAACTCCAAGTCATGGGTCGGATACCCCTTCTCATAATCCTTCAGTTGTCGTGATGCATACGCAATGAATCTGCCATTCTGCTTAAGCACACAGCCAAGTCTTTTATGCGATGCATCACTATAAACCACAAAATTTCCTATGTAATCCGAAAGAGATAACACAGGTGTTGTACTCAACCTCTTCTTTATTTCCTGAAAACTTTCCTCACACTTCTCCGTCTAAACGAATTTCACCGATTTCCTAGTCAAATTCGTCAGCGGAGTTGCGATCTTGGAAAAATCCTGAATAAATCTTCTATAATAACCCACTAATCCAAGAAAACTTCTTACTTCCGATGGCGTCTTTGGCTGATCCCAGTTAATCACAGCTTCGACTTTGGAGGGATCCACCGAAATTCCGTCTCTATCAATCACATGTCCAAGAAATTGTACTCTTTCAATCCAGAATTCATATTTCGAAAACTTAGCATACAACTTCTCTCTTCTCAATGTCTCTAATGTCAATCTCAAATGCCCTTCGTGTTCTTCTTTGGTTTTTGAATATACCAAAATGTCATCTATAAATACCACTACGAATTTGTCCAAAAACGGCTGTAACACTCCATTCATTAAGCCCATAAATGCTGTAGGAGCATTCGTTAGACCAAATGACATTACTAAAAATTCGTAGTGACTGTATCGTGTTCTAAACGCTGTCTTCTGTACATCCTCTGGTCTCACCTTCAGTTGATGATAACCACTCCTCAAATCTATCTTTAAAAAGTATCTTGCTCCCTTCAACTGATCGAACAAGTCATCGATTCGCGGTAATGGATACCTATTCTTAATCGCGACCTTATTCAGTTCTTGGTAGTCTATGAAGAGTCGCATTGTTCCGTCCTTCTTCTTCACAAATAAAACTGGTGCTCCCCACAGTGATACGCTTGGTTGAATATACTTCTTGTCCAGTAATTCTTGTAGTTGGACCATCAGTTCTTTCATCTCTACCGGTGCCATTCGGTATGATGCCTTCGATATTGGAGCCGTTCCTGGAGCCAAATCGATCACGAATTCAACTGCTCTATCTGGAGGGAGTCCCGACAAATCGTCCGGAAATACGTCTGCGAAATCTCTCACTACTGGAATCTCATCTATTTTTGGATTCTCTTTACGACTATCGACTATGTAAGCTAGATATCCTTCACAGCCTTGCCTTAAAAATCTTCTGGCCTGCATCATCGTTAGACAACTTGCTTGTCAGGCGACTTGCTACCATAAAACCTGAACCTTCGACAGTCGTCATAAGGTTATCGCTTCTTCCGGCGTTCGATTACTGCCCCATAATTGGATAACCAATCCATACCCAAAATAACATCAAATTCTCCAAGTCGAATAGGGATAAGATCTACGTTCATGATATTACCCTTAATATCTACTCTACAGTTCTTGTACACATACTTAACATGGATTATTTCTCTATTCGTAATTTCTATGTTCATTGGGTATTCTAACTCGTCCTTAAACAATTCTAAGTTCTTAGCGAAGTCATCAGATATAAATGAGCAAGTAGCTCCCGAATCAAATAACACATAAGCATTAACTTTATTGATTAGAATGATACCTGACACCACATCGCGAGACTGTACCGCGTCCTGCACTGTCATGTTGAACGTTCTGGCTGTTAAAGGTCCACTAATAATGTTTTATCCCTGTGACATCAATCAACAATTCTTGTCCACAATTATATGAATAACTCATAATCATAATTGTGATTCTGAATTCCTTTTCGCACCCAGGACGAAGATAATTTACATCACCTTTCTTCACCTGAAACATCAAAAATCATGGTTATACCAAATCTCAATTTCTGCTCATAATCATACTAATAAATTCATCTTTGCACTACGGCCAAAGATATACAACTATATAACCAATAATCAACAGTTCATCTTTGCACTACAGGCCAAAGATATACAACTATAAAACCAATAATGCTGAGACTAAGCTTAATAGTATTACGACCACGAATTATCCATGCGCTACAGGCCAAGGATATTTGTGTTTTCCATTACGGTCATGATTATACCGAATAATCCCTGGTCATAATCATACCAAGTCCATCTATGTACTACGGGCCAAAGATGACTTTTACCACATCATTTATAACATTACGGTCATGATTATACCGAATAATCCCTGGTCATAAGGTCATAATCATACCAAGTCCATCTATGCACTACAGGCCACATATGACTTTCAACACAACACAAGCATGGGAATGATGACAATGATATAAGCATTAATCAAACGAAAACAAGGATAAATATTAAAGACTTTAAATTTATCCAAATATTATCAATCACTTAATAAACTCATAATCTAATATTATTAACATTATAACAATATTTTAATTACTTCTTAAACTTATAAATAATTTATTTCAATTGTTTACACTTTACCAAATAATGCATTTAATCATTCAAAAATGCCATACTCATAAGATTTCATCACCAATGATCAAATCGCTCATCAAAAATCTGCATATACCCTATATAGGATTTCTAAGCCATAAAATCTTATTTTCCAACTTTGTTACATCACATAACATATTTAACTCATTTACTCATAACTAGATCATTTTCATGAAAAATACCAAATTAGTCCCAAAAATATTTCTTTTCTGGGATTTAGCAGAATATAGTCCTATATTGAATATATATTTTTCTCAAAATTTTTAAAATTCATTTACCATTTTTCAAAAATCAATTTCTAATTAATTCCTTAAGAAATTAGCTACCTCAAGTTTAACTCCAGAAATTCCCAAATCCTGGAAGAATCTTACACATGTTAACGTGAGCTTCCAGTTTAAATTTCATGCTGATCGGAGTTATAGAACTCCGGTTATAGCGTTTTTCGTTGGAAAAACCTAAATATTGAAATAGTCATAACTTGTTCATTTTAAGTCAGAATGAGCTCATTTTTGGACAGGAGATACTTTATACCATATATTTCCATTTCGAAAAAGGCCGGAATTTTTCTCATAAATTAAGTGGTCGAAAATACCCTTTTAAATTTCTGGGCAGTAGCTTTTTCATAATTTGCAGCTTTTGACTCCTTTGCTAAAATTAGTCCACAAGAAAATCTACAACACCTTTTCCAGTGATTCTACCTGGATAAGTTAGAAAACTCATAGATCTAACTCTAGAACTTGACCCCACTCAAAAATTCGAAATATAATAGGAGATAAGGTCAATTGAATTTCATGTTCCATTTTCTCCTAAAATCTGATTTTCAACCCTTTGTGATTTCTAAGAAACTTTTATGTTTTCACATAATAACCAACATAACTCATCATAACACTTACTAATACTACATATACCGATGATTTTCATCAGTCCAATGCTTTTATTATGACTTTCATCATAATCCACGTAAATAGATCATTTCCACAATTTAATAAGGAATGAATACAAAGGATCTTTCACCATGCATGTGGTAATCCACATAGACATGTTATTCGAACAGAATAATAAAGAATGGAATAATAGAAGAATTGACCACGCATGCGATAGACCACACAGACAGGTTATTCTCAATAGAATAATAAAGAACGGAACCAGGTCAGGCGTAATCCGCACCGACAAGATATTCCAATAGAATAATAATAAAAATCGGAACCCGAGTCAAAGCGAAATTAAGACCGGCATGAGATATTCGATAGAATAATAAAGAATGGAATAATAGAAGAATTTCACCATGTATGCGGTACTTAGATGACGAAGTTATTCCAACATAATAATAAAGAATGGAATAATAGAAGAATTTCACCATGTATGCGGTACTTCGCATATACAAGTTATTCCAACAGAATAATAAGGAATGGAATAACAAAAGTTCTCTTCATGAATACGAAAGAAATAATACCCCTTACGAGTACAACAAATAATATCCCTTACCTTAGAACAAACTGGATATAAGAGTAGTGAAGTAGCAGAATACTTTTCTTCTTTCTCTCTAGAGTTTCAAAGTGAATTAAGTAAGAAATAATAAAGGAATGAGCTTCTATTTATAGGAGAATGGACCTAATAGTAACTAATTTTTGAACGGTCAGATTTGATTTACATTTAAACCAGACGGTCCAGTTGGTTTACTATAAAATATTCTAATAAAACAAAATCTTTTAAATAAAATATAATATATTCTATTTATAATATAATAAAATGAATAACTTTATAAAAGTATTCTATTTTATATAAAAGGATTTTACTATGCAAACACTATGCATGCACTATGCATAATAAAATATAATATATTCTAATTATTGTCTAATAAAACAAATAACTTTATAAAAGTATTTTGTTTTATATAAAAAGATTTTACTATGCAAAACACTATGCATAATAGAATATAATATATTCTATTTATAGTCTAATAAAACGAATAACTTTATAAAAGTATTACATTTTATATAAAAAAGCTTTTCTGTTTTATTACATTAATAATACTAATAAAACAAAACTTCATCATCATTATTATAATTCACACTATTAATCGACCAGGTTATTCCCAGGAAAGAGGGGGCTTTCTAATAAGGATTTCTCCCTATTGGCAAGTGCAATTAGGTGACCAAACCTCTCCTCGCGTAACTTCTAGACATCGTTAATATTGCAAATAATAATATTAATAACTTTGTTATCTCAATTATTGATTTAATAATATATAAAATATCGACAATAATTGAATCAAACTGAGTGACTTCTCACGTAAGCATTAATAATCCATACCGTGTGCTACTATGCAACTACGCGTATTTTACCACCGATTATTTTATAACAACTTGCTTACTTTGAAATTTTTTCAAATGTCACCCTTAACTTTAAACTTTTATCAATTTAACTATTCACCAAAATAAAAAATTTGAATACTTTTATTTCATAAAATTCGGGGTCTCACAATCTCCTCTCCTTATGAAATTTCGCCTCAAAATTTATGTATACGTCCACAGTATTTCAAGAGATGAGAATACCTTGCTTTCTTTTCGGATTGTATCTTCCCTGTTATTTCCTCCGTGTATCATGATTTTCCCATTGCTCATCTCCTGTGTTTCAGATATCATTCTAGAATATACTTCAAAACAAGGTTAATTGACATATCATAATTTGTCAACTTATCAAGTAAACTATTTCAGCTTAGGTAAGTCACACAGTAGCGAAGTATATTACTTGTATCCCCCCTCCTAGTTCTAGACTCATATCTCCGCCAGCAACCATATCCCTAAGCTTTGATATCAAATGTGACGCCCCAAAAATAGGTATACATCACCCATCTTGGGTCGCCAGGAAATACACTACTGACAACTTCATTTATACAACTGTCGTGCAAAATACGACAACAAGTATACTGTGAGTTTTAATACAAATGTATGTAACTCTCATAGTGCCTCGATCACAACCTTACAATGGTACGTTACATAAAAGTACAATCAAAAACTGTTTTTGAAATTAAAATCTTTGGGAAGTGCTCAAGGAAACCTTCGTGCATTATCCTTGAGGTCATGAATCTAAGTTATGATAGATATCATATGTCCAGAGAATTATCCTTGGTCAACCTAATAGACCCCAAAGAAAAAATGAGAAGATTACTATAATGTTTCTTCCAATGGTGAGTCTTCTCTTGACATATAACTATCTCCACTATCTCCAAGTGAAAATTATATTTCAAATAAAAAATCGAATATTTTGTAATTACTTTTAATAATGAATAAAATAATATTATTTATTATTATTACGTGTTGATAAGATGAATGTAAAGATTATTTCATGACCTAGAAATGTCGAAATATAAAATAGTATTTTAACTACGTTGAGAAATGAATTAAGGTGTTTGAATTTCTAAGACGAAAATAAAAGCTTTTAGAAATTATTTTTGAAAAACACTATTCATCGATTTACACTATTCATTATTTTTTGAACTTCCAGAAATACGTAACGTTATAATATCAAGGTGATATTGATTATGTAATAATAATCTAAGTATGGAAAACGTAATATTTAGCATGTGGACCTAAATTGAGAGCGTTAGGTTTATTAAGCGTAAAGGAAGAAAGTTATGATCGTATAATGTGTATACATTATATAAAGTGATGAATGTAAGTATAATCTGACGTATTGTACTATTATGTATGAAGAATGAGATAATGTATATTACGAACTAGTATCGAGTTAGCATCTGAAAGATTATCGTGGGGTATAATTGTTAAGATGGTTAACTAAAGATAATGGACTTGTAGGATTATTAGCATAATAAGTATAAGTCGATATAATGTGACAATCAAGCCCAAGTGTTTGATATATCATTAGTCCAAACTATGTAGCACAAGCCCATTAAGAAAGTAGTTAGATTAATTAACCAAGCCCAATAAAGAAGCCTTGATCCATGGAATTGAACCAAGTAGGAAGTGGGTAAGCTTGATGGGCAAGGATTATGTGTGATGACCAAGTACTTTATGTGGTTAGCAAGTAGACTTAGAGGTCAAGTTATGAATAGTAAGGAGGTGGAGGATGAGGAGGTGGAATGAGGAGGTGGAAATGAGGAGGTGGGATGGTTTAAAGTCCATTTTGCCCTAAACTTTGGTTGCTATATAAATAGAAAGCCACAATTCATTTGTTGGTTGTTCAATAATCATCCAACTCCTCTCAATTATAAGCTACTTATTTAGTAAAGCAAATAAGCACTTTTAAGTCAAAGTTAGATTTTCCAAGAAGAAGAAGTTAGACTTTAAAGGAAATGATCTTGTGTTAAATGTTCTTTCATCTCTATTATAATAGGATGATAAGGGAAGTGTTATTAATGAACATGTATGCTAAGATCATGTAATAAGTTAATAAGGAATGAACTTAAGCCGAATAATTTGGATAAGCAACTTGAACATTAATAAGTTGCTAGAACCATAAAGAACTTATCATATGTTGTCATATGATGATTAGTATCTTGAATATAGCATAAGAATATTGATTAGTGGACTTAAGTTATTAATAAGTCATGAGCATGAAGATTTATAGTTCATAAGTTGAATAAGTCATTGACTTATGAGAATAAGTCAAAACCTACTTGGATTATAAGTTGGTGTAATAAATAATTTGTAATGATCATATGATGGTTGAAATCCATTTAGAATCATTAAGAATGTAGTTTTGCCGAAATTCACACGATTGAACGATTATCTTAGAATTTGTAGAATTCTCGGAATGGAAGTCGTATTTTGTGTTTGAAGTCAAAAACGTTGGTTTTCAATGGAGACAAGTCATATTTGGCATTATAGAGTTGCGGACTCAAAAATGGCCAATTACGACTTAGAAACGAAGAAAAAGCGGCGTTGAGCGTTCACGAAACGTTTATCGTTTTAGTTAAAAATGAACTCATAGGTGAAATTTTAGAAAACAAAGTCAAATAGATAAAATTCTTGCATGAGCATATAGAGTATGTAATTTGTGAACCGTAGGCTTTTGAGCGGACCAATTCGGACTTATAACGAAGAAGTTATCGTCAGGGAGTTTAATGAAATTTTTAAAATTTTGCAAACTATCTCGAGGCCTGAGTCGTAGCTTGTGGCAGCGACTCATGACCAAAAAGCCATGCCATGTAACGCGAAGCTGGAACAAATGCATCTTTGCTAACTTCGCTGTGGCGTGCGAGATCTGAGAGTTAAGTGTGGCGCGTGGCATGGCGCTGATCCTAGTGTTTTGTTGGACAAGAATGTTTACAAGTGTAGAATGAAAAGGAACTTGTTAGTAATGAACTAGAGATATAAACATAACATTGTAAAGGTACTTGTAAGACACTAATGCATGATGATTAAGAGTTAATAATCAATTGAAAGTGAGCGTAATGTGAATGAGCGTAATGAAAGCGAAAACCCATAATAGTAGATCTAAGTTAGGATTTACATTGAGATGAAGGGTAAGATATAATAGTATACATACTTGATTATATAAGACCTAATGTGGTATGTTATATGATCATGTATTGTAGAAACGTAGAGACTTAAAGTGTACGTGTGTTAATCGATGAAGTAGATCTTTGAAAGGCAAATATTCTAACCCTTGTTCGATTCGATGCGGACAAGTTTTGTAATTCATGTATTCTTTCGCATGAAGTTTTTTAACGATGAAGTCTAAAGCCAACTCTTTCGGCTAGACTTATATTATGATTCTGTCGAAGCATGATTTATGTTTACAGTTATATTGGTATGGTTTTCAATCGAAGACCAAGTATGCTAAAATGTTTTTGTCGTTTAACGGCGAGCGCGTGAGTTGCCACAACTTAAATGTATACGTTTAATGAATGTAGTGTTGATCGACATAGAGTACTATGAAATGATCACTTCGAGAAGTGCTTTCGTAAGCTATCTTGGGACTTACGGACTTAGTGCGGGTTTGTCCTTTTCAAAAGAAATTATGAGCTATTCATAGTTTCAAGCCTTAGTTGATATTCTCTTGAATATTGTTGTTGGAAAATGTTTTGAATGAAAAGAAGTGCTATTTTGAATTATCGATAGTACTTACGTAACTATTGTTCGATTCTTGAAGATATATGAGTTCTATGTTTCAAGCATGTTGTTTATTAGAATTGTAGTACTTGCTTTGAGCTAGTCATGCTCACTCTTGCTTGAACCATATGAACACGACTAAGATCGAAGCGGAATAGAAGGCTCGAGGCGAGAGACAAGAGAAGGCGAAAGCGAAGAAGAACCCTTAGATTGCTTATGTAATAGAATAGTTGAACGATTTGTAATATATTTGATATTATGACAAGAACAAACGAATGGGTTACAAAGAACACAGGAAATGTAATATTATTTTGGATATATAGAAGTTATATTAGTCCTTTTGAGACTATTCAATTGAATGAATGAATGAATGAATGGTATGGTAGTAGTATGTATACACCATCATCGGGTTGGAAGATACCCGAATTTGGGGCGTCACGAGGTTGGTATCAAAGCATTAGGTTATAAAACTTAAGGGGGGATTAAAACCTTAAGTCATAACCTTAAGAGGAGTCGAAAGTAAAGAAAAAGAAAATAACCTTATAAAAATGCATTATGATTATGTTATGTGTTTTATTATTCTCTTGGCGTGTACTAATCAACTTAATTATTTTGTGTAGATGTCGGGAGTAAATGGAATGTTTGTAGATGAGCAAACCATTAGTGAAGAATCGGTGAACCAAGTAGAGGTTATCTCTGAACCCTATAGCGAGAGCGGATGTAGTGATTATTGAGTCAGGAGACTCGGAGAAGAAGACTGACTACATGTCGTGTTTGATGGGATGATAGAGGAGGAGGTAGAGGCAGTCTCCTTTAACCCGAGTGGCTATAGCGGTGAGAGATAGCTCACAGGGGTCGATGATGTCTCTTTTCATGTCGGTGTTGGATAGAAATATCCATTCTTATCGAGAAGTCAAGGAGGCTGCGAGAGCTCCAAATGGTTATAGAGGACAAGGCGATGTCGAGTCCATGTGGGAGCGAGAACATGATGAGAGGATTTTGGCTAAGGACAAAGTCCGAGATTTAAAAGCACGAGGTCTTTGAGCTCGAGGAGGAGCTAAAGACTAAGGTCTGCGAGAAGATAGGGAGGATGTCCTATATCTATAGGAGTTCTCACACAGGATTTCAATGTGACGGTATGCTGGATATCCAGTGGAGGTGGGGCAAACCACGGCATCTTATTAGCCGTGATATTATTATTGGTCTTGCCAAGGCGAATTTCGATAATGCCTTGAGGCAGATGTAGATTAGGGGTAGTCAGACTAGTATGTAAATATTTTTTTTTAGTAGTAGTGACGTAAAACCCTTTTTGTATAGTAAAGGGTAGTCTTTTGTAAATCCCAATTTTTGGAAAGTGATAGCTGGAAAGTAATGTAATCAGCTTAGGTTGTGTATGTAACCGATGTAGTGTTATACTACGAGAATGAATATAAAGACCTTTTTATGGAAAGCAATGAGTTATGGATGTTGGAGTTATTGTTTAATATTGAATGATAACTAATAAAGAAAGGAATAATAATGATGATGTGTTTATTGTATCGACAAAAAATGCCGCCAAGAAGAGTGCAACGTAATCAAGGTCTGAGCGTAAAATCAACCGGAGGAGGTCCGGTTAACCCGATCAGAGGAGTTTGTTAATTTAATAACAATGCCTTTAATAGAACGAGGGCTAATATCACGTAAAATCCGAGAGTAGCACAGCTACTACCTTTAAGGATTTCAAGAGCGTGGGTCATGGGAGTTCAAAGGAACTACGGACCTATTGAAACCCAAATATGGGTTAAGGAGATAGAGAAGGCATTTGTGATAGCAAATGTCGATGAGAGCCCAAAAGTTGCCTTTGCGACCTATATGATGAAGGAGAGAGCCAACTTTTGGTGGGAAGCCAATCGAATTAGGGTTGGGATATCAAATCTAACGTGGGATAGGTTCGAGGAGATATTCTTGAGAACTACTTTCCCACGAGCATGCTGAGGAGGATGGAGATGCGGTTTTGGAGTTGAAACAAGGGGACATGATGGTTCCCCAATCGTCTGCCAAGTTTAATGAAATCGGCGAGGTTAAACTCCACATCAGTGGATCTTGAGGTGAGGAAGGCGCGACGGTTCGAGTGGCTTGAAACCACAGGCTCTATAATCGTATATCGGTGTTCAAAGTACTTCTTTTGGGACCATTTTAGAAAGCGATAATCATAAAGGTGGTAGTGAGGCGTTGAGCCAATACCAAAAAAAAAAAAAAAATAAGGGTAAGGTAGATGGGGAGTAAAGATCGAGGGAGCGGTGGTAGTGGCGAGGTCGGAAAAGGAAGGTATTTAGCTCTGGGAATACTAGGAGTGAAGCAAGGAGACCCGAAGAAAAAAGAATGGAGGCTGCAGACACAATGGGAAGACTCGTTTAGGAGTCTGTCTCAAGCGGAAGGTCGTCTGTTACAATTGTGGACAGGAGGGGCACATTGCGCCTAATTGTCTGAGTCCGAAGAAGAACCACGGATGCTTTGTGTGTGGATCAACTGACCACATGGCAAAGAACTGTCCGAAGAAGGGGACGGACGGGAATCGGGGCGCTAATAGCGGTAAGCTAGCTATTAGTGGGCCAGCACAGCCGGGTAGGCCGATGGGCCGTACCTTTAACATGACAGTCCAAGATGCAGTTGCATCAGGGGACGTCGTCGCATGTATTATTCTGATTAACGATATCAATGCGTACGTGTTGTTTGATTCGGGTGCTACTTGTTCGTTTATAGCATGCGATTTTGCTAGACGATTAGGATTACTTCCCAAAAAGTTGCCTATACCTTTAAATATTAAGGTAGCAAATGAAGAGATAATTCATGTTGAAGATGTTCATAAAAGTTGTTGTGTAGATATACGTGGTTGTAAATTATCGGTGAGATTTATTACCAATAAAGTTAGGAGAATTCGATGTAATTCTCGGGATGGATTAGTTAGTGAACCATGGGGCAATTATAGATTGTCAAAAAGAAATGTGTGAACATTAAGGCGTTAGAACAACCTCGGGTAGTATTTTACGGGAATAGATCATGGGACATTAGTGTTGTCTAACCATGACACAAACTAGGAAATTATTAAGGAAGGGATGCGTGGGTTATCGTATGTCATGTTGTTGATACCCGAGTGGTAGCAACCATGGAACAAATACTCAGTAGTGAGAGAATTCACCGATGTATTTCAGAGTGAATTATCGGGTCTTCCATGGGATAGGGAGACGAGTTTGTGATAGACATTGTGCGGGAGGCGACACGGTTTCGAGGCACACCGTATCGTATGGCGCCGATGGAGATGAAGGAGTTGATGGTGCGATTGCAAGAAGCTGTTGACGCGGAAGTACATTCAACCGAGAGTGTTTCGCCATGTAGAACACCGTTTTGTTTGTCGAAGAAGAAGGACGGATCGTTAAGATTGTGTATCGACTATCGAGAGTTGAACAAGTTAACGATAAAGAATAAATACCCATTGCCGGGGATCGATGATCTCTTTGATCGATTGAAAGGGCTAAGTATTTTTCTAAAATAGATTTAAGGCAGGTATCATCGGTTGAAGGTTAGGAAGGAGGATGTGCCAAAGACGACATTTAGGACTCGTTATGGTCATTACGAGTTTACGGTGATGTCGTTTGGGTTGACAAATGCACCCAATTTGCATTTATGGATATGATGAATAGTGTTCAAACAATATTTGGACAAGTTAATCGTGGTGTTTATAGATGATATTCTAGTCTATTCTAAGATGCGGAAGATCATCTTTGAACACCTAAGATTAGTGTTGGAGACACTTAGGAAGGAGAAAGTTGTATCTGAAAAATTCACTAAGTGTGAATTTTGGTTGGAGAAAGTCTGATTTTTAGGTCATGTCATTGACCGTGAGGGAATTTTAGTAGATCCGGTGAAGGTGGGCCGTGATGAATTGGGAACAACCGAAAATGCCGGTGAGGTGCGGAGTTTCCTAGGGTTAGCGAGTTACTTATCGAAGATTCATCCGGGACTTTTTGAAGATAGCTACTCCGTTGACTAACTTGACGAGAAAGAAAGCGGTGAAATACGCTTGGGTGACAAGTGCGAGGGCGAGTTTTCAAGAACTAAAGAAGAGATTGAGTGAAGCGCTTTGTTTTGTCATTGCACGATGACACGGGAAATTTTGTAGTTTATAGCGATGCTTCGCATAGAGGACTTGGTTGTGTGCTCATGCAGCATGGCAAGGTCATTGCGTATGCATCTAAGCGATTGAAGGATTATGAGAAAGTTTACCTACTCATGATGCAGGCTGGCCTGATGAATTTTGCTCTAAAGATATGGAGACATTATCTTTATGGAGAAAAATGTGAGATATACATGACCACAAAAGTCTAAAATATATCTTCACGAGAAGGAGTTGAATATGAGGCGGAGAGAGATGGTTTGGAGTTGATAAAGGATTACATTTGTGAAATCTGTATCACCTGGAAAAGCCAATGATGTAGTTCTTGCGCGCCTTAAATAGGAAGGGTCGGAAAAGTTGTCTTTATTGACTGGCTCAAAGCCGAGTTAATAACGAGAGATGGCTAGAATGGAGTTGGAAGTGAAGCTTTGCCAGTGAAGGTGGACAAATGTTGTTTTGCGACGGAGATGCAATCTACCATCGTAGAAAGAATTAAGGAGGTACAACTCAAAAGCGGATGAGTGTGTGTGATGATGAAGGAGGCTGACTAGCCATGAAAAGATACTAAAAATGCAGTCTTGATAATGAGGGATTATTGAGATTTGAAGGAAGAATTTGGGTTCGAATGAGGCGAAATTAAAGGAGCGAGGTGTTGCAAGAGGCTCATAGTTCGAGGTTTTGATTCATCCTGGTAGCACTAAGATGTATCAAGATCTTCACGAGTTTTTGGTGGCCGAACATGAAGAGAGAGATAGCGAATATATGTGAGTAGGTGCTTGACTTGTCGAGAGAGTTAAGGCGAACATCAACGACCTAGTGGCTTACTACGGTCATTAGAAATTCCGGAGTGGAAATGGGAGAATATCACGATGGATTTTGTGGTGGGACTTAGACTACTCGAGAAAGGTATGATGATGCGATTTGGGTAATAGTGGACCGATTTGACAAAGTCGGCTCACTTTTTTTGCCATTAGGGTCAAGTATAACTTAGACCAATTAGCTAGACTCTATATTAAGGAAATAATCTCCAGACATGGGGTACCATTATCGATTGTGTCGGATCGTGATCCATTCATTCACATCGAACTTTTGGAGGAGTCTCTGAAGAAGCGATTGGGAGCGCGATTGAAGCTGAAGTCTGGCGTATCATCCACAAATGGATGGACAAAGCGAGAGAATAATTCAAACGTTAGAAGATATGCTAAGATCTTGCGTCATGGATTTCAAGGGTAGTTGGGATGATCATCTACCATTAGTGGAGTTTGCATATAACAATAGTTATCATGCAAGCATAGGTATCTTGCGCCTTCTGAAGCTTTGTATGGGAGGAAATGCGAATGCCACTTTGTATTGGGATGAGGTAGGAGAACGCCGAATGTTGGGACCAGAATTGGTGCAACAGACAACGGATATTGTCAAGAAGATTCAGATGCGTCTTCTAGCAGCTCAAGACAGGCAGAAGAAGTTTACGGATCCGCATAGAGAGAATCGGGAGTTTGAAGTAGGTTCGTACGTATTCCTAAAAGTATCTCCCTGGAAAGGAAAGATACGTTTTGGAAAGAAGGAAAAGTTAAGTCCAAGGTTTATAGGACCTTTTGAGGTTTTAAAACGGGTGGGTGAGGTAGCCTATATGATAGCATTACCTCCAGACCTAGAACGAATACATAATGTATTTCACGTATCAAGTATTACGTCCTTATAAGCGGATTATAAGCACGTGATAGAATATGAACCTATTCATGTCGAGAAGGACTTAACGTGTCTGAGGAAGCGCCGATTCAAATTGTCGATAGAAAAGAACAAGTTACGCGAACAAAAGTCATACCTTGATAAAGGTGATATGGAAGAACCACAATGCAGAAGAAGCAACGTGGGAGTTAGAAGAAATGATGAAAAAGAATTACCCTCATTTATTTGTGTAATTTTTTTTATATATATATAGCGAGATTACGGGGATGAGAATCCTTATAAGGGGGAGAGAATATAATACCCGAAAAATCGAATATTTTGTAATTACTTTTAATAATGAATAAAATAATATTATTTATTATTATTACGTGTTGATAAGATGAATGTCGATTACATGACCTAGAAATATCGAATGTGTAAGTAGTATTTTAACTACGTTGAGAGAATTAAAGGTGTTTGAATTTCTAAGGCGAAAATAAAAGCTTTTAGAAAAATTTTTGAAAAACACTATTCATCGATTTACTACTCAGAAATTATTTTTGAACTTCCGAGAAATACGTAACGTTATAATATCAAGGCGATATTGATTATGTAATAATAATCTAAGTATGGAAAACGTAATATTTAGCATGTGGACCTAAATTGAGAATGTTAGGTTTATTAAGCGTTAAAGGAAGAAAGTTATGATCATATATAATGTATATACATTGTATGAAGTGATGAATGTAAGTATAATACGACGTATTGTACTATTATGTATGAAGAACGAGATAATGTATATTACAAACTAGTATACGAGTTAGCATCCGAAAGATTATACGTGGGGTATAATTGTTAAGATGGTTAACTAAAGATAATGGACTTGTAGGATTATTAGCATAATAAGTATAAGTCAAATATAATGTGACAATCAAGCCCAAGTGTTTGATATATCATTAGTCCAAACTATGTAGCACAAGCCCATTAAGAAAGTAGTTAGATTAATTAACCAAGCCCGATAAAAGCCTTGATCCATGGGTCAAAACCAAGTAGGAAGTGGGTAAGCTTGATGGGCAAGGATTATGTGTGATGACCAAGTACTTTATGTGGTTAGCAAGTAGACTTAGAGGTCAAGCAATGAATAGTAAGGAGGTGGAGGATGAGGAGGTGGAATGAGGAGGTGGAAATGAGGAGGTGGGATGGTTTAAAGTCCATTTTGCCCTAAACTTTAGTTACCTATAAATAGAAAGCCACAATTCATTTTGTTGGTTGTTCAATAATCATCCAACTCCTCTCAATTATAAGCTACTTATTTGGTAGAGCAAATAAGCACTTTTAAGTCAAAGTTAGATTTTCGAAGAGAAAAGAAGTTAGACTTCAAAGGTAATGATCTTGTGTCCAATGTTCTTTCATCTCTATTATAATAGGATGATAAGGGAAGTGTTATTAATGAACATGTATGCTAAGATCATGTAATAAGTTAATAAGGAATGAACTTAAGCCGAATAATTTGGATAAACAACTTGAACATTAATAAGTTGCTAGAACCATAAAGAACTTATCATATGTTGTCATATGATGATTAGTATGTTGAATATAGCATAAGAATATTGATTAGTGGACTTAAGTTATTAATAAGTCATAAGCATGAAGATTTATAGTTCATAAGTTGAATAAGTCATTGACTTATGAGAATAAGTCAAAACCTACTTGGATTATAATTTGGTGTAATAAATAATTTGTAATGATCATATGATGGTTGAAATCCATTTAGAATAATTAAGAATGTAGTTTTGCCAGAATTCACACGATTGGACGATTATCGTCGAATTCGTAAAATTCTCAAAATGGAAGTTGTATTTTGTGTTTGAAGTCAGAAATGTTTGTTTTCGATGGAGACAAGTCATATTTGGCATTATAGAGTTGCAGACTCAAAAATGACTGAATTCCGACTTAGAACGAAGAAACGAGCGTTAAACGTTCACGAATGTTTATCGTTTTAGTTAAAAATGAACTCATAGGTGAAATTTTAGCAAACGAAGTCAAATAGATAAAATTCTTGCATGAACACATAAAGTATGTAATTTGTGAATCGTAGGCTTTTGAACGGACCAATTCAGACTTATAACGAAGAAGTTATGCGTCCGGGAGTTTCGTGAAATTTTTAAAATTTTGTAAACTATCTAAGGCACGAGTCGTCATGCCATGCGCGACTCATGACCTTAAAAGCCAGCATGTGATGACATGAGGATGGAACCATGCATCTCTTTGCTAACTTCGCTTCACATGCCATGACGCGAGATGTGAGAGAGTTAAGTGTGGCGTATGGCGCCTTGATCCTAGAGTTTTGTTGAACAAGAATGTTTACAAGTGTAGAATGAAAAGGAACTTGTTAGTAATGAAACGAGATATAAACATAACATTGTAAGGTACTTGTAAGACACTAATGCATGATGATTAAGAGTTAATAATCAATTGAAAGTGAATGTAATGTGAATGACGTAATGAAAGCGGAAACCCATAATAGTAGATCTAAGTCGAGGATTTACATTGAGATGAAGGGTAAGATATAATAGTATACATACTTGATTATATATAACCTAATGTGGTATGTTATATGATCATGTATTGTAGAAAAGCGTAGAGACTTAAAGTGTATGTGTGTGTTAATCGATGGCGAGATCTTTGAAGGCAAGTATTCTAACCCTTGTTCCAGTTTCGATGCAGACAAGTTTTGTAATTCATGTATTCTTTAGCATGAAGTTTTTTAACGATGAAGTCTAAAGCCAACTCTTTTCGGCTAGACTTATATTATGATTCTGTCAAGCATGATTTATGTTTACGAGTTATATTGGTATGGTTTTCAATCGAAGACCAAGTATGCTAAAATGTTTTTTTGTCGTTTAACGACGGTAGCGTGAGGTTGCCACAACTTAAGCGTATACGTTTTAATGAATGTAGTGTTGATCGACATAGAGTACTATGAAATGATCACCCGAGGCGTGCTCGTAAGCTATCTTAGGACTTACGGACTTAGTGTTGGGTTGTCCTTTTCAAAAGAAATTATGAGAATGCTCTCATAGTTTCAAGCCTTAGTTGATATTCTCTTGAATATTGTTGTTGGAAAAGCGTTTTGAATGAAAAGAAGTGCTATTTTGAATTATCGATAGTACTTACGTAACTATTGTTCGATTCTTGAAGATATATATGAGTTCTATGTTTCAAGCATGTTGTTTATTAGAATTGTAGTACTTGTTTGAGCTAGTCATGCTCACTCTTGCTTGAACCATATGAACACACTAAGATCGAAGCGGATAGAAGGCTCGAGGCGAAGGACAAGGGCAAGGCGAAGACGAACCCTTAGATTACTTATGTAATAGAATAGTTGAACGATTTGTAATATATTTGATATTATGACAAGAACAAACGAATGGGTTACAAAGAACACAGGGAATGTAATATTATTTTGGATATATAGAAGTTATATTAGTCCTTTTGAGACTATTCAATTGAATGAATGAATGAATGTAGTATAGTAGCATCTCTAGGGTTGGAAGATACACCATTTATCACAATTCGGACTCAAGAATACTGGAAGAAGCAAAAAGGAAAGATATATACAACTGTATAACCAATAATCAACAGTTCATCTTTGCACTACAGGCCAAAGATATACAACTATAAAACCAATAATGCTGAGACTCAGCTTAATAGTATCACGACCACGAATTATCCATGCACTACGGGCCAAGGATATTCGTGTTTTCCATTACGATTATGATTATACCGAATAATCTCTGGTCACAATCATACCAAGTCCATCTATGCACTACGGGCCAAAGATGACTTTTACCACATCATTTATAACATTACGGTCATGATTATACCGAATAATCCCTGGTCATAATCATACCAAGTCCATCTATGCACTTCACAAATACGAGATGACTTTCAAAGACAACACAAGCATGGGAATGATGACAATGATATAAGCATTAATCAAACGAAAACAAGGATTAATATTAAAGACTTTAAATTTATCCAAATATTATCAATCACTTAATAAACTCATAATCTAATATTATTAATATTATAACAATATTTTAATCACTTCTTAAACTTATAAATATTTTATTTCAATTGTTTACACTTTACCAAATAATGCCTTTAATCATTCAAAAATGCCATACTCATAAGAATTCATCACCAATGATCAAATCTCTAATCAAAAATCTGCATATACCTTATATAGGATTTCCAAGCCATAAAATCCTATTTTTCAACTTTGTTACTTCACATAACATATTTAACCCATTTACTCATAACTAGATCATTTTCATGAAAAATACCAAATCAGTCCCAAAAATATTTCTTTTCCGGGATTTAGCATAATATAGTCCTATATTGAATATATATTTTTCTCGAAATTTTTAAAATTCATTTACTATTTTTCAAAAATCAATTTCTAATTAATTCCTTAAGAAATTAGCTACCTCAAGTTTAACTCCAGAAATTTCCAAATCCTGGTAGGATCTTACACATGTTAACGTGAGCTTCCAGTTTAAATTTCATGCTCATCGTGAGTTATATAACTCCGGTTATAGTGTTTTTCGTCGAAAAAACCTAAATATTAAAATAGTCATAACTTGCTCATTTTAAGTCAGAATGAGCTCATTTTTGGACAGGAGATACTTTATATCATATATTTCCATGTCCCAAAAGGCTGAAATTTTTCTCACAAATTAAGTGGCCAAAAATGCCCTTTTAAATTTCTGGGCAGTAGCTTTTTCATAATTTGCAGCTTTTGACTCATTTGCTAAAATCAGTCCACACGAAAATCTACAACATCTTTTTCAGTGATTCCACCTGGATAAGTTAGAAAACTCATAGATCTAACTCTAGAACTTGACCACACTCAAAAATTCGAAATATAATAGGAGATATGGTCAATTGAATTTCATGTTCCATTTTCTCCCAAAATCTGATTTTCAACCCTTTGTGATTTCTAAGAAAATTTTATGTTTTCACATAAAAACCAACATAACTCATCATAACACTTACTAATACTACATATACCCATGATTTTTATCAGTCCAATTCTTTTATTATGACTTTCATCATAATCCACGTAAACAGATCATTTCCACAATTTAATAAGGAATGAATACAAAGGATCTTTCACCATGCATGTGGTTATCCACATAGACATGTTATTCCAACAGAATAATAAAGAATGGAATAACAGAAGAATTGACCACGCATGCGATAGACCACACGCATGTGTTATTCTCAATGAATAATAAAGAATCGGAACCACGTCAAGCGTAATCAAGACCGGCGGTGATATTCCAAATGTAATAATAAAGAATCGGAACTGTGTCAGCGTAAATTGAAGACCATATATGATATTCTCGATGTAATAATAAAGAATGGAATAATAGAAGAATTTCACCATGTATGCGGTACTTCGTATAGATAGGTTATTCCAACATAATAATAAAGAATGGAATAATAGAAGAATTTCACCATGTATGCGGTACTTCGCATATACAGGTTATTCCAACAGAATAATAAGGAATGGAATAACAAAAGTTCTCTTCATGAATACGAAAGAAATAATACCCCTTACGAGTACAACAAATAATATCCCTTACCTTAGAATAAACTGGATATAAGAGTAGTGAAGTAGCAAAATACTTTTATTTTTTCTCTCTCTAGAGTTTCAGTGAATTCGTAAGAAATAATGAAGGAATGAGCTTCTATTTATAGGAGAATGGACTGACTAGTAACTAATTCTGAATCTATCCAGTTGATTTACTTTTAAACTGACGGTCCAGTTTGGTTTACTATAAAATATTCTAATAAAACAAAATCTTTTAAATAAAATATAATATATTCTATTTATAATCTAATAAAACGAATAACTTTATAAAAGTATTCTGTTTTATATAAAAAGATTTTATAATGCAAACACTATGCAGGCACTATGCAAACACTATGCATAATAAAATATAATATATTCTAATTATTGTCTAATAAAATAAATAACTTTATAAAAGTATTTTGTTTTATATAAAAAAGATTTTACTATGCGAAAATATTATGCGTAATAGAATATAATATATTCTATTTATAGTCTAATAAAACGAATAACTTTATAAAAGTATTATGTTTTATATAAAAAGCTTTTCTGTTTTAGTACATTAATAATACTAATAAAACAAAACTTCATCACCATTATTATAATTCACACTATTAATCAACCAGGTCGTTCCCAGGAAAGAGGGGGCTTTCCAATAAGGATTTCTCCCTATTGGCGTGCAATTAGGTGACTAAACCTCTCCTTGGCAGAACTTCTAGACATCGTTAATATTGTAAATAATAATATTAATAACTTTGTTATCTTAATTATTGATTTAATAATATATAAAATATTAACAATAATTTAATCAAACTGAGTGACTTCTCATGTAAGCATTAATAATCAATACCGTGTGCTACTATGCAACCACGCGTATTTTACCACCGATTATTTTATAACAACTTGCTTACTTTGAAAAATTTTCAAATGTCACCCTTAACTTTAAACTTTTATCAATCTAACTATTCACCAAAATAAAAAATTTGAATACTTTTATTTCATAAAATTTGGGGTCTCACAATTTCGATGTTATGACGTGGTAATGGGAGGTGAATGTAAAACGTTCAGACGTTGTGAACACAACGTTGTTGCGATGATCGATCAGTATTAGTATACAATGAACAGTATGGCTTTGACATTAGGAAAGAATAATGAACATGGGGTTCAGGTGTCAAGTAATGAATGAAAGTGATTAAAACCTTGGATGAAGGTTGAATAGAATTAAGAGGCAAGTAACATAAATGTTGAATACGTAAACGATCCTCGTGAATCGTATGCACGTTAGGCGAACGTTCTAAGTATACATTGGTTGTATGACTTAGACGTTGATGAATGTAATAAGTAAAATATGAATTATCAAGAAAGCTGTAGTAAATGGTAAGAAGATTAATGAAAGCCGAATGTGAGTCGGAGGAGAATGTTAGAATGAAATGTAAGCATTGAACACTTGAACTGACATAAAGGTTAAGTGTATGCGAATATTAAACGGGTAGAACCTACACCCCGTGTATGGTTTGACCGTAAGGTAATAAAGATCATTGATTAAACCTATGAACGGTGAAGAAGTTGAATTAAGGACAAGTACGTATAACGTAAAAGAAGCCGAGTTAATGTTTATAACTTGGATGACGTTCCGAGTCGAATGAATCGGACGTTGTAAGATAAGAATAAGGTAATGTAAAATAGTTAACGCTATAAATGCGTAGAATGAAAATTGAATGATCGTTCTGAGTATACAAAAGACTGTATGGCTTAGACGATGATGAATGAATCCTAAGGTATGGCATTTAGTTGCCAGAAAGCCATAAGGAATAAGAATTTGACTTAACAAACTATAATAGTTCAGATAAGTTAAGATAAGTTAGGTTGTAGTACAATCGTAACCTTTGATGGTTGACATATGGGAGTTGGGCTAAACAATTCCTTCAGAGAGTGAAGGTATATACAAAACTGACAATCGATCTAACTCACTGTGATGGATAGTGTAGATGAGACGAGAACTTGTTTGTTGGTTGTTTGTGGGAAACCACTCAGAGTACCATATGGACTACTAGCAGAGACACGATGCGTGCTGAGTCCTAGGAGAGTTATAAGAAAAAGATAAGAATGTAAATCATCAAAGATGATGAACATATTAAGTAAGACATCTCCGTATGTCATGAAGCCGTTAACCGGTAAAGGAAGTTGGTCGCGTAAACTTATTTTGTAAGAACGTGAACCCTAAGAAGTAAAGTTAAGTAAACCAATGCGTAAGTCAAGTATATGACTAATTAGTACATGTGTTATTTCCTTATGTGCTATATACAAATTGGAGTGAGCAGATTCGGTAATAAAACAATAAGTCAGAGTCAGGTATAAGGCAAGTTTTCCTAACGTCATTCATATTTTAAATGAATGCTAGTTTCTAAAACTTCTCAGATGTTGAACTTGAGAATTTCTGTCTATGTGCGAATGTATGAGGCCTTGTGCCACAATTTGAACACTTCGGTGTTTTTATGATATAAACTGTTCTATGATTGAACTGTTCAATATGAGCATGTTCTGTTTATACATGAACCGTTATTGTTAAGTCTGTGCTATTGTTTCTAGCGTACGTGTAATGTGTATGAAAGAGAGTAGAGAATGAAAGTATTTCAAAGTGAATGTAACTAATGTTTTAAAATGATAGGAATTAGATTATTCCTATTATTCAAGCTGCTTCATAACCTTTGTTCGGTTATTGAAGTCTTAAAAGAATGTTTGAATTCTTGAAGTTGTTTGTTCAATTGTTATGACTTGCTGGACAATTGAATGCTCACACTTTCTTTAAATAAAAACATTTTCAGCGAACGATGTTAGAAAGAACTTAAGGATCCCATAAAGATCAAGCTGATCGGTATCCAGAAGAAGTACCGTTCATTATATGAATGAGCGTGAAGATCAAGTGAAGACTTATAATATAGAATGATATAATTAAACTATAGAATAGTTTAATGAACGATTATGTATCCTTGGTGGCGGATAAAAGTCACTTGTATAAGATGTAATAAATAATGTAATTATCATTATTTGTAATGAAAGAGGTTTTAAGGTTTTAGATCCTGGGATTTGAGGATGTATATTGTTATATTTAGCTATATAATGATGTATGTTTGGAAGAAGATGGGATCGTGATGTACGGAATCCGGATGTGAAAATAGACCGGATTTCGGGGCATTACATCATAAACATTGGACTAACATAACATACATGCTACAGTTCATATAACAAGTATAAAGATTGAGTTCCTTAGTCAATCAGTATGCTTTACTCAATCAACGTAGTCATAAATTGACTTTAATGTTTCATACTTTCAACATATATATAACACATAATGCTCTTTGCAATAAAGATTTAAAATAGTTAATCATCAAGTTCACATAGCAAATAGGAACTGGAAGACTTTCCTTGATCGTTGTTTACCAATAACAGTTTAACAGCTTACAGATATCTGCACTTCACGTGCCCTACACAATTATATAATCATTCACATTAACTATTAGTTACATAGCAACGCATAGTAGTCTTAATGTAAAATTTAATCTACATCCTATAAACCTTCCTATTAATCAATACACAATGTTCAATTTGATTGTGTTAACTTTAGACTTATTGTAGACACTCGAAATTTTCTACACTCCTATTACTAACATTGTAGGAGGGTAGATTCGTCTTTTGGAGATAACCCTGAAAGACTGCTTACATCCATTCCGGATACTACCGGAAGTTTAGCTCCAAACCGGAACACAAATCGGGAACATCATCTCAAACCTAGAACACACACCGGGAATGTTATTTCCAATCTCAGAGATAACCCTGAGATATGCAGATCAAAAGACCCAAGAATAACACCGAGAGAGGACGATTGGCATCTCTACGATAACATCAAGACGCTCAGTTCCAGTCCCAGAGACAACACTGGGAGTAGCAACCCCATCCTTAGTGATAGCCCCAAGAGATGCCATTGCAGTTCCAGCGATAACCCCGAAAATGCTTGTTTCAAACATATGCAATCAGCTTCAACCACAGACATCCTCTTGAGGCAAACACACCTCACACCCGGAGATAACAATGGGCAGACAGGAACGTCCACAGATGACAGTGAGACATACAAACAAGAAGCATTCCAATCTCAGATGTAACCTTGAGCAATGTCTGCTTTTCTCTTAAATCGGTGATAACCCCAGTGAGGTGTCAACACGTCATCTTACTATCTCAACAAGATCATATCGCGACATACCAACAAGAAGTCCAATCTCAGCTATAACCCTGTGCAACGTCTACTTTCAACTCAAATCGGCGATAACCCCGGCGAGGAGTCAAACGTCATCTTGTTCCTTCGACAATGGCACGTCATCTCAACACTTCATACATACATCCAACAGTGTCCCATAAGAACCGAGGATTGACAATCCGGAGTGACTATTACGTGTGACATTGCTTTGGATAGAATTTGAAGCTTGAAGACCATGGGCATAGACCCCTCTTCCTGACTTCGTACAACCTCTAATCCATGTCATTCTGTAACTCTCGACACAAGCAGTCCGAAGAAGGTCAGATATACCTAGTTCGGATGCTCAGATTAAAGTTCTGCAAGTTCGAGCAAACATTATAGTGCACAACTGCACGTACTACGAGACGATGGGACCCGCGAGGCTCGGATGCATCATGACCAGCCATAGGTGTACCTGTGGCCATCTGTCTATATATACAAGCCTTGGGGTCAGCCATTTGAGAAGAAAAGAGAGGGAAAAAGGCGAGGAAGCCCTGTCCATTTTACTCTGCATACACATCTTTTGAGTGTTTCCTCACTTCTAAACACTAGTTAGCTCACATATAGCTATCTTTTTATCCGTGGAGCCGAGTGTTTATCCATTTAAAGTCATAGAAGTCTACTTTGGCGTACCGGAAGCCTTCTTATATTCTATAAAGCCTTCTTCTCATATTAGCACACACCGTTGTACACGCTGAGAGTCAGTGTGAGTGTGTTTTCCTGACTTCGGTCCGTGGTTTTCATTTCATGTCAGATATATATATATACTTATATATATATATATATTTCATATATGGACTAACATTATCGAGTTATGCCTCGATTGTGCCTAGACTTCGGTCTGGAGCGTTTAATTGCTTATATATATATATATATAAAACTATATATAAATCGTGGTCGACTCTCGAATCGATGAGCCTCGGATTTTATATCCTGCGTTTAATTAATTATATATATATATATATATATATATATATATATATATATATATATATATATATATATATATTTATATATAACCCATGTCTATTATATCTCGATGAGCCTCGGATTTTCATCCAAATCGTTTACTACTTTTATATATATATATATCTATATATATATATATATATATATATATTATATATATATATATATTTACATTCTGCCTCGCACGGAGTTTACTTCATGGCAGTTGATTGCTTTTACAACTTTATTTATATTTTGGCCCGCCTGGAGTTTACTTCGTGGCGGTTGATCATGTTTATATATATATATATATATATTTACAACTTTTATATATATATATAACTTCATCGCTTTCCATGCAAATTGCAAAGATCATGTGAGCTTCAGAATCATGTGATCACAGTTCATCCTCTTCAATCTAGATTCGGGTTCCCATGATGGACATTTTTCAAATTGTAGTGACTTTGTACATTATTTTACAAAGGTCTCAATTTCCTTGGATGGTCATTATGACCATATAAGGAGTTCTAAGATCATTGTATATTATTTTCTCAAGAATGCTTCGCATCTCGAAAATAAAAGCAAACAAGCCGAACATTTAACAATAAAATGGAAGTATGAAAAGGTCTCAATTCCTATTGAGCACAAGAATTGAAAAACCTCTTTTACAAAACTTCATTGATATTTCTTGGTTAAAACTGAATTTTTCTTATAAAATTCAATCCTTGTGTATATAGGTGCGAACGAGGCCTCGCACTACTTTCAAATAATTGCACATTGATCCACACACACACACACATTCATATAACAATTTCTTTGAAAAGTGGCGGTCACCGTGGTAACACGGATGTCAGGGGGTGCCTAACACCTTCCCTCCGCATAACAAGCCCCCGGACCTAAAATGAATCTCGGTTTCACAGACCCGTCTAGCAGTGTCAAATCACTGGGTCAATGTGCAAACCTTTTTCGGTTGCGTTGGTGCAACCATTTAAATACACCAACTGGGAAGTCTTAAAGTCCAATCGTCAACATTATACGAGTCGGACCTTTTTCACTTATTTTTTCAAACAAATCTCACATTAACATGAGAACACCAAAGAACAAGTAACGAAAAAGGACACTCAAAAATTCTGACGTCGACAGGTGGCGACTCTGCTGGGGACTCCAGTAAGAGGGCTTAAGCCGCTATTACAAGCTTTTCAAAATTGTTATATATTTGTGTGTGAATGTTGCATTTACATTTATGATGAATGTGTACGAATGCATCTTAAGTACTGCACTGCTAAATATCTATCTGTGATATTAGTGCTTCGCAGATGTCATCATTTTGCATAAACGGTGAGACACGTTGTATGTGAATGTATGTTGTGTGGTCCCTCCACGAGGAGGCTATCCTATCGGTGTTTAATTACTGAACTCGTGGGAAGAATGATTCCCTGGGGCTCAGGAAAGGCACCACTCAGATTCGCTCCAGTTGAACGATCGGATTAACTTCCCGTCAAGTAGATTGCGATGATCTGGGAACCTTCATGCCAAAAAGCCGCGAGAGTAACCCTAAGATAGGTCAGCCTTTGATAAACCAAACGCGGAGGAAAGTCTCTTCATGCTTTCCATTTTCAATTACCTGTAAAAACATTTACTTTAAATTCTATTCCATGCTCATTCATATGTAATGGAAAATATGAAGAATACCTGTGCATGCATGACATGTTATCAATTAATAAGCGGTTTTACAGGAAAAAATTCCTAAGCGGACATGTTATGATAACATTTACATTACCCTAAGACTAAACTACGTAAGTCTTTTATAGGGAAGAAATTGGGCCTGTTACTCGCTCAAAGTCCAAAAAAGTCATGAAGCTTCTGACCAATCATGTCTTCTTCTCGACCGGTCTAATCTCATTTCTAGAAGAATTTGACAGATTGAGTAAACAAATCACAAACTTGGCTGTTCTAATAAAAGAATTACACCAGTATACTCAGGGTACGAAGATACCTACACATACAGAATCCTCTACACAAGGAGGTGTTCAAGGCCCGAAAAAAACAATTCTGGAACATCAGTTGGATATAACCAACAAAGACCCTGAAAACACCTATCTCAAAGGAGATCTAGACACCGGTGATATCAGGAAGAAGGTCCTCCAAATGGTGGAAACCATCCATGTTCTCAAAGGGATTGGAACCCATGGCAGTGTTTCATATACAGACATTTGCATATTTCCTGGTTTTCAATATCTAAAGAAATTCAAGACCCCTGATTTTGAGAAATATGATGGATTAGGGGATCCTTATACAAATTTAAAAGTGTTCATTGGAGAACTTGGGTCTTACGCGGAAAATGAAAAGCTCAGAATGCAGCTATTTCAGAAAAGTCTGACTGGACAAGCCCGTTCATGGTATACCAGATTAGATAACTCTAAGATCCATAGTTGGGAAGAGCTGGCTCATGCCTTTCTCACTCAATACAGTTTTCAATCTCATATGGCTCCTGACCGGTACCAAATTACCAAGGTCAAGAAATAGTCTAATGAGTCATTTAGAGAATATGCTCAAAGGTGGAGGCGCCTTGCTGCTCAAGTTATTCCTTCCATGACAGAATCAGAAATGGTCATAACTTTTATAGATGTACAAGAAGCTCCTTTCTAGGAAAGAGTCTTAGCTGGTATTGGAAAACCATTCTCTGAAATGATCAAACACGGAGCGATGGCTTAAATGGGATTGAAGTCTGAAAAAATTCAAGACCTAGCCGTTCTTAAAGCTGTTGCTGAGCACATCCAGTCCGGATCTTATGGAAACAACCCTCGGAGGGTCCATAAAAAGAAAGAGGAGGATGCTTCCTTGATACTACAAGGACAAAAAGGCAATCCAAGCATGCCTATGCAGAGGAGAAACTACTCCCCTTTTCCAGCACAATCTTCAAACCCTCCATTGCCTAAAAGTGGGGAAGTAAAGCAACCTCGAACGTTCACATCCTTAGGGGACTTGCTCGAGAACATTCTTGCTCTTCTAACTGCTCAGAAGAAAATTACACAGCTTCTTCCACCAGCCAACCCTAATGGGAGGGTTTTAATGCTACTCGGAAGTGTGCTTATCATGCCGGGGCACCTGGACATGATACTCAAGATTGTTGGGCCTTGAAACACAAGATTCAAGATCTAATAGACAACGGTGAGATCGTGGTCACTAAACCAGATCAACCTCATGTGCAAGACAACCATCTTCCTCAACATAAAGAAGAAGAGGTCAACATGATCAGTTGGAGCACTGTACAAGGTTCCAATTCTAACGATGAATCATCCCAACCCATCATCGATAGTGTTGACAAATGGGATTATGCAAATTTTCAGTTTACCATGGAACGAAAGATGAAAGCTCTTTCTAAACAAATTGAACAATTGGCAGAACTGGTGACCCACCATCATCAAGTCACATGCCAATTAATCAGGCAGGAGCATGCCTATCTCCTTCCTTTTGTTATGAATGCCTCCTCACCACCTTCAGAAAGCGAAGCTATGGAAGATAAGGTTGCGAAGAGAGAAAACACTAAAGCCCATCGGGATTTTGCCAATCAGAGGGAATTCACCTATTTGGGCCAATCCATGGAGGAGATACTACAGATGTTGATCAATGAAGGAAGAATTACTTTCCTTCTCCCTCCCATCAATCCCCGCTCAGGGTGGTACAATCCTAATGAAATGTGTCAATATCATTCACATTCTCACGGTCACAACACAAAAGAATTCTGGGCACTCCGCCATCTCATTTAGAATCTTATTGATAGCGGTGTCTTGCAAATAGCAGATGATTACATTGTGTAACTTAAGGGTGGGAATGCATGTCCTACCAAATGGAAGGGATTAGTAGCAGTTATATTCGAAGTAGATAATGAGACTGTCAAAGTATTTCCCATAAAACCAATTCAACTCAAAGGAGCTGACAATCCTTTGAAAGTTGCCGCACCAGAGCCAATTCCTTTACCTTTCAGACCACAACATCATGTTGTCAGCTTACACAAAGTTCCATGGAATTATGGAGAAGCTGAAGGATCCACGTCTCATACTACTGCTATAGTGTTGAAGGAGAATCCATTGTACCTTCCTCAATGGGTTGTCAAACCTACTTGCAAAGCAAAGGGGAAGTTGCCCGTGGAGAAGATTGAAAAATTCCTCCGCACTATGGGCCACAATGAAGCCAAAATGGTTTTAAGCTTGCGAGAATCTCCACACCAGATTTCAGTACTGGATTTGGTTTTCTCTTCTAAGGATCATCGGAAGATTTTACTTAAGGTTTTAGAAGAAGCCTATTTGCTAAAATCAGTGGATGTGGAAAAATTTCAACATTTGGTTGATCACATTTTCAACAACAATGTGATATCCTTCACTGATGACGATATACCTCCCAAAGGGACCGGTCATTGCAAGCCATTGCATATTACAATTTTGTCTTCTGAGTACATGCTAGCTGGAGTTTTGATAGATGGAGGCTCATCTCTAAATATCTGTCCTTATGCCACCTTGGTGAAGATGAATGTCAATCTCAGGCGGATCCAAAGCAGCCACACGGTCATCAGAGCTTTTGATGGATCCCGACGAAATTCCATCGGAAAGATTGAATTGCCAATTGAGATTGGTCCAAATACATTTAATGTATCCTTCCACGTCCTCAAGATAGACTCAGGATACAACCTGCTATTAGGGAGACCATGGATACACATGGCTGGAGCTGTTCCCTCCACCTTACATCAACAACTCAAATACATTATCAACAACAGTCTAGTCACTGTCAGCGTTGAGCCGGATTGTCCTGAATAAGGAGCTCTACCAATTATCAGCTTCAATTCAAAAGTTGAACTGACCAATTTCCATACTCTGGAAGTGAGTAACACGCAATACCATTCTATTGGAGCGCCACTTCCTGTACCCAAGATTTCTGCCGAGGTTATGTCGGCCACTCAAGAAATGACGTCATTGGGTCATCAACCTGGACAAGGGCTTGGTAAAGATAAGCAGGGTATTAAGCACCCTATCCAAATATCCAAATCAATTGGAATAGTGGACTAGGCTATTCTGCCATTCCCAATTCTGAGAATCTCATAAGCACAAAGGTGTTCCTCAAGCTTAGTCACACTACGATTTCTCTATACCTTTTCCTCATGAGTTGATGCAATCTCCAAAGAAAGGTTCCAAATTTTATGTTACTGACTATCTTTGTTTCCAAAACTAGTGCCAATCAAAGCAAAAGAGGTGCTGATTCTTGATCCCGAGATGGAAGAAAAGGAACGAAAATGTAAATATGACCTTGCCTTGAGGATGGTAGGCATTCGCGTCATTGTTCATGATGAACATACAAATAGATACACCCCAGACGATGATTGCCTAGATGTCCTGGTTATCATTCGAGAGAAGGAAGACAATGACGATCCTTCCATCACTACAGTCCATCAGGAATTTTCCCTCGACAATTGGAGCAGCACTCCATTCATTGGTCGACGAGGGTAAAATGGGCAGAAAATCCCTCTGCTCTGTAGATAACTTTAATTGCTTGCTTTCCTTTACAAAGACTAGCAGCTTTATTTTTCAAGTACATGCTAACACTTTTGTATGATCGAACAGTTGCATATATCAAGTGAAAGCATCTTTTGTTTTCGAGACTCTGAATTTAGACGTCGTATCGTCCTCTGTCGATGATGACATGCCTTCTCTCCACAAGGGCTGTAACTTTGATGAAAAGTTGGACTCAGACTTGATGGACATCAAAGAAGACATTGAGACACCTCAGGAGATTACGAAATGGGTCGCAGACAAACCCAAACCCAATCTTGATCAAACCACTTCTTTCAATCTTGGAACCTTAGACAACCCTAAGCTAATCCAAATTGGTTCAGACCTTACCACAAATCAACGAAATGTTATGGTTGCACTATTAACCCAATTCCAAGATGTGTTTGCATGGTCTCATGAAGACATGGTGGGTTTGTCCACTGACATTGTTCTTCATCGCCTTCCCATCAATAAAGGATTCAAGCCAGTCAGGCAAAAACTCAGGCGATTGAAACCTGAGTGGATTTTAAAGGTCAAAGAAGAAATTGTGAAATAATTTCAAGCTGGCATCATTATGGTGTCTACATATCCAGAGTGGATATCCAACATTGTTCTCATGCCTAAACCAGGGGGAAAGGTGCGAGTTTGCGTGGATTATTAGGATTTGAACAAAGCTTGCCTTAAAGATAGCTTTCCCGTGCCCTTTATCCACATTCTTATTGACAATACTGCTCAATACGACATGTACTCCTTTGCTGATTTCTTTGCGGGGTACCATCAAATTATGGTCGCTGAGGAAGATCGTGAGAAAACTGCTTTCATCACGCCTTGGGGAACCTTTTGCTACAGACGGTTGTCATTCGGCCTCATCAACGTCGGGGCAAGTTATCAGCGAGCTATGATGGCTCTTTTCTACGATTTAATGCACAAGGAGATAGAGATCTACGTGGATGACATCATTGTCAAATCTCGGAAGGAGGAGGACCACTTAGACTATCTCACAAAACTTTTCAACAGGTTGTATAAGTACAACTTGAAGTTGAAACCCACCAAGTGCGCCTTTGGTGTTAAGTCAGGCAAGTTGCTAGGTTTCCTAGTCAGCCACAAAGGAATTGAACTGGATCCTACCAAAATCCAGGCCATCAAGGAAATGCCCATTCCTCAGACAGAGAAGGAAATACGGGGATTTTTGGGAAGAATCAACTTTATTAGCAGAGTCATTTCTCAACTCACAGCAACCTGTGAGCCAATCTTCAAGTTGTTAAGGAAGAACTCCTCCATGAAATGGAACAATGAGTGTCAGAAAGCCTTCCTCACAATCAAAGAGAAACTGATTAACGCTCCTGTTTTGGTACATCCCAGGGATGATGTTCCCCGGTTCATGTACTTGTCTATAAATGACAATGCTATGGGCTGCATGCTGGGGCAGAAATACAATAAAGGCCAGGAACGAGCTATCTATTACCTCAGATAAAGATTCAGCATCAGTGAACACAAGTACACTCTGATTGAGAAGACTTGTTATGCTTTAGCATGGGCTTCCATGAGGTTACAACATTACCTCCACGGCCACACAACCCATTTCATATCCCGAATGGATCCTCTCAACTATGTGTTCAGTAAGCCCATACTGAATTGTTGACTGTCGAGATGACAGTTGATCCTACAGCAATTTGACATCGTTTACATGATGCAAAAGTTTTTCACAGGTCAAGGAATTGCGGATCAACTGGCCGCCGCACCTGCAGGGAATTACTAACCCTTAGAAACGTACTTTCCTGACGAAGAAATAATGGCAATTCAGCTACAACATCAGTACGATACATCCCTTACGTGGAGAATGTATTTTGATGGAGCTGTTAACACAGAAGGCTCTGGAGCTGGAGCAGTTTTAATGTCCAGTACGGGGGAGCAGTATCCTGTCGCCGTCAAATTGTAGTTTGTCAGCACCAACAACACAGCTAAGTATGAAGGCTGTATCATGGGGCTAAAACTTTCCCGTTCAATGGGCATCAGGTGGTTAACTGTCTTTGGGGATTCCGAATCGGTAATCAAGCAATTCATAGGAATCTATCAAACCAAAAAATTATATTTGCTGCCTTACCATCGGCAAGTTTTATATATGGCTTTGGAGTTCGAAGAAATCTCCTTTCTACACATTCCTCGTAATAGGAATGATTTTGCAGATGCATTAGCAACGTTGGCCTCCTTGGTTTACATACCCGACAAGGAAAACATGCCAAACATCACGCTTGCTTTGCAAAAAGCCCCAATTTATGGGAATTACGTTGGAGAAGTATCGGATTAGCTACCTCCCATCCACAACCCTTGGTATCAGCACATCAAGGAGTATCTATGAGATGGATCTACACCCGCTTAGGCGAGCCTAACTGAGAAAAGGCGGATTCATCGACTTTTTATGAAATTCTACCTGAGCGGAGATACACTCTACAAAAGAGATACAAGATTAGGTCTCCTCAGATGTCTGGATAAAGTCCAAGCTCAAAGACTCATAGATGAGATCCATGGTGGAGTATGTGGCCCTCACATGAGCAGACCCCTACTTGTCAAGAAAATTCTCAGAACGGGACATTATTGGCTTACACTCAAAGTTGACTGTGATGATCACGTCAAGAGGTGCTATCAATGTCATATTCATGGGAATGCTATCCACGCCCCTCCAAGGGAACTCCACAATATGAGTTCGCCATGACCCTTCTCAATGTGGGGAATGGACGTGATCGGGCACATCGAGCCCAAAGCCAGTAATGGACATCGATTCATATTCACCATGATCGACTACTTCACCAAAATGGGTAGAAAGCGACATCCTTCCCGGTGGTTACTAAAGAAGTTATCATTGCTTTCATCAGAAATAATGTCGTATATCGATATGGACAACCAGAGGTCATTATGTCAGACAATGCTAAGAACCTCAACAACAAAATGATGGAGGAGTTATGCAAAAAATTCCACATCAAACACCTCAACTCCGTCATCTACCGTCCAAAGATGAATGGTGCTGTTGAAGCGACTAATTAAAACATCAAAACGATCATGCAAAAAATGTCCGCCAATCACAAAGGATGGCCTGACCTCATGCCTCTGACTTTATTAGCCTACAGAACTTCTATGCGAACTTCCACTGGGGCAACCCCCTATTCATTAGTCTATGGGATGGAAGCAGTGCTCCCTATAGAAGTGGAAATGGAATCCCTCAGAGTATTGATGGACGCTCAATTGGGTGAAGACCAATGGGTACAAGACAGGTATCACCAATTATCTCTGATAGACGAAAGGTGATACGCGACTATCTTCCATGGTCAGTTATAACAGCAAAGGAGTGATCGATCCTACAACAAAAAAGTCCGACTACGGCAATTCAAACGACATGACTTGGTTTTGAAGAAGATCATTGACAACTAAGATTAATCTAAGGGAAAATTTGCTCGTAACTGGGAAGGCCCATTTGTTGTCAAGGAGGTATTAATGAGGTGTGCTCAGATTGCGAGAAATGGATGGCAATAAATTTCCACAAACTTATCAACTTCGGACACCGTGAAAGCGGTACATTATATCGATGTTACCATCAAACAAACATCCTGGTTTTGATCATCAAATCACCAGTCATTCCGGTTTTGAACCCTTTCCTTTCTACATACTCTTCTGCCCTCAGGGAAACATATCTTCAAGCCAGCAGCCTGGTTTTACTCCATTTCAAACCTTTTATACAATCTCGGTTATCCTGAAGACGGGATTTAACCTTTCACAATTTTGGTTATCCTGAAGACGGGATTGAACCTTTCACACCTGTAGTTTATCTTGAAGACGGGATTAAACTTTTCTACGCCTGCAGTTTGTCTTGAGGACGGGATCATACTTTTTACACACTTGCAGTTTGTCCCCATTATGGGATCAAACTTTCTTCTCCCCGCAGTATAGCCTGCACATGGGATTCACACTTCTCTTCGCCTTCAATTCGTCTTGAGGGGCGAAACTACCGACCGATCTCCTCTTCAATACGAAAGTACGTGGCAACCATATGCTATATATGGCCCGGTCGCATAACAAAAAAACAACAAAACATTTCGCTTTTTCTTCACAACAAAAACAACAAAAACATCTCTACACCTATCTGCCTTCCGCATTCAGCTTTGAACCTCTTACACCAGGTTCGAACTATGTAGACTTGATCTCCTCTTCAATAGGAGTATGTAGGCAACCATTCATGGTGCAGTCTAACCCCTACCAGAACAACATATTTGTCACACGGTACTGGGATCTACCTTCAATTTGCCCCATTTCATCGGTTTCAGATCAAAGGGATGGAATTACCCAACCTCTTCTCACAAATAGAAGATTCGGTGACCATCTAAGCTGCAATCGTGCCTCAAAGAGCAATACCAACCCATAAGAGATGGAATTAACTAGGCTTCTCACAAATAGAAGTAATGGCGACCATCTATGGTGCGGTCAATCTCAGAGAGGAAGAAACCACACTCCTCTCCACTTTTCCATACAGATATCGGTCCTAAGACACCAAAGATGGTAGGGATTTACAGAAATCAATGATCCGTTCTGAGAGATCTTGCGACGTCTCAATGTCCATTTATCAAGGATAAGTTCAGAATGCATCAAGATCACAAGGCCCTGAGGAAACAGGCAAACATCAAGCAAGTATCAAGGCATAACTAAAAGGGAAGTGAATCAAAATATATTTCTCTGCCATACATAATACTATTTGATATCTACATCTGTGCTGTACATGACAAAATGGCTAAGCTAGTCTGTGCAGGAAAATACAAAGCTATCTACAGATCTGTGTGTATGCGGACTATCATATCTAACATAGCATCCCTCTCTGAAAACGGAAGAAGCACTGCAAGCTCCTGCCCAAAGGTATCTACATGAGCTAACAGATCAGAGGCTAACTGCATGGTGGCATAGTGCTCATCAATGTAAGCACTCATGTTGGCAAGACTGACAGTAATCTGGGATCTAACGGAAGTACTATCTGCAATGGCCACATCCCTAGCAGATAAGGCAGAATCCCGCTCCCCAATCAATGCATCCCTGACTGATCTAGCCTCATCCCTCTCTAACAGAGCGGTATCTCTCTCATCAAGAGCTGTCAACATCGCAGCCCTAGCCTGATCTCTATCATAGGTCATCAGATGTAAGCTCTGCTCCAAATCTTGTCTTAGAATCTTCGAGTAACATGGCACTTTCGGGGTGGGAGAATCCATCACAAATGTTGGCAGCCCAGCAGTCAAGTCATCGATGGGAACAACAACCTTTTCTATAGGCTCCTCATCATCAAAATCAGTCTCTTGCACTGTGGATACTGCCATAGCCAATACAGTCTCTGTCTCCATCCATGCGGAATATTCTGCAGAACGACCTGGATGGCTGACAAAAAACTCAGCTAGCTCTCGCTGATCCCAACAGGCATACAACCGGGATCTGTTCTCTACTGACAAACGGTGTGAAGCGAAGCGCTGACTCACTGCCCCCTCATAAGGATGAAAATCCTGAAACTGGTCAAACTGACACATCATAACAAGTGGGTGGTAAGTAATCATGCCCCTTAGTCCAGCTAGAGGGAGATAATCTATGCCCCGAGCATGAGTAATGAAGCTGTAGGGTGAACTAAGCCCTGAACACGGCAAGATGGCAAATGGATCCCTAATCCTCGCCAGGAAAAAGTCGACCACGATCGACATCTGTGCACTCTGCGGTGAAAGGAGTATGACATGGCTATCTCACGGGTGAAACAAAACCCTAACTTTGTCTTAATGTGCTAATCGGTCTCAAGTGTGACATAAACCACACATACAAGATGGCCGAAGCTACTGTGAACACTCTCTGTCCGGATAAGTGCAAAGAAGATGTAGGCGACCTCGAGTCTCTGCGATAATCATCGGTAAAATAGTACGACCCTCCCTGAGAGCTCTCACTGCCATAATGACGCCGATATCTAGCTCATCTGTGATGCCCCTAAAACAGGTATACATCACCCATCTTAAGTCGCCAAATACATGGTACAAAAATATAAAATACAACTTAATAATACAACTGTCGTGTAACATACTACAAAACATAAGCAGAGAGTTTAAACAAGAATATTGCCTTCTAGACAATATCCACTCTCAATGGAGTCCTCATTACATTTATTGTCACACTATTTAACAGAATATTGAGGACTACTAATGCTATCATCTAGGCCAAATCACTCGGTTCCCGACTCATCCCAACTATATTCTCATTTCACTCAAGAGAATAAAGTGAAAGAAAGGGTGAGCTCAACTAGCCCAATAAGAAATATTATGACTAAGATAATGCTGAATAAATTATCATTAGCCTTCAACAATATTAAACTGATAAAATACAATAGACATCAAGTTTAACTGCAGTGGAATAAATAATCCATTAAAAGAGTTAGGTAGAGAATAAAATCTACTATCTTCTATGATTTAAAAAGTTTTTCATCAACTTAATCGCTGAGACTCAACTTAATAAATAATCCACATCATCAAATCATCCATGCACTACAGGCCAATGATATTATTTAGTATCATGACCACAAATTATCCAAGCACTACGGGCCAAAGATAATCATGTTTCCATCAACGGTCCTAATCATACCATAAAACAATTCATCTTTGCTCCCTTGGTCAAAGAGAATCCATAGCCATAATCATACCAAAAACTGTCCATCAATGCACTACGGGCCAATGAGGACTTTTTCCACATCATTTGTGACATTACGGTCATGATTATACCGAATAATCCCTGGTCATAATCATACCAAGTCCATCTATGCACTACAGGCCACAGATGACTTTTAACAAAATATAAACATGAGGATGATGACAATGATATAAGAATTCAATAAAACAAGTTCAAGAATTAAATTATCCAAGAACTAATAACGTCCAAATTGCCAACATGATACTTCTTTGTAGAGTAAAATTCAAGAATAATATTCATGCACCAAAAATAATTTGGACAGAAAAGAATCAATTTTTCGTCGTGAATAGTACCTTGTGAATAGTACTTTGGAAATAGTACCTCGTGAATAGTAACCCGACATGAAATGTACTCCAAATACCCGAGTGAATAATATTCGGGTGAATAGTAATTTTGGTGAATAGTAACCCATGAATAGTAACTCGTGAATAGTATTTCGGCATGAAAAGTGCCCCAAATACCCGAGTGAATAATACTAGAGTGAATATTAATCGGGTAAATAGTAACTTGTGAATAGTAACTCGTAACAGAAAATACCAAATAAAATGATATTTCATGATGAGTATAGAAGTCAAAATTTTAACCAACTGAGTATAATAAAGAATGGAATAACAAAAGAAATCACCAGGCATGCGGTACTTGCATGACATATTATCCAACGATGAATAATAAATAATCGGAACCAGGTCAAAGGCGTATCGACCAAGCGAGATATTCCTACGAGAATAATAAAGAATGGAATAACAACAGAAATCACCATGCATGCGGTACTTCAGCATGTATGGCAGTTATTCAACATAATAATAAATAACGGAACCAGTCCCAAAGCGTAAAATTCATGTAGACAAGATATTCCAACAAAATAATAAAGACGGAGCTAGGTCCGCAGCGTAAAATGCATGAGCGAGATATTCTAACAATAATAATAAAAATCGGAACTAGGTCCCACAGTAAAATGCATGAGAACATGATGATATTCAAATGAATAATAAAGAATGGAATAACAATAGAATTTCACCATGTATGCGGATTGATGCTTGGCGTAGGCAGTTATTCCATGAGAATAATAAATAATGGAATAATGTAAGAATTTTACCAAGTATAGGGTAGACCCATGTATACGAGTTATTCCAACAGAATAATAAAGAATGGAATAACAGAAGTTCTCTTCATGAATATAAAAAAAATAATACCCGTTACCTCGAAAGAAGACTGAATACTAGAATAGTGAGGTAGCAGGCTTCTCTTCTTCTTTTTCTCTATAGATTTCTCTCTATAATAATGGCTCTAAAGCTTTAGTGAATTGGTGAGAAATGAAGGAAGACTGAGCTTTTATTTATAGGAAAACATAGTTTCGATAATTGCACGTTTTGGGGCTCGAAAAATTACAGTACAATACCTCCAACTTTTCTTTCATTTTTAATTTAGTCCTGCAAGTATTATCAAACTTGCACCACCTCCCCTAATAGTAAATCATGTGAATCAATAGTAAAATCATGTGACTTAATAGTTCTAAACATATGAAAAAAATTAATAATAATATAGTACCTCCATCTATACCTCCATCTTTAACTTAGTCATGTAAGTATTATCAATCTTGCACCAACTCCCCTAATAGTATACGAATGTGATTCAATAGTACACACATGTGAACAAATAGTTATATAAGCATGTGAATTAGTAACAATTAATTGCTCATTTATTCGATAAATTTCCCGATTTATCAATATAACCCCCGGACATCAATTATCATCGGAATAGATGTCGATTTCCACTAACACTAATAATCCCAACACAATGGAACTATCAAATTTATCTTTAATCAACATGAACTTATTCATCATTAATATTATAACTCACAATATTTAACAATCAGGTCGTTCCCAGGAAAGAGGGGGCTTTCCAATAAGGATTTCTCCCTATTGGCGCGTAATTAGGTGACCAAACCTCTCCTTGATAGAACTTCTACACATTGTAAATATTGCAATTTAATAATATGAATAACTTTGTCGTCTCAATTATTGATTTAATAATATATCATATAATGCAGAGGATCTTGTGTGATAATCGAATCGATAATATGAGAGATATGATCGTGATTCTTTATAGCAATAATTGAGTATAAGCGAGTGACTTCTCACGTAAGCATCAATAACCAATACCGGTGTATTGCCACTATGCAACCATGTGTATTACTATACTTTTACTAAGGGAGTTGTTCAACAAGATATTGGTGAAACTTTCGCCGTTATTTTCAATAAAATACTTTTGTCATTTTCTCAATCCGATAATAATTCCATTGTGGGGTTCACAATTGATTGTACCATCGTACGAATATTCCCCGACACAAAGAATATTCCCCGACCAATTGAATATAATATAACAACTTGCATACTTTGCAAAATTTATAAATACTACCCACAACTATAACATTATCTCAAATTCACACCATAATATTCAATTTTTTTTTGAGAAATTTAAATCTTTATTCATAAAATCTGGGGTCTCACATCATCCATGTACCGCGGCATGAAGACGTATGACAATACGCATAGAAGCAGTACATCTTCTCTGGCTGAACGCCAATGGTTCACCGGTGTGGTGAAATCCCCGAAATGCCGTGCATAGCTGTCCTCAGAGCCAAACCTGTCAAATAGGAAACGCTGGGATATCACATGGCTGGATGTAATCTCATCCTGGAACACTCTACGTCTCAATCCGGTGAGGGTCATGAACTGTCTGCTTATGTCTCTAATAGCCATATGCACGCAAGGTCTGTCCAGCGGCAACATCGTTAACCGTGTATACTTCTCCAAAGTAGGAGTCAACTCCTGGGTCCCAAATCGGAAAACCTGCCTCTCTGATACCCAGTGCTCTAGCATGCCCTCTACAAATCCTGTGGGAACCTGAAACATCAATAGGGTCATAGTATCTTGCGTGAAATCATCTACGATCACCATATGCGATGGTGATATACTATCATACCATGAAGATATCATACACCTACCACCACCAAATGGTGGGGTATGATCAATATAGCTAATCTAATCGTCGAAGAAGACATCTCAGATGGGGTACGTGTCATAAGACCATCCATGGGTCAATCTTGGAATATCTCTGGACATACATACATATCATAACATAATAACATGCATAATACAATAGATGGCAATATGATATAGGGAATGAAAAACTGTACATACATTCCTAAGTATATCATCATCTAGTACATCTCTGTATAGCTAAGATACAGGGAAATGGGGCGAAGCTACCCAACATACAACAGAGGCCTATCAAAAGAGATAGCGAGAAATACATCAGAAAATGTCAAGAGTGTCGATGTACACATCATCGATTACATCCACGGATGTAACTCCTCCCGAGTCACCGGATCTCTATCTCACTGAGGATGTCGAGGCCCAATCTGAGGAGGATCTGCATACTGGCAAAACCATATGGGTCACCTGAGGGACTAGCGCCAGAGCTGGAAGGATCAAATGTATCTGCCTCTGCAGGATCTCTGCCCAAATACCAAATGAAAAGATGTGACCAGTCCAACTGCCGGGTCAATCTATTAATCTGTGTCACATGAGTCGGATCTCTGACACAGGCTAGCCGATCCGTCATCATCACGGATCCTGGAACTATATCCCCCATAAACTATGTGGCGCGGGTCTGAGCTCCAATCGTACGAGGGATCCACCAATGCTGGAACATCTCCTAAGAACAGGGGCCCTCTGACAATGTAAAACCGTCAATCCCCAACAATGGGATGTCAATGATGGGTGACTGCAAAATAGGCCAATAACGTCTGGCAGGAGGCTAGATCGATATACTAATCTCTCCTGTAGTGCTCATAATAGCACGCTCTTCTAAATAGAGCTCCCATCCTCCATCTGTGAAGAGAGGAATCATGCGGGTGGAAATGACATACTCTACTCAAGTCGGGTACCCATTCTCAAAACCAACTCCCAAATGCTCTCCAGAGTAGGGAATCCATGTGATGACATCGGCTGTCAATAGCTCCAGCTGTAGGCGACAATGAGTGAAACCTTCAGCAACAAGGACCTCCGCCAGTATGGAATGATGTCATCTCCGTCTTCGTGGATAGGTGTCTAAACCTAACATGCTCACAGGACGCAAACATGGAAGCCTCTCATAGGCCCAGAACTGCCAACACGGAGGCAAACATCTGCTGTCAGTCAACACTCTTAACCTATTCATGGGAAAAAACAAGAGAAACACTCATCAGTAGAAATGGGTAGAATCCTAACCACGCCTCAGTCAAGCCTTGCGATCACATGCGCATTCCCTTGAGGATGTAGGCAAAGGTGTAAGAACCCCAATCATACTCTCCTATACGGTCCACGTGTCGAGTGGCACTGATCAAAGTGAAGGTCACTGTAAAAGAGTTATCTGCTATGAAGCAGCCCCTAATGATCATCAGGAACAATCGCCGGAGAATGCAATCCTTGACTCTCACATCATCAGGTATGGGCTCACTCAACAGCCCGCTCATAGCATCCACGCTCAAAGGACCTGTATGAATAGTCCTGCCTTTGAGCGCCTCCGTCGGAACTCCCAATAAGGATCTGACAGCAGTAGGGGTGATATCCGCCGTGCAAGGCACCGGATCCCCTCCAAACTCCATACCTGTGATAAACTGCCAATCCATTGGCATAATCATCACTTCACAGTCTAGCAAATGGAGTGACTGAGTCTGGTGAAACCACCGCTCAGACAATGCCCTGAGGTAACCCCAAGGACAACGACGAGGTAGAATGGAGAAGAACCTCCCAAATCCTCAGTCATGGACGATCGCTCTGTAGTCATCATGCAAAGCCTGATACATAGAGTGGATGCTAAACCAGTTCCCTCGAGGCTGTGTGAAGCCGAGAACCTACATCAAATGCAGATCAACATCAGAATCCTTGACTCCTCATCAATAAGAAATAAGGAAGATTAAAGATCTAACTTCATACCTCGTTTACGTGCAAGTATACTGAAGGATGCCTACTCAAGTCACCTAGAAGATCTGGGTTTGCCACTTGAATACCTGGCAATTCCTTATGGGGAACACGAACAACAGGAGTAGGAACCTCGATCGATGCATCCTCCTCCTCGTCCTCGACATTCGGCACTTCAACCTGAATAGGACGTATCACCGCCTCCGCCAAACGATGAGGCTGTCTAACAGAATGGCGCCGAGGCTCTTCAAAAGCCCTCCTCCGTACACCAGAAGTGGTCCTGCGGGAACTACTTGGCTGATCCGGATCCATGGTATCTGGACAACAAGTCTCCAAATCACCTCAGAAAGGGTGTGGTAATTTCTTACCTGGAGTCTTTTCAAAATGCATTCTATGGTTACATGCATGCATGCATTATTTTAACATACATCTACAGTAGAGTTAAAAATGCATGACTACCCAATACCTACATTTTGGGAAAATTTTGCCATAGCCCCTTTGTAAATGGGACTATCCGCATGCACATAGGCATGACTAGGTGGCCATTCAGTAGCACACCTACACAGTCATATACATCATGTATGCATCAATACATTGCAATAAAAAATCCGTAAGTGTAGTCTAATTATCAGGATTATTTTGCTTGTCTGCCATTACTCATTTATCCTTATATAGGATAAGAAATGACAGTTAAAGGTGCCAATTTGACTATTTCAAAAGTCAAATTTTTTCACATCAATATGTTTAGCATGGTTTAATACTAACATTTACTGTGTTGAATATTTTTTATTAAGTCATATCAGCATGCATATTCACTACTATGTGTCTAAATGCATTTCATGCGATAAGTCATTTTCCAACGGACAAAAATTGGAAAAAAATACATGCATGTGTTACCAGGACAGTGAAGAACGCGTCTACGGTGGTAGAATATGCAGAAAGTTGCCCGAACTGAGCAGATTTAAAGAAGAGCTCTCGGATTTCCTTTACTACGCAACTTGCAAATGACTTATCAAAGTAACCAGCCGCCTATACATAGGCACGTTTGGCCGCAGGCTAGCCTACGGCTCCTGTAGGTACACCTGTGGCACTCCTACATGGTTCCCACACCTCCAGCTCACTCCAGTTAGAGTTGCAAAGGAGGTCTCATAAGCTGAAAAGGCCAAAATCAGGAATAAAAGTGCTATGCGATTGAGCGAAATAGCCTAAAATCCTGGTTTCTCGTCGGTTAGAGTTAAACTCCCGTCGTCTCAAAGGTATTCGCCTGAATGCAGGGTATACTATACCAATGAGCTTAGCTTTCAGAGATCTTGCTCGGCAATACCCACAAAGGTTCGATGCCGTCATTTGCAGGGTCACAACCCTAAAACCTCCCAGACGTGGGGTTCTGGCATAAAATCGACATATCAAACCTTCCCCGGCAGGGGTTACAACGCCGAAGTTATCAACATCTACGTATCCCCGGCGAGGGTCACAACGCACATCTTTCAAGCATCTATGTATCCCCGGCGGGGGGTTACAACGCAATGCAACCATTGATACACACATCAATGAAGGTCAAGCAGCTTTGACATCATCTCAACCGATGGAAAATAAACCCATCGAAGTAACCTTCCCCGACGGAGGTCAGAACGCAATGCTACCATTGACATATACATCAATGAAGGTCAAGTAGCCTTGAAAATGCATCTAGCAGGGATTTATCCGGTGATACACACATCAACGAAGATCAGGCAACCCTGATAACATCAAACTGTTGGCAGTAACTCCGACAGAATGAGGGAATATGTTATACACATCTTCAAACAGACAAAGCTTTATCCCCACAGATCTCTTACACACAAGAGGTACCTCTATGGAATATAAGCCAGTGTCTACGATTCAAGACTTTGGTGATAGCCCCAACGCCGACATCCTTGGAGACTTGGATCGCATGTCCAAGCCATCACTGATTGTCATCCCAACAGGATTACCTGAGAATTATGCATTATACATTTACATCATGCTGTTTTATATAGCATCATGTTTATCTTTCTTGCATTTCAAGTGTCTAGGATTTTTTATCCTATCCATGCCTTGCATTGCATGAATATGATAAAGAGGGGCATCTGCAGACACTTGAAATTTTCTGCACTCCTATTACTAACATTGCAGGAGGGTAGATTTGTCTTTTGGAGATAACCCTAAAAGACAGCTTACATCCATTTCGGATACTACCTGAAGTTCAGCTCCAACCTGGAACACAAACCGGGAACAATCTTAAACCCGAAAAACAAACCGGGAATGTCATTTCTAATCTCGGAGATAACCCCAAGATATGCAGATCAAAAGACCCAAGAATAACATTTGGAGAGGGCGATTACGTCTCTAGCGATAACACCGCGATGCTCAGTTCCAGTCCTAGAGACAACACTGGGAGTAGCAACCCCATCCTTAGTGATAGCCCCAAGAGATACCATTATAGTTCTGACGATAACCCCAGAAATGCTTGTTTCAAATATATACAATCAGCTTCAACCACAGACATCCTGTGGAGGCAAACACACCTCAGACCTGGAGATAACAACGGGCAGACAGGAACATCCACAGATGACAGTGAGACATACAAACAAGCAGCAGTCCAATCTAAGATGTAACCCTGAGCAACGTCTGCTTTCTGCTTAAACCAGCAATAACCCCGGTGAGGAGTCAACACGTCGTCTTACTATCTCATCAAGATGATATCGCGGTATACCAACAAGTAGTCCAATCTCAGATGTAACCCTGAGCAACGTCTACTTTCAACTAAAACTGGCGATAACCCCGGCGAGGAGTCAAACGTCATCTTATTCCTTCGACAATGGCACGTCGTCTCAACACTTCATACATACATCCAACAGTGTCCCACAAGAACTGAGGATTGACAATCCTGAGTGACTATTACGTGTGACAGTGCTTTGGATAGAATTTGAAGCTTGAAAACCATGGGCATAGACCACTCTTCCTGACTTTGTACAACCTCTAATCCATGTCACAGAATCTCCGTAACTCTCGACAAAATTCGAAAAATGCAGATATACCTCGTTGGGATGCTCGGTTAAAGTTCTGCAAGTTCGAGCGAACATTACGATGCTGCGACGCACGTCTTTACGAGACGATGGGACCCGCGAGGCTCGGATGCATCACGACCAGTTTGCGGTACAAGCTGCGGTACGCCTTGCGAGTACCTGCGGCCATCCATCTATATATACAAGCCTTGGGGTCAGCCATTTGAGAAAGAAGAGAGAGGGAAAAAGGCGAGGAAGCCTTGTCCATTTTACTCTGCATACACATCTTTTGAGTGTTTCCTCACTTCTAAACACTAGTTAGCTCACATATAGCTATCTTTTATTCGGTGGGAGCTGAGTGTTTATCCATTTAAAGTTATAGAAGTCTACTTTGGAAGCCCACTGTAAGCCTTCTTATATTCTATAAAGCCTTCTTCTCATATTAGCACACACTGTTGTACACGTTGAGAGTCGTGTGAGTGTGTTTGCCCGGACTTCAGTCCGTGGTTTTCATTTCTATCTGTATATATATACTTATATATATGTATATATTTCATATATGGACTAACATTATCGAGTTATGCCCCGATTGAGCCTGAACTTGATGCGGGCGTTTAATTGCTTTTATATATATATACTTATATATATAAATGTGGTCGAACTACATGTCGATGAGTGCAGATTTTATATCAGATGCGTTTAATTGCTTATATATATACATATATATAATCATTGTCGAACATATTTGATGAGCTGGATTTACATCCGGTCGTTTAATCGCTTTATATATATATACATATATATAATTGCCGTCGAGACATATCAGATGAGCCCGGATTTACATCCGATGCATTTATTGCTTTATATATATATATATATATATATATATATATATATATATATATATATATATATATATATATATATACTACATTTCATGTCGGTGCAGGTTCACTTACGTGGCCTTTTTACAACTTTTTATTTACATTTTGTCTTGCACAGAGTTTACTTATGTGGCGGTTGATATCGCTTTTACTGACTTTATTTACATTTTGTCACTTTGGAGTTTACTTAAGTGGCGGTTGATCATCATTTATATATATATATATATATATATATATATATATATATATTTACAACTTTTATATATATATATATATAAGCTTTTTCCATACAAATTGCAATATCATGTGAGCCTAGGAATCATGTGATCACAAGTTTGATCTCTTGAATCTAGATTTGGTTCCCATGATGGACATTTTTCAATTTATGCTTGACTGTACATTATTTTACGATTATCTCGAATTTCCTTGGATGGTCATTCGTGCCCATAATGAGTTGACACTCTTGTATATTATTTTCTCGAGAATGCTTCGCATCTCGAAAATAAAAGCAAACAAGCCGAACATTTAATAATAAAATGGAAGTATGAAAAGGTCTCAATTCCTATTGACCACAAGGTTTGAAAAACCTCTTTTACAAAAATTCATTGATATTTCTTGGTTAAAACTAAATTTTTCTTATAAAATTCAAACCTTGTGTATATAGGTGCGAACGAGGCCTCACACTACTTTTAAATAATTGCACATTGATCCACACACACATACACACACATTCATATAACAATTTCTTTGAAAAGTGGCAGTCACCATGGTAACATGAATGTCGGGGGGTGCCTAACACCTTCCCTCCACATAATCAAGCCCCCGGACCTAAAATGAATCTCGGTTTCACAGACCCGTCTAGCAGTGTCAAATCACTGGGTCAATGTGCAAACCTTTTTCGGTTGCATTGGTGCAATTAGTTAAATACACCAACTGGCGACTCTTAAAGTCCAATCGTCGACATTATACATGTCGGACCTTTTTCACTTATTTTTTCAAACAAATCTCACATTAACATGAGAACACCAAAGAACAATTAACGAAAAGGGACACTCAAAAATCCCGACGTCGACACTTACAACTCAATATATTTCTTCTTAGTCAAACTTGAAGTTCATTCAAGTGTTTAAGTCTTCCTAAGACTACTTATTGGTTTTATATTAACCCTATTTAATATCTTATAATATTCATTTCATTTGATTTAAAACACTTTTTACGTTCATTAACACTTATCACGGCGTTTTGACGTTTATTCGTCACACACCCAATTTATCTCTCTTGTGTGTGCTTAGTATGCGTATACAACTTATCTAATATATCATTTATTAATGTTAAGCATCATTATAATTTATAATATTAATTTTCTATAACTTAGAACAACATCTATTATCGTCGACATCACTATACTTGTGTATTTGCATGTCTGACGCCCTCCGATTACCTCTGAATACGCATCAGTCACAAAGATGACCATTTTGACTACTGTTCTCGACCACAAATTTAAAAACTTAAAGAATAAAAGGTATATTCTTCCTTGTTTCGAATCATCTTGAATCGCCTCAATCAGAGTTCGTATGAAAAAAGTTATGCCTATTTTACTAAAACAAGTCAAAATAGTCACACCTGACATAGTTTGGGCGCAACTGTGCCTAATTAAGCCATGGGCACAGCGCAGCTAAACCCTAAAGCTCAACTGCACCCCAAATGACTTAGAGGGCCTGGTAGCAGTTCTGCTAGGGTAGCAACAAGGACACAAAGCTCTTTGTTCTTCACGATTTTTGACCCTTTTTCTCCTACTAATCTTCATAACTTGAGTTATACACATCCATATTAGTCCGTTTTAGATTCTATGGATTCGTAATTCATAGAACTACAACATACTAGAATTCTAACAATTTATAAAAACATTAACCAACCTAAAATTTGACCCAAAACACATGTTCATACTCTATTTTCATGTTTTAACATCTCTAGCGAATTTGATCGCCATGACTTCGTTTCTTAATCAATTGACATGATTTAAACTATGTTGTTTTTGTTTCTTCACATCATAACATAATCCAACATCAATTTACATATTATAACACATAGTAAACATGAAATTTTATACTTTCTTAAGCCATTTTTTATACATAAACACTGTTATCCAAATTTCTTCCTACAATCCCAATTTCACGTGTTTGATACTCAAACAACACTCATATATGATAATTAACAGATTATACATACCCAATAATAATTATAAACTAATTCTTTACTCAAATCATGCACCATAACTGTGACGCCCCCAAAAATAGGTATACATCACCCATCTTGAGTCGCCAAATACATGGTACATAATACAAATACAAACTGTCGTGTAAAATACGACAAAACATAAACTGGGAGTTTTAATAAGAATATTGTCATCTAGAAAATATCCACACTCAATGGAGTTCTCATTAGATTTATTGTCACACTATTTAGCAGAATAGTGAGGACTACTAATGCTATCATCTGGACCATCACTCCTTTCCCCGACTTGTCCCGGTATATTCTCATTTCACGAAGAGAACGGTGAAAGAAAAAAGGGTGAGCTCAACTAGCCCGAAGAAATATTATGACTAAGATAATACTGAATAAATTATCAATAGTCTTCAATAATGTTAAACCGATAAAAATAATAGACATCAAGTTTAATCTGCGGTGAATAAGCAATCCATTAGAAGAGTCGAGTAGGCATAATATCTACTATCTTCTATGATTTAAAAATGTTTTCATCAATTTTTTATCGGCGAGACTTAGCTTAATAAATAAACCACATCATCGAATCATCCACACTTTTCTGGGCGAGGATGTTAAATCATCGATAATCATGACTATACCGAATAATCCACAGTCATAATCATACTAAGTCCATCTCTTGCACGTAAGCCAAAAGATATACAACAATAAAACCAATAATCAACAATCCATCTTTGCACGTAAGCCAAAGATATACAACTCAATAATCAACAGTCCATCTTCGCACATAAGCCAAAGATAACTTTCATCACCATATAAGCATGAGGATGATGACAATGATATAAGCATTAATCAAACAAAAACAAGGATAATTATTAAAGACTTTAAATTTATCCAAATATTATCAACCACTCATAATCTAATATTATTAATATCATAACAATATTTTAATCACTTCTTAAACTTATAAACAATTTATTTCAATTGTTTGCACTTTACCAAATAATGCATTTAATCATTCAAAAATGCCATACTCATAAGATTTCATCACCAATGATCAAATCCCTTATAGAAAAAGCTGCATATACCTTATATAGGATTTCCAAGCCATAAAATCCTATTTTCCAACTTTGTTACTTCACATAACATATTTAACTCATATGTTCATAACTAAACCATTTTCATGAAAAATACCAAATCAGTCCCAAAAATATTTTTTTACTGGGATTAAGCAGAATATAGTCCCATAATGAACATATATTTTTCTCGGAAATTTTTAAAATTCATTTACTATTTTTCAAAAATCAATTTCTAATTAATTCCTTAAGAAATTAGCTACCTCAAGTTTAACTCCAGAAATTCCCAAATCTTGGCAGGATCTTACACATGTTAATGTGAGCTTCCAATTTAAATTTCATGGTCATCGGAGTTATAGAACTCCGATTATAGCGTTTTTCGTCAGAAAAACATAAATATTAAAATGGTCATAACTTGTTCATTTTTAGTTGGAATGAGCTCATTTTTGGACAGGAGGTACTTTATACCATATACTTTTATGTCCCAAAAGCCCAGAAGTTTTCTCACAATTTAAGTGGCCGAAATAGCCCTTACAAAATTATGGGCAGTAGCTTTTTGCTATTTTCCAGCTTTTGACTCCTTTGCTAAAAACAGCCCACACGAAAATCTACAACACCTTTTCTAGTGATTCCACTTGGATAAGTTAGTAAACTCATAGATCTAACTCTAGGACTTGACCACACTTAAAAATTCGAAATATAATAGGAGATATGGTCAATTGAATTTCATGTTCCATTTTCACCAAAATCTTATTTTTCAACCCTTTGTGATTTCTAAGAAACTTTCATGTTTTCACATAATAACCAACATAACTCATTATAACACTTACTAATACTATATATACCCATGATTTTCATCAGTCCAATGCTTTTATTATGACTTTCACCATAATCCACGTAAGCAGATCATTTCCACAATTTAATAAGGAGTGAATACAAAGGATCATTCACCATACATGTGGTAATCCACATAGACATGTTATTCCAACAGAATAATAAAGAATGGAATAACAGAAGGATTCACCATGCATGCGATAGAGACCGCACAGACAGGTTGTTCCCAACAGAATAATAAATAATGGAACCAGGTCCGGCGTAAATGCATAAACAGGATATTCCGACAGAATAATAAATACGAAATAATAAATAATGGAACCAGGTCCGGCGTAAACGCACAGACAAGATATTCCGACAAAATAATAAGTACGAAATAATAAATAATGGAACCAGGTCCGGCGTAAATGCATAAACATGATATTCCGACAGAATAATAAAGAATGGAATAACAACAAAATTTCACCATGTATGCTGTACTTTGCATAAACAGGTTATTCCAACAGAATAATAAAGAACGGAACCAGGTCAGGCAAAATTTGCACCGACAGGATATTCCAATAGAATAATAAAGAATGGAATAATAGAAGAATTTCACCATATATGCGGTACTTCGCATAAATAGGTTATTCCAACATAATAACAAGGAATGGAATAATAGAAGAATTTCACCACGATGTCGATACTTGGCATAGGCGAGTTATTCAACATAATAACACGGAATGGAATAATAGAAGAATTTCACCATGTATGTAGTACTTCGCATAGACAGGTTATTCCTACATAATAATAAGGAATTGAATAACAGAAGAATTTCACCAAGTATAGGGTAGTCCACGTATACAGGTTATTCCAACATAATAATAAAAATGGAATAACAGAAGTTCTCTTCATGAATACGAAAGAAATAATACCCCTTACCTTAGAATAAAACAGGATACTGGAATAGTGAGGTAGCAGACTTCTCTTCTTCTTTCTCTCTATAGATTTTCTCTCTATAATTTCTCTCTCTAGAGTTTTAGTGACTTTGTAAGAAATAATTAAGGAATGAGCTTCTATTTATAGGAGAATGGACTGAATAGTAACTAATTCATGAACGGTCCAGATTGATTTACTTTTAAACGGACGATCCATATTAAAACTTAAAGCAACGGTCCATACTGATTCACTATTAAAACTTTAAACCAACGGTCCATACTGATTCACTATTAAAACTTTAAACCAACGGTCCATACTGATTCACTATTAAAACTTTAAACCAACGGTCAATACTAATTCACTATTAAAACTTTAAACCAACGATCCATATTGATTCATTATTAAAACTTTAAACCAACGATCCATATTGATTTACTATTATAATTTCAACCAACGGTCTGAAAAATTAGCACATCTCCTCATGGAATAATATTGTACCCAAAAATGATTTGGACCGAAAAGAAATATATTTTGTTCGGGTGAATAGTATCCCGTGAATAGTAACTCGTGAATAGTAACTCATGAATAGTAACTCATAAATAGTAACTCGTGAATAGTAACTCATGAATAGTAACTCGTGTATAGTAACTCGTGAATAGTACTCTGACATGAAAAGTGCCCTGAATACCCGATTGAACAATATAACCTCCAGACATCAATTATTATCGAAATAAATGTCGATTTCTACTAACACAAATGATCCCAACATAATGGAACTATCAAATTCATCTTTAATCAACACAAACTTATTCATCATTAATATTATAACTTATAATATTTAACAACCAGGTTGTTCCCAGGAAAGAGGAGGCTTTCCGATAAGGATTTTTCCCTATTGGCGCGCAATTAGGTGACCAAACCTCTCCTTGACAGAACTTCTAGACATTGTAAATATTACAATTTAATAATATGAATAACTTTGTTGTCTCAATTATTGATTTAATAATATAACTGTAGACACTCAAAATTTTCTGCACTCCTATTACTAACATTGCAGGAGGGTAGATTTGTCTTTTGGAGATAACCCTAAAAGACAAATTACATCCATGTCGGATACTATCGGAAGTTTAGCTCCAACCCGGAACACAAACCGAACATCATCTCAACTTAGAACTCACACATAGTGTCGTTTCCAATCTCGGAGATAACCCCAGATATGCGAGATCAAAAGACGTAAATAACACACAAGAGGGCCAGATCTGTCTACGGCGATAACACCATGACGTTCGGTTCCAGTCGAGAGACAAAAGCGGAGTAGAACCCCATCCTGGTGATAGCCCCAAGGATGCCATTGTAGTTCGTGATAACCCCTTAAAATGCTTGTTTCAAACACATGCGATCGACTTCAGCTCGAGACATCTGTCGAGGCACATACACCTCAGTCCCGGGACTAACAAAATAAAGACGAGAATACCCACAGATGAAAGTGAGGCATACAAACAAGCGGTCCAATCTCGGATGTAACCACGAAGCAACGTCGCTACCTAAATGAAGCGATAACCCGGTGAGGAAAGTCGACACGTCGTCTTATTATCTCAACAAGATGATATCACAACATACCAACAAGTGGTCCAATCTCAAATTAACCACGAAAGCGTCTACTTTCAACTCAAATCGGCGATAACCCTAACAAGGAGTCAAACGTCATCTTGTTCCTTCGACAAATGGCAGGTCGTCTCAACACTTCATACATACATACATCCAATAATGTCCCACAAGAACAGGAGTACAATCCCGGTGACTATTACGTGAATTTGAAGCTTGAAGACCATGGGCATAGACCTTTCTTCTTCGACTTTGTACAACCTCTAATCTATGTCATTCGTAACTCTCGACACAAGCAATCCAAAGAAGTACGGATATATTTCGTTCGGATGCTCGGATTGAAGTTCTACAAGTTCGAATGAACATTACGATTACACGTTGCCGCATCTACTACGAGATAGCGGGACCCACGAGGCTCGGATCCACCACAACCGGTAGCAGTACAACCGTGGCTAACTGCGGTGTACTTCTGCGACCATCCGATACATATATATACAAAGCTTGGGTCAGCCATTTGAAGGGAGAGAGAGAAGGAAAAAGGTGAGGAAGCCCTGTCCATTTTACTCTGCATACATATCTTTTGAGTGTTTCCTCTTCTTTAAACACTAGTTAGCTCGTATATAGCTACTTTTTATCCGTGAGAGTCTGCGTGTTTATACATTTAAAGTCTAAGAATTCTACTTTGGCAGACCCACTCTAAGCCTTCTTACATTTTATAAAGTCTTTTTCTCATATATCACACACCTTGTTGTTGCGTTGATAGTCGTGTGAGTGTGTTTGCCTTTACTTGGTCAGTGGTTTTCATTTTTATCTGTATATATATACTAATATATATATATATATATATATATATATATATATTTTGTATATATGGACTAACATTATCGATTTATGCCTCGATTGAGCCTGCAGACTTGATGCAGGCGTTTATCTACTTATATATATATATATATATATATATATATATATATATATATATATATATATATATATATAATCGTGGTCGGACTACATGTCGATGAGCACAGATTTTACATCCAGAGCATTTAATTGCTTTTGAATATATATATTTATATATATAATTGTTTGTCGGACATATCGATGAGCACAGATTTTACATCCGGTGCGTTTACTTGCTTATATATATATATATATATATATATATAATTCTTTGTCGGACATATCAAATGAGCACTTTGAATTTACATCCGGTATATTCTTTGCTTATATATATATATATATACATTTACATCGGGCTGGAGTTTACTTAAGTGGCCTTTTATAGCTTTATTTACATTACATCTGCTGGAGTTTACTTAGTAGCGATTGATACTTTCACGACTTTATTTACATTTCGTCCCTTTGGAGTTTACTTCATTGGCGGTTGATCATATTCATATATATATATTTATCGCTTTTATATATTTACATTTTCGATCCCTCATGGAGTTGCTTCGTGGTGGTTGATCCAGTCTGTATATATATATATTTACAGCTTTTATATATATAACTGCTTACTGCTTTCCATACAAATTGCAGTATCATGTGAGCCTAGGAATCATGTGATCACAAGTTCAGTCTATTGAATCTAGATTCGGTTCCCATAATGGACATTTTTAGCTGTAAGCAGCTTGTACATTATTTTATAGTGTCTGAGTTTCCTTGGATGGCTGTCATGCCCATAAGGAGTTCGGCACTGCTGTATATTATTTTCTCGAGGATGCTTTGCATCTCAAAAATAAAAGCAAACAAGCCGAGCATTTAATAAAATGGAAGTATGAAAAGGTCTCAATTCCTATTGAGCACACGGTTTGAAAAAACCTCTTTTACAAAACTTCATTGCTATATCTTGGTTAAAACTAGATTTTTCTATAAAATTCAAACCTTGTGTATATAGGTGCGAACGAGGCGTCGCACTACTTTCAAATAATTGCACATTGATCCACACACACACACACACATTCATATAACAATTTCTTTGAAGAGTGGCGGTCACCGTGGTAACACGGATGTTGGGGGGTGCCTAACACCTTCCCTCCGCATAATCAAGCCCCAAACCCTTAATGAATCTTGGTTTCACGAGACCGTTTAGCGGTTTCAAATCATTTGGTGATGTGCTAACCTTTTCGGTTGCGTTAGGGCAACTTAAATACACCAATGGCGACTCTTAAAAGTCAATCGTCGACATTATATATATAAGACCTTTTCACTTGTTTTTCAAACAAATCTCACATTAACATGAGAACACCAAAGAACAATGTGAAAAGGACACTCAAAAAATCCCGGCGTCGGCGGTGGCGACTCTGCTGAGGGACTCCGATGAAGAGGGCTTACGCCGCTATTACAAGCTTTTCAAAATTTTTATATGCTTGTGTGTGATTATTGCATTTACATTTCGATGAATGTGTACGAATGCATCTTACTTATTATTACTTTGCTAAATATCTATCTGTGATATTAATGCTTCACACATGTCATCATTTTGTATAAGCGGTGAGACACGTTGTATGTGAATGTATGTTGTGTGGTCCCTCCACCGAGGAGGCTATCCTATCGGTGTTTGATTACTAGACTAAGTGGGAAGAATAATTCCCCACAGGGGCTCGGGAAAACACCACTAAGATTCGCTCGGTTGAAAGGCCGGATTAACTTCCGTCAAGTAGATTGCGATGATCACGGGAACCTTCATGCCAAAAAAGTCACTCGAGAGTAACCCTAAGATAGGTCAGCCTTTGATAAACCAAACGCGGAGGAAAGTTTCTTCATGATTTCCATTTTCAATTACTTGTAAAAGCATTTACTTGTAATTTTATTCCATGTTCATCCATGTGTAATGGAAAATATGAAGAATATCTGTGCATGACATGTTATCAATTAACAAACCTAGGTTTTGCGGGACAAATTCCTAAAAGCGGACATGTTATGATAACATTTACATTACCCTAAGACTAAACTACGTAAGTCTTTTGTAGGGAAGCAATTGGGCACATACACTTCAAAATACAAAAAAAGGCCACAAGCTTCTGACCCGATCTCGCTCTTCTTAGAAACGGTTTAATCTGTTTCCCAGGAAGAATTTGTGATTCGATAAACAAATCACAGATTTGGCTGTTTCTATTTAAGGAATTACACCGGTCCACTCGAGGATACGAAGATGCCTACACATACAGAATCCTCTACACAAGGGGGAGTTCATGGTCTGGAAAAAACAATTCCAGAACATCAGTTGGATACAACCAACAAAGACCCTGAAGGCACCCATCTCCAAGAAGATCCAGACAACGGTGATATCGGGAAGAAAGTCCTTCAAATGGAGGAAACCATTCATGTTACGAAAGGATTGGAACTTATGGCGGTGTTTCATATCTGAGACCTTTGCATATTCCACGGTGTTCATTATCCAAAGAAATTTTAAACCCACGATTTTGAGAAATATGATGGATTAGGGATCCTTATATACATTTAAAAGTGTTCATTGGAGAACTTCGGATCATATCTTTGAGAATGAAAAGCTCCAGAATGCAATTTGTTTGAAAAAGTCTAATTGAAGAAGCTTGATTCATGGTATACAGTTAGACAACTCTAAGATCCATAGTTGGGAAGAGGCGGCTCACACCTTCCTCCTCAATACGATTTTCAATCTTAAATGGCTCTGGCCGGTACCAAATTACCAAGGTCAAGAAATATTCTAATGAGTCATTCGGAGAGTATGCTCAAAGGTGGAGGCGCCTTCTTTGCTCAAGTTATTCCTTCCATGTGAAATTAGAAATGGTCATGACTTTCACGAGATATCTGAGAAGCTCCTTTCTATGAAAGAGTTCTAGGTAGTATTGGCAAACCATTTTTGAAATGATCAAACACTGCCGAGATGGTTGAAATGGGATTGAAGTCCGGTAAAATTCAAGACCTAAGCCAGCTCTTAAAACATTCTTGAGCACATCGGTCCGGATCTTATGGAAACAACCCCGAGGGTCCATAAAAGAAAGAGGAGGATGTTTCCTTGATACTACAAGGACAAAAAAGGCAATCCAAGCATGCTGTATGCGAGAGAGAAACTACTCCCTTTTCCGGCCACAATCTTCAAACCCTCCATTTCCTAAAAGTGGAGATGTAAAGTGACCTCGAACGTTCACACCCTTAGGGGACTCGCTCGAGAATATTCTTGCTCTTCTGACTGCTTAGAAGAAAATTACGCATCTTCTTCCACCAGCCAACCCTAATGGGAAGGGTTTTAATGCTACTTGGAAGTGTGCTTACCATACCGGGGCACCCAGACATGATACTCAAGATTGTTGGGCCTTGAAACACAAGATCCAAGATCTGATAGACAACGGTGAGATCGTAGTCACCAAGCCAGATCAACCTCATGTGCAAGACAACCCTCTCCCTCAACATAAAGAAGAAGAGGTTAACATGATCAGTTGGAGCACTGGACATGGTTCCAATTCTAGTGGTGAATCATCCCAACCCATCAAAGACGGTGTTTACAAATGGGATTATGAAAAGTTCCAATTTACCATAGAATGAAAGATGAAAGCTCTTGGCAACCAAATTGAGCAATTAGCAGAACTGGTGACCCACCATCATCATGTCACACGCCAATTAATCAGGCAGGAGCATGCCTATCTCCTTCCATTTGTTATGAATGCTTCATCAACACCTTTAGAAAGCGAAGCTATAGAAGATAATGTTGCAAAGCGAGCAAGTGCTAAATCCCTTCGGGGTTTCGCCAATAAAAGGGAATTCAAATATTTGGGCTAATCTATGGAGGAGATACTTCAAATGTTGATCAACGAAAGAAGAATCACATTCCTTCTACCTCCAATCAATCCCCGCTCAGGGCAGTTCAATCCTGATGAAATGTGTCAATATCATTCACATTCTCGCGGTCACATCATAGAAGAATGCTGGGCACTCCGCCATCTCATTCAGAATCCTATTGATAGCAGTGTCCTACAAATAGCGGATGATTACACTGTGCAACTTAAGGGTGGGAATGCATGCCCTACTCAATGGAAGGGATCAGTAACAGTTATATCCAAAGTGGATGATGAGACTGTCAAAGTATTTCCCATACAACCAATTCATCTCAAAGGAGTGACAATCTTTTGAAAGTGGCACTTTGAGAGCCAATTCCTTTACCTTGCGGACTTCTGACATCCTGTTGTCGACACACAAAGTTCCATGGAATTATGGAGAAGCTGAAGGATCCACGTCTCATACTACTGCTACAGTGTCGAAAGAAAATCCACTGTACCTTCCTCATAGGATTATCAAGCCTACTTGCGAAGCAAAGGGGAAGTTGCCCATGGAGAAGATTGAAAAATTCCTTCGTACTGTGGGCCATAATGAAGTTAAAGTGGTTTTAAGCTTGTGAGAAGCTCCACACCAGATTTTGATACTGGACTTGGTTTTCTCTTCCGAGTAGCATTGGAAGGTCTTACTAAAGGTTTTGGAAGAAGCCTACCTGCTAAAATCAGTGAATGTGGAAAAATTTCAACATTTGGTTGATCACATTTTCAACAACAATGTGATATCCTTCAGTGATGACGACATACCTCCCGAAGGGACCGGTCATTACAAACCACTGAACATCGCAGTGTTGTCTTCTGGGTACATGCTAGCTAGAGTATTGATAGATGGAGGTTCATCTCTAAATATCTATCCTTATGCCACCTTGGTGAAGATGAATATCATTCTCAAGTGAATCCAAAGTTGCCATACGATCATCCGAGCTTTTGATGGATCTTGGCAAAATTCCGTTGGAGAGATTGAATTGCCAATTGAGATTGGTCCTAATACATTCAACGTATCCTTCCACGTCCTAAAGATAGATTCAGGATACAACCTGCTATTGGGGAGACCATGGATACACATGGCTGGAGCTATTCCCTCCACCTTACATCAACAACTCAAATACATCATCAACAACGATCTGAGTCACCGTCGATCTTTGGCCGAAATGTCTAGACACGGAACTCTACCAATTATCGACCTCAATTCGGAAGTTGGTAGGCCGGTTTCCATACTATGGAAGTGAGTAACCTTGAAACCATTCTATTGGGCGCCACTTCACGTACCAAGATTTACGATGAGGTTATGTTAGCTACTCAAGAAATGATGTTATTGGGTTATCAACTAGGACAAGGGCTTGGTAAGGATCAACAGGGTATTAAGCACCCTATCTAAATGTCTAGTCAAATTGGGACAGCCGGGCTAGGCTATTCTACTAATTCCACTCACATGAGTCCTCATAAGCATAAGCAGGTTCCTCAAACTTCCACTGCACGGTGATTTTCTACATCTTTACCACATGATTTGATACAGTCTCCAGTAAAGGTACCAGGCCATGTTGTGGCTATGCTGTTTCCGAAACCAGTGCCAATCAAAGCTAAAGAGTGCTGATTCCTGATCCCGAGGCGGAAGAAAAGGAACGGAAACATAAACATGACCTTTCCTTGATGATGGCAGGCATTCGTGTCATTGTTCATGATGAACACACAAATAGATACACCCCAGTCGATGATTGCCCAGATGTCATGGTTATCATTCGGGAAAAGGAGGACACTGACGATCCTTCTATCACTGCAGTCCATCAGGACTTTTCCCTCGACAATTGGAGCAGCACTCCATGCATTGGTCGACGAGGGTAAAATGGGCAAAAAATCCCTCTGCCCTGTAGATAACTTTAATTGTTTGCCTTCCTTTACAGCACTAGCAGTTATTTTATCACGTACATGCTAACACTTTGTATGATTTAATAGTTGCATATATTAAGTGAAAGCATATTTTGTTTTAGGACTCTAAATTTAGATGTGCATGCTTAGCGATGAGTGTTCTGCTCCAGGCTATAACTTTGATGCAAAAGTTGGACTCGAGACTTGATGGACATCTAAGAGGACATTGAGACACCTCAAGAGATTAAGGAATGGGTGGCAGAACAAACCCAAACCCAATCTTGATCAAACCACTCCTTTCAATCTCGGAACCTTAGACAACCTAAGCTAATCCAGATTGGTTCGACCTTACCGTCAGCGGAATGACATGGTTGCAGTTAACCCAATTCCGGGATGTGTTTGCATGGTCTCATGAAGACATGGTGGGTTTGTCCACTTGACATTATTCTTCATTCGCTTCCCATTAAAGAAGGATTCGAAGCTGAGTTAGTTAAAAGCTTCGGTGATTGAAACTGAGTGGAGTTTAAAGTTAAAGAAGAAATTGTGAAACAATTTCAAGTCGGCATCATCATGGTGTCTACATATCCGAGTGGATATCTAACATTGTTCCCATGCCTAAACCAAGAGGAAGATGCGAGTTCGCATGGATTATCGGGATTTGAACAAAGCTTGCCTTAATGATAGCTTTCCGTGCCTTTTATCCACATTCTCATTGACAATCTTTGCTCAATACAGTATGTACTCCTTCTTGATTGCTTTGCGAGGTACCATCAAATTATAGTCAGGAAGATGAATATGGAAAAGCGCTTTCATCACGCCAGGGAACCTTTTACTACATACAGACGGTTGTCGTTCGGCCTCATCAATGTCGGGCAACCTACCCACGAGCTATATGATGGCTCTTTTACACGATTTAATGCACAGGAGATGAGATCTATGTGGATGACATCATTATCAAATCCGGAAGGAGGATGACCATTTAGACCATCTCAAAAAGTTTGTTCAACAGGGTTGCGTAAGAAGTCTGACTTGAAGTTGAATCACTTGATGCGCCTTTGGTGTTAATTCGAGGTAAGTTACTAGGCTTCTAGTCAAGCCACAAAGGATTGAGCGGATCTACCAAAATCCAGTGCCATCAAGGAAATGCCCATTCCTCGATAAAAGGAAATACGGGATTTTTGGGAAGGATTAACTTCATTAAGCGATTCATTTCTTAACTCACGGCAACTCATGTGCCAATCTTCAAATTGTTAAGGAAGAACTCCTCCATGAAATGGAATGACGAGTGTCAAAAGCTTTCCTCACAATTAAGGAACAAGCTGATCAGCGCTCACCGTTTTACGGTACCTCCAGGGATGATGTTCCGATCAACGCCTGTACATGTGTCCATAAATAAATGACAATGATATGGGTACGTATCTTTGTGGCGTAAAGACAATAGAGGCCAAGAGCGAGCTATTTATTACCTCGAAAAAGATTCAAAGATCGGTGAACACAAGTACCTCGATCGAGAAAGACTTGTTGTGCTTTAGCATGGGCTTCCATGAGATTACACATTATCTCCATGGTCACACAACCCATCTCATATCCGCATGGATCTTCTTAAGTATGTGTTCGTAAACCCATACTTTGAATTATCGATTATCCAAATGGCGAGTTGATCCTCTGACAATTTGACATCGTCACGTGACTCAAAGAAGTTCAAAAGGTCGAGGAATTATGGATCGATTGGCACTTACACTGCGCAGGGATTACAAAACCTTAGAAACATACTTTCTTGATGAAGGAGTAATAATATTTCAATTTACCACATTAGTGCGATATATGTGGGTCAATTGGGAAAATGTATTTTGATGGGCTACATTAATTCGAAGGCTTCCAGGAGCCGGAAGCGATTTAATATCTGGCATGGGAGCGATATCCGTCGTTGCGTAAATTGTAGTTTGTCAACACCAACAACACCTGCGGTGAGTATGAAAGGTTTGTATCGGCTGGACTCAAACTTTCCCGCTCAATGGGTATCGCGTTAATATGTCTTTGGGGATTTCGAATTGGTAATCAAACAATCCACATGAATCTATAAAACCAAATAATTACATTTAACGCTGCCTTACCATCGACAAGTTCTACAGATGGCTTTGGAGTTCGAAGAAATCTCCTTTCTCCACATTCCTCGTAATAGAATGACTTTTCGCAGATGCATTAGCAACGTTGGCCTCCTTGGTTTACATACGACAAGGAAAACATGCCAAACATTACGATTGCTATGTAGAAAACCCGATCTATGGGAATTACATTGGAGAAGTATCGGATGAGTTACCTCCATCCACACCCTTGGTATCAACATATCAAGGAGTATCTACGAGATGGATCTACACCCGTCCGAGGCGCAGCCTAACGGAGAGAAGGCGGATTCATCGACTTCATAAGAAATTCTACTCGAGCGAAGATGCACTCTACAAAAGAGATGCATGATTAGGTCTCCTCGAGATGTCCAGACAAAGTCCAAGCTCAAAGAACTCATGGATGAGATCCATGGTGGAGTATCGCGTCTCATACGCCAACCCCTACTGTCGAAAAATTCTCGAGCGGGACATTATTGGCTTTACACTCAAAACAGTGATCGTGATGATCACGTCAAGAGGTGCTATCAATGTCGATCCATGGGAATGTTATCCACGCCCCTCCAAGGGAACTCCACAATGGGTCCGCCATGCCGCCCTTTTCAATATGGAGAATTGTCGCTCGATTTTGCAACCTAAAAACACACGCATAGTATCTGTGCCGTCTTAACAAGTAATATAAGAAAGTAGAGTATTCGAACCCACGAGACAAAGATTTAACGAAACAAATACTAAGGTAAAGTCATGCATTAAACTTATCTAAACGATCGAAAAGTAATGGTTGGTTGTTTATCTCTAATAAGTAAACTAACTAAGAGAAGTTGGTCAGTTTGGAAGGTAAGATGGGATTACAACTCCCCTGAATGCTTCACCTAATCTTTAACTCCGTAATACAAACAAAGCGAGGAATGGCTTGAAGCTAGAATCAATAAAAGGCAATACACTTCGTGTTGAAGATCAAATGTCACATCCCTAATAAGCTAGAACACCATATGTCTATGGGTGAAAACTAACTGAGTTCGAGGTCATTACACGCTTTCTAAGGTCGATAAGGCAAATAAGGATATGTCTATCCCATAAGCACATTAAGCCCACATTCATATGTCAAGGTCTTAACAGTGATTGTGTGCATTTAAAAGACAACAAGAATATCCATTTATCAATTTCCATTACTATCGTAACCAATTTCTTTATCAAGAAATCGACAATAAAAGCAAAATACAACAACCCATTCCAAAATGCTTCATTATATAAAAACGAGAGAAAAAGATTATTGCTTATTCAAAGGTTACATTGCAATCCTAAAAAAGGAGTTAGTTCATAACTATGGAGACTAACACACATTTCTCTCTTGCACTATCCATTATCGTACAAATACAATAAATAGAATATTTGAAATAAGAAAACCCCAGTAGAAAAGAAGTTATCTTACGCTAAATATTCTTCACGCCAAGATCCGAAAATGTGGAGAGCAATTGATCTTCCACCTTCAAGCCTTCTACCTTCTCTCTCTCTATCTATTTTTCTAGTATGTATGTGTGATCGATTTTGCAATCAATAAATACGCAAGTAAGTATACTCGGTCAACAAGTTTTTGGCGTCATTGGCGAGAATTAGTTTAATAATTATTTACCAACATTAATTTCAATCAAATTAGTCTTAATTTAAACATTTTTATTTTTTATTTTATTTTCATTCTCTTCCTATATTTCTCTCTTTTAGGGTACCATGGATGACTTTGGCGATCAATGGCCATAAACGAACATGAGTCAACCAAGGGAGCTTGAGATCGACAAACTAGAAACTTTCGCATTATCGAAGACGAGATGGAGACACTTTAGAGGATGTTCGAAGCTTTTAAAGCTCAACGTCATCAAAGTGTATGATTTACTTGTGAGTATTGTGCTGGAAATCATATGAGTCATCAATTAAGCCATCGAGATTTAGGATAAAGACTGCATGTGGTGGTGATTACTCGATATGTTTATCCCAACAACTATCATCGTGGATCGGAAGTATCACCGGATTTTCTCATGGAGTATCAATCAAGATCAATTTTATGCTCCAAGTCCAACATACCCACTAGGATTTCTCTTGTCCACCTCCACTACAACAGAAGAACATTCAAACTGGGAGGAAGCCTTGGAAAAAAGTTAATAAAGCTTCAAAAGAAACACGAGGAACATGAAAAGAAACTTAATCAAATGAGCTGAGTATACAAAGTCGTAATGCAAACGATCAAGAATTTGGAAAATCAATTGGGGTGAATAGCACATGTTGATTGAAATAAATCGTCTCAATACACTTGGCTCTTATGGCGTAGATTAATTTTCAGATCATGGTCACTTACGAACCAACTGCAACCGGACGTGCTGCAATGATATAGATGTTGAAGAGAGGAAAGACTTGGGGACCAAGAAAAGAGATCAACAAAGATCTAACTTTGAGTACCAACGAAGATGAGCTAATTTCATTAGTATCCCATGTGCCTCCTCCAATTAAAGTTCGAAGAATCCGAGGCGCTTTGCAAAACCACGCCTAATTGGAAGTCATGTCGCTTAAAAGCTCTTGGTGATTTAAGAGCTAATCTACCATTGGAGTCATGGTGGGATGAAAAGGAGAAGATAGAGGAAGATTCCATTATGTTTATTAAGCTTCAATGCCCTAATCCTGATCATCGACATAATGGAGGAAACACCTAGTGGTTTACAGTGCCTTAATGGGGATCCTATCTACAAAGAGAGCATGCTAGGTGACTTCAATTCAAGGGTTTTTGCTAATGGGAACCTCCCAAAAGTAACATTGCTTCGATGGATGGAGGGTTCCTCAATTTTAAAGGAAATTGGATAGAAATCAAGAAGTCAGTGAGACTATCAGGCGCTTTACGGGAGGCAACCCAAGTTTAACTTTTATTTTTTAGTTTTTATTAAGTTTTATATTAGTAGTTTTGAATTTTGCATTTATTTAGGATTTAATAAAATCGCTTCTATCATGGTTTTTTGTGTTATTCAAGTTAAATTCAAGTGTGGTAGCCCAATTTGTTCCGTGTGTCTAAGTATATTCTCCAAACTTAGCCAGACAAGGAGGAAGATTGCTATATTCGTGGAAGTCCTCTGCTTTAATTTTTTCTATTATAGCCATTACTGGATAAATGTCTAGTTTAAGTTTGGGGCATTTTAGTGTCGTCTCGCATATATAGTTAGTTATCTCCATAGTAGTTTATTTTTTTTTTATGTGTTAAGATTATATTTTTTTTAGGTCGTATATAATATACGGTATTTTTTTTGCATCTTCATATATGTGTTCATGTAGTATAATTGCATTTTTTATTTTGCACTTAATCTTAGCCATGGGATAGTCAGGTGTGGTCTTAGCTCTACTGCATGATAAGATTGGTTTTAACGTGTTAACTCTGAACAGTTGTTGATAATTGATGATGAGTTCTAATTTTAATCATGATGATAATCTTAGCCTATCTGAAACTTATGTAACCTATTTAGCACTAAAAGTTTAAACTGCTTTTAATCCACTGGGGTTCAAGGGTTTCATAATTTGTTTACGAGGAAAATCTTTATTAAAATTTAAAGAAATTAGAACCCACAGTAAAGGTTAGAATGACGTAAAAGCTCGAGTTTGGGGAATCTATGGTTTATATATACTAAAAAAATTCGATGAAGAGAAAAAATAGAAAATCCAAAAAAAAAAAGAGAAAAACCATGGTTAGTTTTGTTTCTGGCCTTTGTTACTTGAGCAAGTACGCTCAAGGGGTGTTTAACACCTAAGCGCCTCTAAGGTCTTATACGGTCTCGGGAGTCGTTGGTTGAAAGCTTCTAGCTAAGGGTGGTATCATAGCCTAATGGAATGAGACATTGCACTGACCATGAAAAAAAAACACGAAAGAGCAAAAATGCCTCGTGGTTGAATAAAAGTATAAATAAATCCTGTATTTACCCTCAGATTTGTTAATTGCTTGCTTTTAACCGGAGTTGTCATGTTCACAAAAGTAATTGAATTGGGTTGAAATTTTCCTTATAAGAAGTTTGTTATGTGATTATCTTGAACTGTGGTTTAGTTAGAATGGTTAACAAGCACACACACACAACATGGGTGATGACAGTTCGTTTTGATTGACTAATTGTTGTAGAGTTATGGATTTTTGAATTGATCGGATATATTTGCTCGAGTACCAATGGTATCTTTGAGGCTTATTGCACATATATCATCTTGATTTATTACTCGAGTTCGAGGTATATTAGAAGTAGATTATGCATATGCATTCATTTAGTTGAGTTATTTTTGTTTATTTTAGTTCTTTTGTGTTTTTTTGGCGAGGACAAGCAAAGGTTTAAGTTGATTATTTGATTGTGGAGTTTTATACACATGAATTGGATACATTTAAAACTTAATTTATTATTGTTCTTAAGTCTTTTTAGATTAGTTTTTAAGTGTTTATGTCTGTTCAAGCATGTTTTATGTTGTTTTGTAGGAATTGGGACAAAAGTTACATGGATCTATCGCTCGGGGTGGCTAGATTAGCGTTTGGCTACACCATTTACACAGCAGTCACCAGAGCCAATTTTGGTATTTCTCTACTTACCTTATTTCTAAAATCTTAAGAATTAAAGTTGTGAATCTACGCTTCTCTCTTTCTCGGATCATCTTGAATCATCTAAATCGGAGTTAGAATCTAAGTTATGGCCATTTTCCCAAAGAAGGGCGAGTGTAAAATGAAAATGGGAGTAGCCTTACCGGGCACTAATTTTAGGCCTCATTTGCAGCGCGGGGCGCCTATAAAGGCAATGTCTGAAAGGTCGTGTGTTGGCAAAGGCTAGGAAAAGAGGTTGGTCTGTTCCAGGCCAGCGTTTTGGCTTAATTTTGACACCTCGACTCAATTGGATTGAAGCCTGTTCCTAAGCTCAAAATTGGATTTATAACCTATAAATACATGATGTAAGATATAAAATAAAGGAGATTACATGGAATTAGACCTAAATTAAACACTCCTTTAATTAGAACATAACCCTGTCTTATTATTAGTTTTGAGATCAAGCAACTCGAGACCACTGGACACACCACCTTTTGCATTGCATTCCTCGTTAATTCAAGATATCATCAAGAGTTTATCATCGATTATAATTATAATTAGTTAGAGTTTTAATCCGCCACTTCCAATTTAATCAATTTCTTTAAATCTTCTTAATTGTTTTTACCAGATCGATTTGTTAATTGGTACTTTTAACTACTTAAAAACTCGGCTGGATCGATTAAGAATCAATGAATACGTGCAAGTATACACTCACCAACAAGTACAAAGGAAAGTAGTAGTATCGCTCCTAATTTGGTGAAATTATTTAATAAAAATTACCACTTACTAATTCTAACTTCAAATCAATTTTATTTAAACAATCACAAATCGTGGAATTTTCTAGCTTAAGAAAACTAAATTAAAATAATTAAAAGAGATTAGTTTAAAAGAAAAGCTAATAAACAACTAAGATTTTATTAAATTTAGGTAAATAAGGATTAAGATTCCAATATTCCCCAATTATGAATTATAAATCAATTATTCAACTATTCCAATTATTATATTCATCTAATTGTTAACATGAATTCTCAAATGCCAAAAAGCCCTTTTCTCTCTCAAGTGATCATTTCATTTCATTTAACCCAGATTAATTTTGCTATATCTCTATGCAAAACAATTGAATTAAACCTCACATAATCCCAATTCTCTTTAAGTATTAGACAAGCAATACATGGGGATGATTCTCATTCTATTCACAAACCTAATTATTCATCAGGTAAATAACTAAGTCACATGTCACCATGCTTCAGCTTCTAACCCTAGAATTCCTTTCAATTCCTTCTAGAGTAACACGCGTTAATTACCCATTAGATAATTAATCAATAAGCAATAAAAGCAAGCATGAACAATTCACTTCAACATAAATAATTGTAATCAAATCAAATAATCAATTCATAATCATAAAAAGTTCAATTGAAATCTTAATGAAAGAGTTAGTTCATAATTAATGAATTACTAAATCAAGAATCCACAATTGAATAGACATTAAAAGATAAAAGTAAGAGAAGAGAAGAGAATATA